>CADCWY010000015.1:0-333288 GCA_902806535.1 Hypoxylon rickii
TAACCCTAACCCTAACCCTAACCCTAACCCTAACCCTAACCCTAACCCTAACCCTAACCCTAACCCTAACCCTAACCCTAACCCTAACCCTAACCCTAACCCTAACCCTAACCCTAACCCTAACCCTAACCCTAACCCTAACCCTAACCCTAACCCTAACCCTAACCCCAAGTTTAATTAAATGTTTTAAAATATAAAATATATTTTAAAGTTTTTAATGTATTTTAAATTATATTAAAATTATTAAAAAACTTAATAATTTTAATATTTTAAAAAATTAATAATTATTATATATTTTTAAAATTAAATTAAAGTTATAAAGTTATATAAAAATTACGTAATAATTATTATATTAATATAAAATAAATTAAAAAAATTATCATTTAATAACGATTTTTTCGAAAAATTAATATTTTATTTATTTATCGTTAAATAAACCGTTTATAAAAAACTTAAAAAAAAAAGCATTTATTATATTTTTAATAAAAGCTATTAATAAATAAAAAATAAGGTAGTTTTAAAATAATTAATTTTTTAAAAGCGCCGATTTTATAATTTATATAAAAATAACTTCGAATTTTTAATATCGTTTTTTATAAAATAATTATAAATTAAATTTAATAAAATTTAATAACGTAAAAAAAGCGAATAAAATAAGTTTTAAATTTTTATTATTATAAAAAAGTAATATTTTAAAACGGATTAATAACTTTAAAACTACCGTTATAATATTAAATAATTATTAAAAAAAGATAATATTTTAATTTTTAAAACTTTTAAAACTTATAAAACTTTTAAAATTTATAAAATTTTAAAACTTTTAAAACTTTTAAAACTTATAAAATATTTAAAATTTTTAAAACTTATAAAACGAATTTTTAAAATTTTAAAATTTATAAAATTAATTATTATTACGTTAAAAAATATAATAAACGATTTATTATTAAGCCGTATATTTAATTAAAACTATTTTATTAAATTAAAATTATAAAAATAATAACGTTAATTTATTTAAACCGATTACGTTTATTATGTTTTTTATATATTTACCGGTTTTATTTAAGATTTAAATACGGTGTAAAAGTTTAAAAATACGGAATTTTTTTCTAAAAATATATTTATATAAAGTTTTTAAAAAGTAATTTATAAATATATAACGAAATTTTTATTTTATATAATTTTTACGTATTTAATGAAATTTTTACCGCTTTTTTATAACCGTTTTATTTTATAAGTTTTATCCGTCGTTTATTATCGTTTATTTTATAAATTTATTACCGTATTAATTTTTTTAAAACTTTATAAACGATTTTAAAATAATTAACCCGTTACGCTTATTTTTTTATCGCTTTTTTACCGTTTTTATAAAGTTTTATTATTATTTTTAAAAGTTTATAAAATAAGTTTTTAATTTTTTATATTAATTATTAAAAAGCCGTAATTATATTTATTTTATACCGACGTAAAATCGGCGGTATATTTCGTTTAACGGTAACGGTTATATAATAACGTAATATTTATAATATTATTAATTTAAAAATAAATACGTTTTAAAGTAATTATTTTATAACGATTAATATTAAATTATTATTAATTTATAATAACCGCAGCCATTTTTATTTATTTTTAAAACTTTTATAAAATAATACCGTTTAAATTTAACGCTTAAATTATTTTCTTATTTTATATTTACTTTTATTTAAAAGTTTTTAATATATAAAAATATATATTTACGGCGGTATAAAATGTAAAACGTATATATTAATAAATTTTAATTTAATTAACTTTTAATTATTATATATAAATGTCTTTAAATAATATTAAATTTTTTTATACGGTAATATTAATTAAAAAAGCAAAGATATAAATAATTAACGCGGTATAAATTAAAAACCGGCTTTAAAATAATTATAAAATAGCTTTTTAAATTATTAAAATTATTATAATATTTATAACGTATAAAATTATATTTATTATATTATTTAATAATTTTAAATATATTAATTATAATAATATATATTATATATAAATAAAATTAAATAATTATTATAATAATTATTAAATTTTCTTTTTTTATTATTATTAATATTTTATTATAATATTAAATTATTTTTAATAAAATAAATATATTATATTAAAACGTAAATTTAATATTATATTAAATAAATAATTTATTTATTTAATTTTTAAAAATTATTTATACCATTTAATTATTAAAAAAAAGAATTATTTAATTATAAAATTTTATAAAATAAATTTTAACTTTTATAAATATAATTTAAATAACTGTTTTTTAATATTTAAAATTATTTTATAAAATAAATATAAATTTATTAAATTAAATAAAATAAAAAATACCTATTTATTATATATATATTATAAATATAAAATAAATTTTATATTTTTTTAATTTATAACCATTTTAAATTTTAATAATTTATTTTTACTTATTATTTAATATATTTTTTAAAATAGCCGTTTTTAATATAATTATTTTAAAATATTTTAACTTTTTAATACCTGTTATTTTAAATAATTTCCGCTCGTTAAATACGTTTATTTTAAAGTTTTTATTTATTTAATTTATATAACTTTAAAATAACTACGTTAAAACGCTTTTTACGTTTTTATACCCCGTAATATTTATTTTAAAACTTGCCACCGTTTAACTTACTTATTTTACATTTATTTCGTTTCGTTTACTTTAAAATTCGTCGTATTTATTTTAAAACTTACTACGTTTATTTTATATTTATTTCGTTTCGTTTATTTTAAAACTTACCGCATTTATTTTATATTAATCGTATTATTTATTTTACACCCGTTTCGTTTTATTTATTTTAAAACTTATATTATTTATTTTATATCCGTTTTATTTCGTTTATTTTAAAATTTATTACGTTTATTTTACATTAATTATATTATTTATTTTATATTTATTTCGTTTCGTTTATTTTAAAATTTACCGCGTTTATTTTATATTAATCGTATCACTTATTTTATACCCGTTTCGTTTTATTTATTTTAAAACTTACCGCGTTTATTTTATACCCGTTTTATTTCGTTTATTTTAAAACCTGCCGCGCTTATTTTATACCCGTTTTATTTCGTTTATTTTAAAACTTATTACGTTTATTTTATATTTATTCCGTTTTATTTATTTTAAAGCTTATTACACTTATTTTATATTCGTTTCGTTTCGTTTATTTTAAAGTTTATTACGTTTATTTTATATTAATCGCATTATTTATTTTATATCCGTTTTATTTTATTTATTTTAAAACCCGTATTATTTATTTTATATCCGTTTCGTTTTATTTATTTTAAAATTTATTACGTTTATTTTATATTAATTATATTATTTATTTTATACTTGTTTTATTTTATTTATTTTAAAACCCGTACCACTTATTTTATATTTATTTCGTTTCATTTATTTTAAAGCTTACCACGTTTATTTTATATTAATCGTACCACTTATTTTATATCCGTTTCGTTTTATTTATTTTAAAATTCGTACCATTTATTTTATATTTATTTCGTTTCGTTTATTTTAAAGCTTACTATATTTATTTTAAAATTTACCGCGCTTATTTTACACTTATCGTACCACTTATTTTACACTTATTTCGTTTCGTTTATTTTAAAGTTTATTTCGTTTATTTTATATTTATTATTAAAAATAAATGTAAGTTACAAATGTTATAATTTTATTATATTAAAAATTAAATATAATAAAGTAAAAAAACTTATAAATATTATATATATATTATAAATATAAAATATATTTTTAATTATTTAATATTTAACTATTTTAAATTTTAACACTTTTATTTAAATTAAACTTATAATTAAATTTTATAAATCTTATAATTTTTATTAATTTTTTTTTAATATTTATTAATAATAACTTATTTTAAAGCTTTAAATTTAACGTTATTTTAAAAATATAAATTATTAAATTTTTAAAAACTTATATTTTTATATTAATTTATTTTTAAATTTTTATTATAATAAAATAAATATTTATTTTTCCGTTTTAATTATCGTTTATATTATATTAAATTTTAGCTTTTTATCCTTTTTTTTAAAGGTATTAAAGAAACGATTATTATTTTCCTTATAATATAATATTTCAATTTTTTTTTTATATTTTTATAAAATTATAATCTTAAATTAATATATATTTTTTTTTATTTTATTAATAATAATTACCGTAAAAATATATTAAGGTTTAAACTTTTATTAATTATTAATTAAGCTTTTATTTAATATATTAAACAAATTTATAATTATTTATTTATTATGTTTTAAAGTTATTTCGTAATTATTAAAAAAATTTTATAATAAAAAGTTTAATATATATTTAATTTAATTCGTTTAATTTTAATTATTATAAAAAATATTACTTATAAATATATATAAAAGTAAATTTTATTTATTATTAATTTTAAAACTATTAAAAAAATTACGATTTTTTATTTAATAATTTAAAATTAAATAATAATGCGATTAATAAAGTAAATAATTTCGTTTACGGCATTTTATCGGTTATAAATTCGTAATAAATTTTTAAAAATAATATATAAAATAATAAAAAGTAAAAATTTTTAAGAAAATTTTTAGGAATATAATAAATTTAAAGTTTTAATATAATTAAATTTATAATTAAATATTTATATTAAAATTTATGTTATTTTTATTAATAATTTTTTCGTTTAATAATTTTTATTATATATTTTTATAAATTTATAAAATATAATAATAAAATTATTTTAAAATATTTTAATCTTTTTTTTATTTCGGGTTTTTTAATGATTTTTTTATAAATGTGTATTATAAAATAAGTCGTTTTTTAAAATAATTTAATGTTAAATATTTTTATTAATTTATAATTTAAAAAATAATATTACGGGTTATATAAAAGTTTAAAAATAATTTTATAAAATTTATTAACCTATTATATTATTTTCACTTTATAAATATTTTAAAATGTTTTATTAACACTTTATAAATATTTTATAAACACTTTATAAATACTTTATAAATTATAAAATAATTCCTTTTATTATTTTTTATTTCGCTTTATAAATTAAGTTTTAAATCATTTTAAAACAAATAAATACGTTTTTAAAAAAAGTTTTATTAATCTATTAATTATTTATTTTATTATTTAAATATATTTAAAATCGATTTTATTATTATATTATTTTTTCGGGTAAAATATATATTTATTTCGATATATTTTATATAAATATAAAATTAAAAGTTTTTAATAAAAGTTAATATCCCTTAATTATTTTTATATATAATTATAACTAATAAATTATTTTTATTAATATTTAATTTCATAAAAATTTACATAATTAAATAACTTTTTAAAAACGTTAACCATATTTTTAAATTTAGATTTATATATAAAATAATTATAAATAATTATTTTATTATTAATATTAAAAATATAACTTAAAATAAATTATTATATTTATATATAATTAATATAATTAACATTTGTTTATTTTATAAAATTATTAAAATTATTTTAAAAATAAGTTTTAAATTTAAGGTATTTTTAAAATAATAAAAACCTTTTAAACGGTTTTTATATATATTATAATAAAATTTTTCATATATTTATTAAAATAAAAATAACGTATATTATATTTAATTTAATTTTTATTATAATATATATTAAATAATTAATCGTTTTAATATATTAAATAATATTTTAATAAAATATTTCGTAATTATTAAAAAGTTTAAATATTTTATTTATTTTTATAAATATGTTAAATAAATTAAATTTTCATTAATTTAATTTACGGATAATTTTTAAAGTAAGTTTTTAACTTAAAATAATCGTTTTATTAATACGGTTTTTATTAATAATTATCTTAAAATAATATAAATATAATCTTAAATTAATTATTTTAAACTTTTTAAAAATTTATTTTTAAAGTTTATAATTTTTTTAACGGTTTAACGATAAAGAAATTATTAACGTAAATAATAATATAAATATAACCTTTTATAAACATTTCTATATTTAAATTTAAAATTATAAATTTTAAGCTTTTAAATAAATTACTAAAATTTAATATTAAACTTTTAAAATTTATTTTAAATTATATAATGCCTTATTAAATTTATAATATTTATTAATGTTATTTTTAAAATTTAATAATTATTTTATATAAATATTTTTATTAATATTACCGTATAAAAAACGGTTATTATATTTATTTATTCGATTTTTAAATTTAAAGCTGTTATTATAATAAATATAGTTTTATAATTTATAAATTTTATAATTAACGTAAAAATGTTTATATAATTTAAGTTTTTATTTATTTAAATTTTCGGATAATTTATTTAATTTTATAATAAGTGATTTTACTATTAAAACTTCGTTTTATTTTATATATTTATTTATTTAATAATAGCTTTTATTTTATTAATAAATTATATAAAATTTAAATATAATTATTTATTAAAATTTATATTTTATATTTATAATTTTATATTAATAATAAAATTATAAATTATTAATAATTTATTAATAAGTTTTTAATTTTATTATTTTAACTATTATAAATATTATATTAAAAGTTATAATAATAAAATAAAAGTTTAAATTAACTTTTAATTAATATTTTTTAATTAAATCGTTTTAATATATAACTTTAAATTATATGTAAATAATATTCGTAAAAGTTAAAATAATAAAGTTAAAATTTAATTAACATGTTTAATTATACGTATAAATTAAATGTTTAAATAAATGTTATATTATTAAAAATGTTTTTATTAATAAATAATAATTTTATATTTAAAAGTTATAAAATAATTTATTTTTAAAAATATAAAATAATTATAAAATAAAAGTTTATAATAATAATAATAATAATAATAATTATAATAATAATAACTTTTTTATTTTTTATTATATTAAAATTTATTAAGTAAATATATAAGTAATTTTTTAAAAATAACGTTATTAATATTTATTATTTTATAATTATTTATGTAAAATATTTTATAATTATAAAAATTATTATTATTATATTTTAATATTTTATATTTTATTATTTTATTTTTTAATATATTAGCCTTTTTATTTAATAAATAATAATTATTAATTTTATTATAATTAAATATATTAAATTTAATAAATCATTAAATTAAGTTTTATAAAATATTATATTAAGTGATTAATTCGGTAATTTATTTATTAAATAAAATATTATTTAAATAATAATAAATTAATATTTATTAAATATATTATTATTTTAAACTTAAATTATTATAATATAAACTTTATTTTTTAACTTTTCGATAATATTTTTAATTATTTCGTTTTATTAATGTTTTTTATAATAATATAATATATCGTTATACCTTTTATTAATAAAAATATTAAAATTAAAAGCTTATATAACTTCTAAATTTATTTAAAGTAATTATATAACATCTTTTTAAAACATTTCCATTATTTTAAAAACCTTTAAATGTAAAAACCAATCATTTAATTATTAAATTAATATAACTTATATTATATATAAAAGTTATATATTATAATAAACTATTTTATATAATTATTAATGCTTTAAATATTTATTAATATATTTATTTTATTTAAATAAAATGATTTTAACTTATAAATGCTTTTTTAATATTTCTTTTATAAGATTTTTTTATATTTTACCTTATATATAAGTTTTATAAAATAATGGTTTTTATAGTTTAATATTTATAAATATATTTATTAATTTTAAAAATTTAAGTATTTAAATATTTTAATTATTTATATTAAATTTATAATAATAAATTAAAAATAAAATAAAAATAAAATGTTATATTAAAGCTTATTATATTAATTACGTTATTTTTTAATTAATTATATATAAGCCATCCGTTTTTATTATTATTAAAAATATTTTTTATTTTTTATATTAAATGTTATATTTTATTTAAATAGAAATTTAACTTTTTTAAGTTAATTAAAATATTAAGATAAAATTATAAATTAAATTTAAATAATAAATAATATCGGTAATTTAAATTAAATTAAATTTTTATTTAAAATTATCTTAAAATTAATAGTTTTTATAATTTAAACGTAATAATTTTTTTTTAATTTTATATATAAATGGTCTTTTATAAAAAGTTTTATAAGTAATTAATGTTAAAATATATATAAAAGAAAAATAAATTTTCCGTTAAAAATATTACCTTTTATATAACGGTAATTTTAAGCTTTTATATTTTAAAAATATAAAGCGTACGGGCTTAAAAATAAAGGAATTTTATTTCTTAAATTTTACGTAATAAAATTACGGTAATTATTAAAAATATATACGCATTTATATATTTATTAAATAATTAATAATTATTTAATTTAAAAATTAATGATAATTTATATAATTTCCAATTTAAATGAATTTTTAAGCTTATAATTTATTAAAAATAAATGTAAATTATAAATGTTATAATTTTATTATATTAAAAATTAAATATAATAAAATAAAAAACTTATAAATATATATATTATAAATATAAAGTGTATTTTTAACCACTTAATATTTAACCACCTTAAATTTCAACATTTATTATACCATTTATTATTTATTTTATTTTTATTTATAATAATTATATATAAAAATTTTTAAAATAAATTTTTATTAAATTTTTAAAATAAATTTTAATTAAAAATATGCTTTAAAAATATGTTTTTTTCTATAATATTATTTATTTTATTCGTTAATTTCTTAATTAAAATATTATAATATAAAAGCTTAATTTAAGCGGAAAATATATGTAAATATAAATAATAAAACAACTTTATTTTTTATTTTTAAAAAAGTATATTTTTAAACATTATTAATTTATAATATAAAATGTTTTAAGTTAATTTATTTAGTTTTTTAGCCAGTTTTTCGGAATATATTTATTATATTTATAATAATATTTTAAAACCGAAAAACGGAATTTTTCTATTTTATATTAAAATAATTATTTAAGTTATTAAATATAAAATAAAAGTTAAAAATTAAATAAATATAAAATTTACTTAAAAATAATATTAAAAGTTTTATAAGGTATTAACGATATAATTTAATGGTTATATAAATGATTTAAAAATTTTTAAATTATTTTTTTTTATGCTTCTTTTTTAAATAGTTTATTTTTTTATGATTTTTATTTATCTTATAATTTTTATTTATCTTATAATTTTTACTCGTTTTATAATTTTTATTTATCTTATAATTTTTATTTATCTTATAATTTTTATTTATCTTATGATTTTTATTTATTTTACGACTTTTATTTTTTATGGTTCTTATTTTTTTACGATTTTTTTTTATGATTTTTATTTTTTAAAGTTATTTCTTTTTAAAATTTCTAAGGTTTTTAATCTAAATTATTTAAATTTTTAAAAGCGTGTTTATTACGTCGAAACGATTTAAAGTTATATTAAATTTATGTAATTAATTTAAATTAATCTTTTCTAAATTAAATAAATTAAAATATAAAAATTATTATTATATTTTTATTAAACGTTTATTAAGTTTATAATAAAATTTTTTTATCTAAATAAATCTTTTATTTTTAACTTAAAAATGTTTTAATATTTAATAATTTAATCGGTTTTTATTTTATCTTAAACTTAAACGTAACGCATAAACATTTTTAACGCATTTAAAAAAACTTTAAATTTTATAACTTATAAAAAAATTAAATTATCGTAAAACCTTTTAATTTATTTATTAATATTTTTTATTACATTTATATTTTTAATTTTCCTTTTTTTATTTATCTTATAAATTTATTAAAAACGTAATTTATTTTAAAAAGCGATTTAAAAATACGTAAAAATAATTTATTAATTTATATATTTAAATGTCTTTTTTATATATTTAATTAAAGTATTAAAAGTTTTTTATTTTATTTTATAAACTAATATATTTAATAAATAAGGTTTATTTTTACGTAAAAACGTTTTATATTATTAAATATGTTTTTAATATATGAAATTATATTTTATATAAAAGAAAATTATTAATTTTAATATTAAATTTTAAGGTTAAAAATTATATAATAAAAATAAGTTTATCGTTATTTTATAATTTATTTACGTGTTTATATAAGCGTATAAACGTTTTTACATTTTTTATATTTATAATTTATTTAAAGATTATTAAAATCCTTTTATTTATAAAGTTTTAATATTACGCCGAAACTTTTAAATTAAAAAAAAAAAAATGTTTATAAATTACTTTATATAATTATATAAAACCGTAAATGGTTTAACGAAGTTTAATTATACGTTAATAAGTTTAAATATATAATTAAATAATCCTTTATTTATTATTATTATTATTATTATTATTATTTTATTTAATGTTAAAATGATAATTTTAATGGTTATTATTATTAATTTTTTAAAGATATATAATATATATAATAAATATATAAATAAATATATAAAATTAATTCGTATTTTAAAAACTTAACATTTCCGCGCTTAAAATTTTTACTTATAAATTAATAAAAGCGATAAAAATAATTAAAACTTTTAATTTTTATGTTTTATTATAATATATATTTATTTTTTCGATCCTTTTAATAAATTATATTTATATTATTTTCCTTTTAATAAATCGGTGCTTAATAAAGTTTTTTATATTATCGATATAAAATATTATTAAGGAAAATTATTTTCGTTTAAACGGATAATATAAATATTTTTAGTTTTTAATTTTATAAATTAAATATATGCGTGTATAATAATATTTATTAGTTATTTTTTATAAAATATGCTTTTTACGTTTCGTTTTAATTATAATATAATTAATAATGTTTTTTAAAATTATATGCCGTTACGCGATTTTTTTATCGTTTTATTATTTTTTTTATCGTGGTATGTTTATATTAATAATAATAAAGCGAGCGTTTAATATGTTTTTATTTTATTTTTAATAGTTTATTATAATGTTATTATTTAAGGAAAAAATCGCGTATATATTTTATATAAGTAAATTTTTATTTCGTTAATAACTTATTAATAAAAATAAGTAAATAAAAATTATTATTTAAAAAAGTTGCGATTTTTATTTAAAAATTACTTAAATTATTTAAACCGTATTTACGTATTTATTTTTTCTTTTATAAGAAAATTATTTAAATTATTTAAATTATATAAATTAATTATTTATAATTTTTATCTTTTAAATATTTTATTAAATTTATTAATTTAATATTTTTATGTAATATTTAAATAAGCTTATTTAATATATATTTACGTTATTTTAATAATTTATAACTTAATTTATCCGATACGTATTTATGTAATTAAAATAGCTTAAAATTTTAAAATATTTTAAAGAAACGGCTTAAAAATTCGATCGATTTTTTATTTTTAAGATTTTATATTTATAAAAATATATAAATTTAGGCCAAATCTTATTTATTTAAACAAATTTAAAAAAAAACTACTGTTTAAAAGTTTATTTAAATATTTAACCGAATAAAAAATATTATATTTATAATTAATTTTAAATCCGTATAAATTATTTTTATTTTTTTATTAATAACGTTTATAAATTAATTTAATTATTATCTTTAATTTAATATGTTTTTAACGTTATTTAATTTATTAAAATATATAATTTTATGCGGATGTTTTACCGTTTTATAAATATTATAATATATTATTTTATAACTTTTAAATTTTTTAAAAGTTTTTATAAATTTAAATTATATCGTATAATATTTTACCTTTTAAAGTTTATAATTTAAACGTTTTTAAGTTTTAAAATAATTAATAACCTTTTTATTAATAATATAAGCCTATTTTTTCGCTTTTATTTTATTATTAATTAAAATTATTAAATTTACATTTATAATTTTTAAATTTAAGTGGTTTTTTATAAATAATAAGAAAATACAAGCTTAATAACTTTAAATTAAATAATTTTAAAGGTAAATTTCGGATAAAAAAGCTTTATTTATAAAAATTTATTTATTTTTAAATTATGTTTATTTAAATTATTTTTATAAGAAAGTTTTAAATAAATTAATTTTTAAAAAAATATTTTATAAAATAAATATAATTATTTATTTATTAATAAAATATTTCTTATATTTAAATTATAATTTTAAATATTAATTAAATTAATTAAATAATATTTATAAATTAATTTTTTAAGTAATTACATTATTTAAAATATAAATTTTATAACCGTATTTTTACGTTAATTTTTATCTTAAAATAATTTTTAAACAGTTTTAAAGGATTAATTTATATTTTTATCCCCTAAAATATCCTTAAAACTTTTTCTTTAAAAAAATCGGAAAATTATAAAACCTTTACCCTTTAAAAAAAAATAAAGATTACTTTAAATTTATATATAATATTTTTTTATTTTTAAGTGAAACTTAATTATTTAATTAAGTAATTCGTAACAAATTTTATTTATATTAAATAATTATAATATAACTATTATTTTTAATTATAATAATATAAACTTTATATTTAAAAAAGCTTTTTTAATGTTAAAAAAATAAAAACCTTATAAATTTAATAATAAAGTGTTCGGGTTTAACGCTGTTATTATTATTATTACTTTTTATTAAAAAAATATAAATCGATTAAATTATTAATATATATTATAATAATAAATATTAACGATTTATATAAAACCTTAAAAAAGGGTTATAATCTTTAAAAAATATAAAAACTTTTAATTTAATATTTAATTTATATAAATATACTTAAAACATAAATATAAAAACGGTAAATATAATATTTAAAGATGTTATATTTTAATAGCTTAAATTTTTTAAAGAAACGAAAAAGAAATTAAGAAAAAATTGTAAAATAAAAGATATGTATAAAGTTTTTTTTAAATTTTATCGGCTTATTAATATATAATTATTTTTTTCCTTGTTTAAAAATTTAATCGGTATATTTATTTTATATATTTCGAAAAATAATTTTTATAATAATTCGAAAAAGTTTTATATTATAAATAATAAAAGCGCTTTAATTTTTATTAATATTTATAAAAAAATGTAAATATATTTATAATTAACCATTTTTATAAATTTTAATATAACGGTATTAAGTTTTTAAACTTTAAATTAAATATAATGATATTATTTATAAATAAATAGTTATTTAAATATATTTTTATACTTATTTTTAAGAATTTATTAATGTAAAAATTTATTAATATAAAAATATTATATTTAAATATTTATAAGTTAAAATATTTACGTATTTTTCTATATTTAATATTAATTAAGTTTATTTTTTACGTATCGATAATATATTATTATATTTAAAATTACTTTAAATATTATAAAATATATATTTATAAATGGGAAAAAACTATAATTTTATATTTATAATTAACTTATAAATTATAATATTTTCGTTAATATAAAAATTAATAATAAAAAGATATAAAATTTATAATTAATTTATAAAAAAATTTATTATAAAATTAAAACTTTATCTTATAAAATTATAACAGGCGATTTATAATATTTATTAATAAATATATTATATTTATCGGATTAAAATAACCGAACGAATAAAGAAATATATAAAATCGGAGATTAAAAAAAGCTGTTTTAATAAAAAAATGGTTATAATTAATTTAAATATTATATTATTATTATATCATATAATTTTTATTTTTATTATTTTTATTAATATAAATTAATAAAGCTTAATAATATAAAAATAATTAAGTAAAATAAGATTAATAATTTTTATTTTAATTTTTTCTTTTTTAATGCGTTTTTCCCTTTTATATATTAAATAATTTATGATTTTTTTTATTTATCGGTTTAAAGTTTTAATTTTTAGGTTTAAAGGTATTAAATAATTAGAAAATTTTAATATAAAACTTATATAAAACTTTAAAAATATTATTTTAATAATAAATTTACTTTAAAATTAATATTAAAGTTTTTAAATGTTAAAAATATTATTTTATCCTTTAATTTTTATAATAATTTATTTTTTTAATAAATAAATGTATTTTAAATGTTTTATTTAAGTGTTATTATTATTATTATTTTATATAAAAATAAATATAATTTAATTTAAATTAATATTTTATGTGTTTATTAATTAAGAAAATTTATAAATATAGTTTTTATAAAATTATTTTTAACTTTATTTAATTAAACGTTTAAATATTTAAATGTTTATAAGGAAAATTAAATTACGACGGTTAATTATAAATAAGCCATTATTAAATATAAAGTTTAAAAAATAATTTATTATTTTATTTTATTAATTTTTATATATTTATTTTTATATATTATAATTATAAGTTTTATTTAAGTAAATATAATAAATTACACTTTTAAAATTATTTTTATTAACGGGTTTTTAAGTTTTTATTTTTAATTATATATTTAAATTATTATACTTTCCTTTTTTACATTCGTTTTTTTATAACTTTTATAGCTTTTATTATATAAAAAGTGGATTTAAAAGTTAAAACGTAGTTAATTATTAATGTTATTTAAAAAGGTTATTTAATAATTTAACGGCGGCGGCGCGCCATTTTAAAGTTTTTATTATCGCGTGTAAAGTTAATATTATAAAAAGCTTTTAAAGTTATAATAAAAGTAATAATAAAGTTTTATCGTACCTTTAAAAATAACGTTTAAAACTTATTTATATAAATTTATTTATATTAACTATTACATTAATAATTAAATTATATAATATATAATTAATTAAATCATTATTTTAAATCGAAATTAACGCTAATTTTTAAAACATTTACGGCGATAATAAGCTTTTTAATATTTAAAAAAAGGTAATATTTTTAATAAATTTAAGGTTAAATTATATTTATAATATATCGTTTAATTATTAATTATATAAATTTAATAAAATAATTTAATGAATTTAAAAACTATTATTAATTATTAAATTTAACTTAAAAATATATATAATATAAACGAAAAACCTGTTTAAATTAATTATTTAAAAAGGTATAATTATAGATTTAAAAAATATTTTAAATTTATATTTAATTAATTTAAATTTTTAAATTTCGGTAATAATAATGGAAATTATTTTTATAATAAATACTATTATTTTATTTTATATCATTTTTTAAAACATTAAATACTTAAAAATTAACTAATTAATAACTTAAAAACGGTATTATTTTAAATATAAATAAAAACGGTTAAATTAATAATATAATCGTTTAAATATAATTAAAACATTTTTATTAAAATATAAAGTTTAACGATTTAAATAAATGATGTTTTTAATTTTAAATAATTATAAAATTACTTTATAAAAAGTTTTATTATTAAATAAATTAACTAAAATTAATAAATAATATTTATATTTATTATTATTATATTAAAAGTAAATTTAATTACATATAAAAGTTATATAAGCCATTTATTAACTATTATATTAATTATAAAAATAAAAATAAAAATGCTTACGGTTTTAAAATAAATTAAAATCGTTTCGTTTTAAATAATTTATATGTTTTATTTATTTTTTAATATTAATATAAATAATTGTTTTATTTTATCTTATTTTTAATAAGGTTTTTTTAATTATAAGTTTTTATGTTTTTATTTTTAAATATTAATATAATATTAATTTAACCCTTTATTTTTTATCTTTTTTATATTATAATATGTTTTAAATATTAATATAATATTTCGGCGGCGAAAGTTTAACGATATTTATAAAAATTTATACATTATAATGTTTTTACGTAACGATGTAAAATTATAATTAATACGATTATAACTTTATTTAATATTTTTCGTATTTAATATAATTTAAAGTAATTTTTTTTAAACTTAATAATATAATAATCGTAATATTATAATTATTAATGTTTAATATAATTAATTATTATTATTATTTTTTATTATATTTATGTTAAAATGTTATAAATTTATTTACGAATTAAATATTAATAAATAAATATAAAAAAAGAAAAAATAGCTAAAACATATATAAAAAAAATACTTTAACATATAAATTTATATATATAATAATTTTTCGAAGCTTATTAAAATAATTAATAATTTAAAATTTATGCGTTAACCGCGGAACCGTTTTATACCGGTTTTAAACCGGTAATTATACGGTTTATATAACGGTTTAAAAACGTAAGCATTAATAAATAAATTTATATTTATTATTATAAACCATATTAAATTAAAGTTAATTATTAATTTATTTTTAAATATATAAATTAGTAAAAATATTTTATAAATTTTTAAATAAAATAAAATTATTTTATTTACGTTTTATTTTTATATTAATAAAAGTTAATAAGTTTTAACTTTAAGCGATAAAATAAAGCTTTTTTATATCGTAAATAAAGCATATAATAATATGTTTTAAATAAAAATAATTATACCAGTTTTTCGAATTTATTAAGATAAATTTTTATAAATTAACTTAATTTTTTAATGTTTATTTAAAATTAAATATTTAAAAACGGTATATAATAAAATTTTATAAAATTTTTAATATATTTTCGGATAAAACATAACTTAAATAATTATAAAAACCATTTTATAAATTAATTAATTTATAAAATTTTTATATATAAAATATGTTTAATTATTTTAAAAAATTAAATTATATATAATTTAATTAAAAATTTAAAAATTTAAATAATATATTATATGATTTTTATATTATAATATTAAATTATTAATATAATGTTATTTTTATAAAAATATGTTTTTAATGTTTTAATTATAAAAATATTAAATTAAATAAAAGTGATATATATGCCGCCGAATATACGATATATTTATTTACGATTATTAAAATGGCTTAGACTTTAATATTTAATAATTATTTTACCGATTTTAAAAATGGAAAAAATTATGTTTATTTAAAAATATAAGTTTAATAAAGGAATGTTTATAATTAATAAATTATTATATAATTAAGTGTATAATTATGTTTATAAATTTATGTTATAAATTAATGGCGATTTAAATATGGCATTAATTTTAATGAATTAATTATTAAAAACGTATATATATAAAATAAAATCGTTAAAACGATAGTTTTAATTAATTATATCGATATATAAAAAAGTTATTATTTATTAATATATTATATTTTTATGATATAATTACGAAATATAATTAATATTATAATATAAAAAGTATAAAATGTTTTAAGCAAGCTTTTATTTTTTAATAAAAATATGGTAAATAATAAAATAGAAAAGTTTTTATTAATTAATTAAGTTAATTTTACGATAATTATGCCGATTATATATTAAGATATTTATTTTTTAAGATTTAAAAATAAATGAGCTATTAATAAATTACGTTAATTTTATAATTAAATTTTTAACGATTTATTTTTAAGTAATATTTAATTATAAAAATATTATAATTTTAATTTTAAATTTATTTAAGTTAAAACGTAATACGTATATAATAAATAAATAAATTATTTTTAAAGCTTTTATTTATATTATTTTATTTAATTATTAAATAACCGGCTTATAATATAAAAATTTTTAAATTTTATTATTATAATATTAAATAAAATAATATTTAAAATGTTTTTATTAAACATAACTTTATATTATTTATAATATATTACCATAAAATTTATTAATAAATAAATAGTTTAAAAACGATATTATAATATATTTTTTTTAATTAAAAATTTATTTATTTAATATTTATAACTTATATTATTTTTTAATAATATATTAAAATTATTATATAAAAAATAATATAAATTAATTTTACTTTTAATTAAACACATTTATATCGGGCTATAAATAGTTTAATAACGGTTTAAAATTAAATAATAAAAATACGGATATTTTTATATTATATTTTAAATTAATAATGTTAAAATAATATAAAATAATAAAAATATAAATAATGCCATTAAAAGGTGTTAATTTAACGTTAGTTAATATAAATTTTAACGGCCGGATTAAATGTGTTATGTTTTAAAAAATATAATTAACGGCTTATAAACGTATTATTTAAAATAGTTTTTAATGTTATATTATTATTACATTAAAACGTAAATTTATATATAATATATTTAATTTAAAATATAAAACGATAAGTTATATTATAATTAAAATTATATATTAAATTTATAAATTATTTATAATAATTATATAATTAATTTTAATGGTTATATAATAATAATATATATTTATATAATACATATTTAACTAAAAAATATTTATATATTTAAAGCATATAAAAAATAAAGTTTTCCGTTTATTTTTAAATTAATTTTTTTTTTTTTAGATATAATAAAATTATTGTTTTATTATTTATTATTTTTATTTTTATTTATTATTTTTATTAAATGTATGTATTTATTAATATTAATTAATATTATTAAAAATTAATAATATAAATTAATAAGATTAAAAAGTTATTGTTGCGATAATTTAAAAGATTTTATTATAATAATATATACGATATTAATAATTAATTTTTATCGTTTTATTTATAACGGAGCTTAATCTTTTTTTTTATAATTTATTTAAGCTTTTTCGATAAGATTTAAATTTTTCTTTTATTATTTTTCCTATTTTTTAATTTTAATTTTTTATAATAATATAAATAAGTTTTTAATGTAATTTTAAGGTTATAACTTTAATAATAACTTTATTATTTAAGAAAATATAAACGAATTAAACGATTTATTTTCGTATATTTTTAATTAATTTATTATTTTTAAATAATAATTTAATTTTACGGTTATAAAATGGTAATTAATTTTAATATTAAATAAGTAATTTAAAAGTAAAAAATACTTAAATATTTATAAAACTAGTAAATTTTAAAATAATCGATAAAAATGTTAATTATACTTATATAATAAAAAGACATTTAATATATATTTAAAATATTTCGTAAAATTCGAATTATTAGATTTTTTAAATATTAAAATTATTACGATTAACGTTATAAAATATATTAATATAATAAAGTATTTATATAAGATAATATAACTTTAATTATTTTAAAAGTTTATTAATTTTTTCGGAATATATAATCCGTTATAATAAAATTTCGATAAATTAATAAAAACTTAATAAAAATAATTTAATATATTAATATAAAAAGTATTTATATATTATATGAAATTAAATCCGGTTTATTTTAAATTATAAATAATAAGATAAACGTAAATAATAATGTGTAATTACTTTTTATAAATTTTTCGATTTTAATAAATTAAGGTTATAATTTTAACTTATTTATTATTTCGGTCGGATTTTTTAATTAATTATTATTTTTATCGTTTAAATATTTAATATTTTTATTATTTACTTTATTTACTTTTAATAATTTATTTTTATTATTTTATATATCGTTTTAAATTAATTATAAAATTCGGTTAATTAACCTTTTTAAACCTTTTTCCTTTTTAAATATTAGTTAATTAAGAATAAATTTAATAAATAATTTTTTTCCTTTTTTTTTCTGGTTTTTAAAACTATTAATACTTTTTATTCCTTAATTATTTTATAACTTTTATCTTTTATAAATTTATAAAATGGTAATTAAAGGTATAACTTTTAATAAAATAATAAAAGTGGATATTTTTATCCGTTATATTAAAAAATATTATTAAACTTTTAAACCGTTAATAAATAATTTATATATAATTTAAGCGGTATTTTTAAGCGTTATATTAAAAAATAAAACTAGTTTAACGGAAATTACAATTTTTTTTTAAACGGTTTAATTATTTATATTAATAGGTAATTATTAATGGTAAGTTTTAATATCCGTTAGTAATTATTTAAGTAATAATTATTATGATATTTTTTAACACGAATTTTTAATAAAATATATCTTTTAATTATTATCGGTTATTTTAAAAAGTTTAAAATAATAAGAATAATTATACCGGTAAATCTTATAATATTTTTAAAAATAAATTCCGTTTTTTTCGATATTTATTATACCGCGGAAATATAATAAACTTAATTTTACGTTATATTTTTAACAATTTTTCCGGTAAAACAGTTTTATATTTTTTTATAATGTTTTTTATTATTAATTTTACGGATATATATATAATTATAAAGCGTTATTTTAACATTAAATAAAATAAGATTTAATATTATTACGATTAAATTATAATTATATTTTTAGTATTAAAATTAATAAAAAAATGTAAGTAAAAATAATTTAAAAATATTATAAATATTTCTTAATAAACTTTTTTATATTAGCGAATTTTCGGTTTTAAATTTAAAGAAAAGTAATAATTTATCATTGTTATTTACCATATTTATTAAGTTATACCTTAATTACAACATATTTTATTTAAATTTTTATTAAAATTTAAAATTTAATTAATAAATTTTAAACGTTTATTAAAATTTACGAAGTTATAAAATAGCCAGGTAATATAATTACGAATACAACGATAATAATAAAAATAAAAAAATTATTAATATTATATTAATTGCAAATATTATAAAATAAATAAAAAGGTAAATATAACGTTAAATAAACCTTAAAAATATAAAAATAATATTATTAAATTTGTAAAAAAATATTAATTTATTAAACATTTTAAATAAAAATGTGAGAAAATTAAAAAGATTAAAAAGTTAAATAAGGTTTTTTAATAAAAATTATATAACATTTTTAGTTAATTATAAAAGATTTAATGATTTTAACTTAAAATAAAATTAAAAAATATAATAATTAAATTAAAATAAATTTTAAAAATAATAATAATTTATTTTTAATTATAATTTATTTATTTAATTAAGTATTTTAACATCGTATAATTATATATTTTTATCGGATAAATTAATTTTCGATAATATTTTTTTTAAATTAATATACGAAAAATGTTTTTAAGAAATTATGTTTAATATAAAAATTATTTACGTTTTTACGGTCGGAAAAACTAATATTTAACTTTTATTAAAAAGTATTTCGATAAATACTTAAAAATAAATAATATTCGTATTAATAAAGTTAATATTTATTTCGGTAATAAATAATTTATAAAATTTCTTAAAATTATTATTATTAATACTTTATTTAATTATATAAATTTTTATGTTATAAATATTAATATTTTATTTTTATTTTCGTTTAAAGATATAAATTAATTAAAAGTTTATTTTAATAATGTTATTAATTAATTAATATGTAAAAATAATATTATAATTAATGTTATTCGAAAATAAAAATATTTATGGTTTTATTTTAAAGGTATTATTTTTTATAAAAATAAAATTATAACGTTTTTATATCCGTTTTAATTATTTATTAATTATTAAATTATATGATTTTTTAAATAAAATTAATTATAACGTTAAAATAAATAATATTAAAAAATTAATAAGTTTTATTATTATTATTAAATTAAAGGTAAGGTTTTTAAAAGTTTAAGTTTAATTTAAAAACTTTAATATGGATTTTAATTATAAAATAATCGTTAATGTTATATATTTAAATAAATAATTTATATTATATATTATTAATGCGGTTATAAGTTTTTAAATAATACGTTTTTAAAGAATTTTTTATTAAAAAATTTAGGAAATGTTTAAGTAATATTAAATTAATATTTATTTCGAACCTTTTAATATTATTATTTACGATGCCGGTATTAATTTTAATAATGCCGAATTTAAAAATAAGGCTTATATTATAAAAATCATTTATTATTAAGTTTTAATAAAAGTATATTAATTAATTAATAAAGTTAAAAATATTATGGCTTTATATAATAAGCTTATAAAATTATAAGTGACGAATTTTAAGGATTTAATTTTAATATGTTTTAATTTTAAATAACGGTAAAAATAATTAACGATATTATTAATTTTAATGGATTTATTTTTATTTTATTTATATTTAGTGTATATTTTAAAATTAATATAAATTTATTATTAATTTTAATTTAAATTTAAAAGGTTTAAATTATTTAAAAGTAATAATAGAAATTAAAAAGTTAAAAATATAATGATTAATTAAAAATGTTTTAAATATAAAAACGGCTTAAATATTTATAAAATGCTTTTATATCGTTTTTAATAAAAATAAAATCTTTATTTACCGAAAAAGGGTGGATAAAAAGGCTTTTATAAGGTTATTATTATTATTAATAAAAATGTTATTATTATTTTTAACGTATTAAACGGAATTTTAATTTTTAAAAATATTTATGTTAAGTTATATACCTAGTTTTATAAAATGTTATAACTTATAAAAAATTAAAAGTTTAATTATTTAAGTTAATTTTTAATTTTAATAATTACGTAGTCGTATTAAAAAAGATTTTATATATATAAATGATTTTTTTATATTATAGCTTTATATTTTATAATAAAAAAAGGATAATTTCGTTTTAATATTAAAGTTTTATATAAATGAAAAGATAATTATATTAAGTAAATCGTATAAAACTTTAAATATAAAAAATTAAATATCTTATTTTTAAAAAGTATTTTTAATCCGAAATATATAATTTTATAACTTATTAAAATGTGATAATTTTTAAGTTATATATAATTTATAAAGTTAAGAATAAAAATATTTCGGCTTTTACGAAAAATTATAATTAATAATTTAAAATTATGATAATTTCGATAAAAATTTATTATAATATATATATTTATTATTTAAAAATTAATTAACGTTTAATATTTATTTTAATGTTTATATTATATTATTAAAAATAAAAGTTATAATTTAAAATATTATTATAACTTATATTTAATTTATTATATCGATGTAAAAATGATTTTTATATGTTTATTTATTAAATTAAAAATAAATATTCCGAAAAACGTTATTATATGTTATTAAATTTTTATATGGTTTTATTAAATTTAAAACGTATTAGTTTAAAATATATTTACGTTATTATTAATAGTAATTATATATGAAATTATCAACGTTTAATTTATGTTTATTTATAACGAAATTAAGATTTTTCGGATTTATTAGTTTTTAAACGAATGATATTTTTAATATTAATATTAATAAATTTTTGCTACCGAAAATAAGATATTTATAAAGGTTAAAATTAAGGTATGTTTTTAGAAAATTTTAGATAAAAAATTAAAGATTTTAATGGCTTTTATATTAATATTTACGAGGAAAATTACGTTATATTTATTATGTAAAAGGTTAAGTTAAAAACTTAGCTTATTAAATTTTAAGTTTTTAAATATAATTAAAATATTTATTAAATAATAAGTTTATAAAACTTATATTTTATTAATTTATTAATTTAAAGTTGTTTTTAATTATTTAATAATAGTTTAATATTTATAATTTAAACTTAAAAAATAAAAGTATTTAATTTTAAAATTTAATAATAAATAAATAATAAAAATTAAAGATTTAATTATGTTAATTTTAATTTTTAAGATTTTTATTTTTACGTTTTTATTAATGGATTATTTGTAAATAATTAAGATTTTAACTTATAAATTAATTATATTATTATTTTTAGAAATAAACGATTAATTAAATAAAATAATAAAATATAAATTATTAAAAATATTATTTATTAATTATTTATTAAATGTAAATGCGTAATATGTAATGTTTTAATTAACGAGATTTATAAAATAGTTTAAAGGTTTAATATTAATTATATTATTTATTATATTATTAATATTATTTTAAAACGATTTTTTTTAAGATTTTCTTAGTTTTATATATTAATTTTTTTTTTATATTAATACCTGGTATAAATGGATAATATTAATAAAAAGAAATTAATGATTAATTTAATAGCATTAAAATAATTATATGAAAATTAAGAAATAAATAATATTTATTAAATTTATAATAATTGTAATTTTATTAATATTATAATTAAGGTATTTTTAAATAAAGTTATAAGGATATTAATAGAAAATAATTAAATTAATTTAAGATTAAAAAGGTAAATAAAATAAAAACTAATATAAAATTTGTAATTAATTAATCGTAAAAAAAATAAAATAAGTGATAATTATATAATAATGGTATATATTTATACGGTATATACTTAATTAAAGAAAATATTTATATATTTAAAATATATAAGAAGTAAAGTTTTTATTTGTTTTTAGATTAATTTTTTCTTTTTTTCTTAAACATAATAAAATTATTATTTTACTACTTATTATTTTTATTTTTTATTTATTATTTTTATTAAACATATATATTTATTAATAAATTTATAATATAATTATAAAATATTTTAAAGATTAAATTTTTAAAATAATATAATTAAAATTATTAATAAATAAGTAAATTATAACATTAATTTTTTATATTATAAATATAAATGATATAATATTAAATAAGCGGCGGTTCGAATTTTTAAATAAAATCGCATAAATATTATTAAAAATAATTTAAATTACTTTTATAAATTAATTTATTTAAAATATTTCGGTAATTATTTAAAAATATAACAGCGATTTTTAAAAAGCTAAAAAAATATTATAAATTATTTATTTTAAGATTTTTTTATAATTTAAATAATAAATATTAATAACGGTAAAATTTTTTTTTTATTATTCGTATATATAATTAATAATAAAATTATATTAATAATAATATTATTAATAATCTTACGAAATAATTTAATATAACGATATAAAACGTATTATATATAAACCGTTATTTATTTAATAATAAATCCGATAAATAATTTCGTATTTATTATTTTTATTATCTTAAAATTTTTATTAATTAAATTATTTCGTATATATATAATATAACTTTAATAAACATTTAAATTTAATTAAATCGTTATCGATAAATATTATTTAATCTTTAACAATGTTAAAGTTATTTTAAGCCGAATTAAATTTTACCTTATTTTTTTAAAATAAAATAAATATTATAAAAATTAATATTTAATTAATTTTTTATTATAATTTTTTATTATATAATAAGCGTACGTTTTATAACGTTATATAATTTAAGCCATTTTTAATTTATATATATTAATTTTATATTATACACATTAATATTTATTATTAAATTTAAGATATATTAATGAAAAATCGGAAAATAAAAAAATAGCCCGGTGTTAAGCCGTTTATAAAAAGTAAAATTATTTTTCGTAAAATATTTTATAAATAAAATTATTATTTATTATAAAATTATAACATATATTAAAATAATTACGAAATTATTAAGTTATATATAATATTATAATTTAATTAAATTAAAACGTGTAAAATAATCGATATTATTAAATTAAATCGATAATTATAATAATTATATAATTACTATTATTAATACGTTTAATATAAACATAAATATTTTAAATATATATGTCGTAATTTATGTCATTTCCTTTCGATAATTTATCACTTTATTATAAAAAATGGACGAAAAATTAAAACGATTAACTTATTAATTTAATAATTATATATTATATTACGGCGTATTAAATAAACCGTTTACGGGTTATAATAAATATATATAAACCTCGTATAATTATTATTAAATAATTAAAACAGTTATAATAATAAAAACGTAAAACGAAAAAATTTTATATTTAAAAGTTAATAAAAATGGTAAAAATAAAATTTAAATATGTTTAATTATTTTTATAATAAACGGTATTATTATATCGTAATAAACGAAATAATAAATAATAATACGAAATAATATTAATATAAATTTAATAAACTATTATACGATATTTATTAAATTTAATAATTTTATAATTTAAATAATAAAAAAGTATAATTAATTATATTAATTTTAATGGTATAATTAATATGTTTAACGCTTTATTTAACTTTTTATAAATTTAGATTACGATATATTAATTAAGATTAATACGAAAATTAAGCGTATTTAATTTAATAAAATATTATTTTTATTTATTAATAACTTATAAAAATATTAAAATAAATATTAAAATATGTTTAAATATAAATAAATTATTTCGTTATAACTTTTAATATTATTTATTTTATTTAATAATAATATTAATAATGTTTTATATTAAGTTTTAAATAAAATAATAAAAATTTAATAATAGTTTTTAATTTAAAAAATCGCGGCGAAATAATATTTTCGTATAAAAATAGCTTATAAACACGTTATAATTATAAAATGTGTAATAAAAATTTACCGATAAATATTAAAATATATTTAAAGATATTATATTATATATTTATAAATTATTAAATATTATTAAAAATTAATTATAAAAATAAAATGAAATAATTAAAACTTTTAATTATTATTATAAGTAATATTTTTAATTATATAAATGATTTATCGTTATATTATTATAAATTTAACATTAAAATATATAACTTATAAAATATTTTCTTTAATACGGTAATTAAAAATTATTTTATAAAATTAAATATATATTTTTAAAAAAAAAAAAAATTAAAATTTAAAAATATGTTATTTATTATCATTATAACCATTTATAAATTATATGTTTATTATAAATATTTTATTAAAACGACTTAAATAATTTTAATTATAAAATTTTTATTATATAATTAATCATTATTTTTAATTATTATTAATTATAATTTATAAAATAAAAATGAAATAAATTACGGATTTAATTAAAAAATAATAATAAAAATAAGCGTAAAAATAAAAAGGTTAAAACGAATAATTAAAATGTTAAATTTAATAAAGTTTAATATAAAACTTTAATTTAAACATATTATTTATAATATTTATATATTATATTATATATTTTTTATATAAATAATATAATTTTAAAACGGTTTTAAAATAATAATAAATCGATAAATAAAAAAATATAATATTATAACATAAACTTTATTTTCTTTTAATTTAATAAATAATTAATAATAATAATAACTTATAATGTTATAATAAATATGTAAATATATTAATATATAAACGGTTATATTTTTATAATATTATAAATAGTATATATATAAAAATTTTAAACATAATATAACTATTATTTAATTAAAATATTTTTAATAATTTATAGTTATTTTATTAAAATTTTAATTATTTTAAATGGTTATAATATATTTATATATATATATATTTTAATATAACTTTATATAAAATATTATTAATTACTTTAAGTAAATAAATAAATAATAATAAATATAAAAATTAAAATAAGCGATTAATTAAACGGATATATTAATATTTTTAATAATAAAATATTTATATAATTTTTTTAATCGTTTTATTTTTTATTATTTTTTATAATTATTTATATATTTATTTTATTTATTTTATATATTTTATTTAATTATTTACCTTTTATTAATTTTATCTTAAATCGTTAATTTATTACTTTTTAATTATAATTATAATATTTTTAAAACTTAAAAATTAAATATATTTTAAATAATTATATATAAGTTATTTTATTATATAATAATATAATAATGTAAAATTTATATTTAAATATAATATTAATATTTAATTATATATATACGTTAATATTACGAAAAATTTATAAGTTATATATTAAAAATAAAAAGCTTATATATTAATATATATCCGTTACCGTACCAGTAATAATATATTCGTATTAATTTTATTAATATATGTAATTTTTAACGATATAATAAAAATTTTATTATTTTATAATATTTTTAAAGTTTATTTAACTTTTATTTATTAAAATTAAGCTTAAAAAAAGCCTTTTTAATTATAATAATTTTTAATATTTAATATAATTTTATTAATAAATTACTTACGTTTTTACCGATTATATTAAAAGTTTAAAATAGTAAAACGTTAATATTAAAACGTAATATTTAAAATAATTTATTTATTATAAATATATTAATAACATTAATATTTATTTTAATTATTTAATTAAATAATATATAAAACGTAAGTATTTTTTTCGTATTATTATTAATCCGTTAATAAATTATAAACGGATAAAAATTAATAATATTAAAAAAAATAAAAGGGTTATTTATTTAATAAAAATATAAATTATCGTTATTAATTATTATTACGTTTCGCGTTTTTAAACGAAATTAAAAATGTTTTAAACGAAAAATTTAATGTTATAATAATAATTAAAATCCGAAATAATTACTTTTATTTATTAAGTAAAATTATAAATAATATACGAATTATTTTTAAACCGGTAAATGTTTAAAATAATATTAATTATAATAATATCGACGATAATAACGATTTATTTATTAATGATAATAAACTTTTATATATAAAAAAGTTATTTTAATAATAATAACGGTAAAATTTTTAATTAAAATAATTAAAAATTAACAAGTTTTTAGCTTTTATTTTAATTTTTATTTTAACTTAAGCTTAAATTATTATTAAGCTTAATATATTTTTAAAAACGTTTTTACGATTTTATAAAATTCGAAAATATTAAATTTAAAAATGGCTAAAACGGCGAAATAATGGCTTTCGTACGAAACGGCGGCGCGTCGATTAATCCGTTAATTAATTTATTAACCTATTTATTAATTAATAAATTATCATTAAAATTTTTATTAAATCATTTCGTAAACATTTTTTAACGTTTTACCATCGGTGCTTCTTTTTTTAACTTTTTATAATATTATTTTTTAAAAATATTTTTATTTCTTTTTATTAATTTTTATTATTTTTCCATTTTTTTAAATGTTTTTAAAAGCTTATTTAATTTAAATTAATAAAAGCTTTATCATTTATATTTATTAAGTTATTAAAAGGTATATCCGTTATTACTTAATTTATACCCCTTTATTTTATTTAATTTAATTTCGTTAATTTATTTTTTTATTAAATTTTTTTTATAACTTAAAAAAAAGGTTAAAAAATAAATCGGTAAAAAATAATAATATATCATATTATAATAAAAAATATAATTAAATAAATTAAAGTTAAAGCTTTATATTTAAACCGTTTATATTTTAATATTAAATTATTAATTTTTTATAAATAAAAATAAATGTATCGTTATAACTTATTTATAACGTCCGTTTTTTATGCGAATATTTTTTTCTTATAATAAAAATATATATTTTATTAATTATTTAATTAAATATAATATAATAAATAAAACTAGTTTAAAAGTTTATTTTAAATATATTTATTACTTAAATTACCGGAAAACTATTTTTATAATTTTAAATGACTTAAATAAAAAATAACGAATTTTAATAATAACGTAAAACGAAAAAACTTATTATTAAATTACTTGTAAATAAAAAATAATTTATTTTACTAGCGATATATTTTAAAATAAAGAAATAACTAACGTTAATAAAAGTTTATAACTTAATAAATTTGTGATAAAATTAAATGTAAATAGCCATATAAATGATATTTTCGTTTTATAAAAAGTTAAGAAAAACTGTCCTAAAAAAAATACCAAGTAATAAAAAAAAAAAAAAAGGAAAAAGTTAAAAAGTTAAAAAGTTAAAAATAAAAGGTTAAAATAATAATAAAATAAGGTTAATATTAAGTTAAACTTAAAACGAAATATTACCGGTTTAATTATAAACCGTTTTAATTTTATATTATTTTTATTAATTTATTTATTTATTATATGTTTACGATACGTTAATATAAGTTTTTTAAAATATATATATTATAAAAATATTATTTATTATTTATTTAAGTTATAAAAATATTTAATTTTAAGGGTAAAATGTAAAAGGAAATAAAAAATAAAATAATATTTTTATTATATTAATGGTAATTCGTAATTAATGTAATAATAGTTTTAATTATTATAATAGTTTTATTTTTTATAATAAAAATTATATTTTAAAATTATATATAAATATAATTTTTATATATTTAAATTTTTACTTTTATTAAATTATTAATAAAAATTTTTACTTAAGTAAATTTTTAATTTAATTAAATTATTAATGAAAATTTATTAATTTAATATTAAAATGTTAAAAAAGTTTTTATTAAACGGTGCTTATTCGGGTTAATTTTTATGTTAATAATGTTTTAATATTATATTAAAAATTACCGATGTAAAAAGTTAAATTTTTAATATTTAATTATATATATAATAAGTTTTTTATTATAATATATGATTTTTATATTTATCGAAAATATATTTATACTTTTATAAATTATTCGTTATTAATTTATAAATAAATTAATATTAGTTTATTTTAAATTTATAATTATTAATGTTTTAAATTTATAAATATTTAACGACATAAAAAAATTATATTATATTTTAATTATTTTAAAATATATAAATGATATTTTAAAAAAATTTTAAAGTTAATATTAATGATAATATAAATTTTATAAATGATTTCGAAAATTATGCTTTTTATTTATTATATGTTAAATTATTATTAGTATTATAAAACGATTATTATTTTTATTTTAAAGCGTAAAATATTTATATCAATTATTATTTTTATTATTAAACATAAAAATAAAAAGTAAATACGGTTTTAAAAATAACGATAATATATATTTAAATTTAATAATAATAAAAATATTTATTACATTATTACTTTTAAAAATATATAAATATATAAATAAAAACTTTTTATTATAAAACCGTAAACGAATTATTAATAAACTGTTTATAAGCCGTAAAATGCGAAAAAATATAAGAATTTTTTTATATATTAAAGTTTTATTTAATACTTAAAAGTATTAACTATTTTATATAAATAATAAAAAGGATACATTTTATATTAAAATAAAATGGATTATTCAAGCGAAATTAACTTAAAAAAACTAATATAATTTTAAATAATTAACTTTTTTTTAAAATAAACTTTTAATTAAAATAAAAATTATTATTTTTTATAAATTATTTATAAATTAATATAAAATTATTATTAATATATTATTATTTTAATTTTTAAATATATAATTTAATTATAAATTTATTTTTAAAAATATATTAAATTAATAAATAATATTTTACCGTTTTTATTTAAATTTAATCTATTTATAATATATTAATAATACGTTTTTATATTTTAACACATATATTTTTATTTTATTATTAATTTTTTTAAGATTAAATTTTAAATGTTATAATTACGGCTATAATTTATAATTATATCAATTTATTACTTATTATAAAACTTAAACTTAAACTTAAAAATTTAATAAATTAAAAAGCTTAAAAACTTAAAAATTTAAAAATTTAAAAATTTAAAAATTAAAAAATTAAAATTATAAAATTATAAATTTAATAATAATATAAAAAATAATATAATTATATAAAAATATTTAAACATTTTTTTAAAAAAGTAAGAAAAACGATGTAATATATTATCTTATTAAGTTATATCATTAATGTTACGTTAATAATTTATTAACGGTTTATTAATATTTTTAACATATTTTATTAAATTTAAATATTTTTAATTAATATTTTTAAAAAATTTATGATATTATTAAGTTATAATAAAATAATTAATATTATTAAAAGTTTTAATTAAAAATTTTAAATAATTATTTTTCCGATTATAAAACCTTTATTTTCGTATTAAAAACTTATGATTAAATGTAAAAAAATTTATATTACGAGTTTAAAATGGGTTTAAAAACACCATATAAATTAAAGGAAATGTATATAAGTTTTATTTATATTAAGGAATAAGTTTTATTATTATTTAAGAAAATTATATTATATAAAAATAAAAGGAAAAAAAAAAAAAAAATTTACGATTTTTTTTAATTTATCTTTATTTTTACTTTAAATATAAATTATTAAAAATTAATGGTTATATAATAATGGTACGTATTTACACGATATATATTTAGCTAAAAAATATTTATATATTTAAAATATATAAAAATAAAATTTTTACTTGTTTTTAAATTAATTTTTTCTTTTTTTAAATATAATAATATTATTATTTCATTATTTATTATTTTTATTTTATTTATCATTTTTATTAAATATACGTATTTATTAATATTAATTAATATTATTAAAAATTAATAATATAAATTAATAAAGTTAAAAAATTATTATAATAAATTTAAAAGATTTTATCGTAATAATATATATAATATTAATAATTAATTTTTATCGTTTCGTTAATAATAAAGCTTAATTTTTTATTTTTTATAATTTATTTAAGTTTTCCGATAAAATTTAAATTTTTTTTATTATTTTTTATTTTTTAGTTTTTTTATAATGGTATAAATAAGTTTTTAATTTAATTTTACGGTTATAACTTTAATAATAATTTTATTACTTAAAAAATATAAACGAATTAAATAATTTATTTATTTATATTTTTAATTAATTTGTTATTTTTAAATAATAATTTAATTTTATGGTTATAAAATAAAAATTAATTTTTAATTAATGGTTATATAATAATAATATATATTTATATGATATATATTTAATTAAAAAAATACTTATATATTTAAAATATATAAGAAATAAAGTTTTTATTTATTCCTTAAATTAATTTTTTTTCTTTAAATATAATAATATTATTATTTTATCATTTATTATTTTTATTTTATTTATCATTTTTATTAAACATATATATTTATTAATATTAATTAATATTATTAAAATTAATAATATAAATTAATAAAATTGAAAAAGTTATTATTATAATAATTTAAAAATTTTATTATAATAATATATACGATATTAATAATTAATTTTCTACCGTTTCGTTAATAATAAAATTTAACTTTTTATTTTTATAACTTATTTAAACTTTTTAATAAGATTTAAACTTTTTTCTATTATTTTTTTATTTTTTAGCTTTTTTATAATGGTATAAATAAATTTTTAATTTAATTTTATAATTATAACTTTAATAATAATTTTATCGTTTAGGAAAATATAAATAAATTAAATAATTTATTTACTTATATTTTTAATTAATTTGTTATTTTTAATTAATAATTTAATTTAATAATTATAAAGTAAAAATTAATTTTTAATATTAAATAAATAACTTAAAAATAAAAAAATATTTAAACATTTATCGGATTAATAAATTTTAAAATAATTAATAAAAATGTTAATTACGCTTATATTATAAAAAACATTTAATATATATTTAAAGTATTTTATAAAATTCGAATTATTAAACTTTTTTAAATGTTAAAATTATTATAATTAACGTTATAAAATACGTTAATATAATAAAATATTTACGTAAAACGATATAACTTTAATTATTTTAAAAACTTATTAATTTTTCCGAATACGTATTTTATTATAATAAAATTTCGATAAACTAGTAAAATTTAATAAAAATAACTTAATATATTAATATAAAAGTATTTATATATTATATAAAATTAGGTCCGGTTTATTTTAAGTTATAAATAATAAAATAAACGTAAATAACGATACGTAATTATTTTTTATAAATTTTTAATTTTAATAAATTAAAGTTATAATTTTAATTTATTTATTATTTTAACCAGATTTTTTTAATTAACCACCGTTTTTATTATTTAAACGTTTAATGTTTTTATTATTTATTTTATTTATTTTTAATAATCCATTTTTATTATTTTATTTATCACTTTTAAATTAATCGTAAAATTTAGTTAATTAATTCCTTTTAAATTTTTTTTTTTTTTAATTATTAGTTAATTAAAAATAATATTAGTAAATAATTTTCCTTTTTTCCTTTTTAATTTTTTAAAATTACTAATACTTTTTATCTTTTAATTATCTTTTAATTAATATAATATTTTATTTTTATAAATTTATAAAATGGTAATTAAAAGTATAACCTTTAATTAAATAATAAAAATAAATACCTTAATTTATTATATTAAAAAATATTATTAAACTTTTTAAACCGTTAATAAATGGTTTATATATAATTTAAACGATATTTTTAAACGTTATATTAAAAGGATAAAATTAGTTTAACGAAAATTATAATTTCTTTTCTTAAATAATTTAATTATTTATATCGATAAATAATTATTAATGGTAAGTTTTAATATTTATCGATAATTATTTAAGTAATAATTATTATAATATTCTTTTAATATAAGTTTTTAATAAAATATATTTTTAATTATTATTAATTACTTTAAGAAAGCTTAAAATAATAAAAACAATTACATTAATAAACTTTACGATATTTTTAAAAATAAATTCCGTTTTTTTTTAATATTTATTATATTACCGAAATATAATAAATTTAATTTTACATTATATTTTTAATAATTTTTCCGGTAAAATAATTTTATATTTTTTTATAACATTTTTATTATTAATGTTTTACGGATATATATATAATTATAAAACGTTACTTTAATATTAAATAAAATAAAATTTAATATTATTATAATTAAATTATAACTACATTTTTAATGTTAAAATTAATAAAAAAATGAAAGTAAAATAACTTAAAAATATTATAAATATTTTTAATAAATTTTCCTTATATTAATAAATTTTAACCTTAAATTTAAAGGAAAATAATAATTTATCGTTATTATTTATCATATTTATTAAATTATATCTTAATTATAACACATATTATTTAAACTTTTATTAAAATTTAAAATTTAATTAATAAATTTTAAACGTTTATTAAAACTTATAAAATTATAAAAATAATTAAATAATATAATTATAAATATAACGATAATAACGAAAATAAAAAAATTATTAATATTACATCGATTATAAATATTATAAGATAAATAAAAGAAATAAATATAACGTTAAATAAACCTTAAAAACATAAAAATAACATTATTAAGTTTATAAAAAAAGATATTAATCCATTAAATATTTTAAGTAAAAACGTAAAAAGTTAAGGAAAATTAAAAATTAAATGAGGTTTTTTAATAAAAATTATATAACATTTTTAATTAATTACGAAAAATTTAATAATTTTAATTTAAAATAAAACTAAAAAATATAACGATTAAATTAAAAATAAATTTTAAAGAAAATAATAATTTATTTTTAATTATAATTTATTTATTTAATTAAATATTTTAATATTATATAATTATATATTTTTATTAAATAAATTAATTTTTAATAATATTTTTTTAAATTAATATATAAAAATGTTTTTAAGAAATTATATTTAATATAAAAGTTATTTATATTTTTATAATTAAAAAGCTAATATTTAATTTTTATTAAAAAGCATTTTAATAAACATTTAAAAATAAATAATATTTATATTAATAAAATTAATATTTATTTTAATAATAAATAACTTATAAAATTTTTAAAATCGTTATTATTAATATTTTATTTAATTATATAAATTTTTACGTTATAAATATTAATATTTTATTTTTATTTTTATTTAAAAATATAAATTAATTAAAAGTTTATTTTAATAATGTTATTAATTAATTAATATATAAAAACGGTATTACGATTAATATCATTTAAAAATAAAAATATCCGTAGTTTTATTTTAAAAATATTATTTTTTACGAAAATAAAATTACGATATTTTTATATTTATTTTAATTATTTATTAATTATTAAATTATATAATTTTTAAATAAAATTAAGTATAACGTTAAAATCGGTAACATTAAAAAATTAATAAATTTTATTATTATTATTAAATTAAAAATAAAGTTTTTAAAAGTTTAAGTTTAATTTAAAAACTTTAATATAAATTTTAATTATAAAATAATTATTAATATTATATATTTAAATAAACGACTTATATTTTACGTTATTAATATAATTATAAACTTTTAAATAATACGTTTTTAAAGAATCTTTTTATTAAAAAATTTAAAAATATTTAAATAATATTAAATTAATATTTATTTTAAATTTTTAACGTTATTATTTATAATATTAATATTAATTTTAATAATATTAAGTTTAAAAATAAAACTTATATTATAAAAATTATTTATTATTAAATTTTAATAAAAATATATTAATTAATTAATAAGGTTAAAAATATTATAATTTTATACGATAAATTTATAAAATTATAAATAATAAATTTTAAGGATTTAATTTTAATATATTTTAATTTTAAATAATAATAAAAATAATTAATAATATCGTTAATTTTAATAAATTTATTTTTATTTTATTTATATTTAACGTATACTTTAAAATTAATATAAATTTATTATTAATTTTAATTTAAACTTAAAAACTTAAATTATTTAAAAATAATAATAAAAATTAAAAATTAAAAATATAACGGTTAATTAAAAATGTTTTAAACATAAAAATAATTTTAACATTTATAAGATATTTTTATATCATTTTTAATAAAAGTAAAGTCTTTATTTATTAAAAAATAAATAAATAAGTTTTTATAAAATTATTACCGTTATTAATAAAAATATTACCGTCGTTTTAATATATTAAACGAAATTTTAACCTTTAAAAACACTTATATTAAACCGTATATTTAATTATATAAAATATTATAACTTATAAAAAACTAAAAATTTAATTATTTAAATTAACTTTTAATTTTAATAATTATATAATTATATTAAAAAAGATTTTATATATATAAACAATTTTTTTATATTATAATTTTATATTTTATAATAAAAAAAGATAACTTTATTTTAATATTAAAGTTTTACGTAAACGGAAAAATAATTATATTAAATAAATTATATAAAACTTTAAATATAAAAAATTAAATGTTTTATTTTTAAAAGGTATTTTTAATTTAAAATATATAACCCGATAATTTATTAAAACATGATAATTTTTAAATCACATATAATTTATAAAATTAAAGATAAAAATATTTTAACTTTTTATAAAAATTATAATTAATGGTTTAAAATTATAATAATTTTAATAAAAATTTATTATAATATATACATTTATTATTTAAAAAGTTAATTAATGTTTAATATTTATTTTAATATTTATATTACATTATTAAAAATAAAAGTTATAATTTAAAATATTATTATAATTTATATTTAATTTATTACGTTAATATAAAAGATAATTTTTATATGTTTATTTATTAAATTAAAAATAAATATTTTAAAAAACGTTATTATATATTATTAAATTATTATATAATTTTATTAAATTTAAAACGTATTAATTTAAAATATATTTATATTATTATTAATAATAATTATATATAAAATTATTAACGTTTAACTTATATTTATTTATAATAAAATTAAGACTTTTAAGCTTATTAATTTTTAAACGGATAATATTTTTAATATTAATATTAATAAATTTCTTATTATTAAAAATAAAACATTTATAAAAGTTAAAATTAAAATATGTTTTTAAAAATCTTAAATAAAAAATTAAAGATTTTAATGGTTTTTATATTAATGTTTATAAAAAAATTACATCATATTTATTATATAAAAAGTTAAACTAAAAATTTAATTTATTAAATTTTAAATTTTTAAATATAATTAAAAGTTTATTAAATAATAAACTTATAAAACTTATATTTTATTAATTTATTAATTTAAAACTGCTTTTAATTATTTAATAATAATTTAACATTTATAATTTAAACTTAAAAAATAAAAATATTTAATTTTAAAATTTAATGGTAAATAAATAATAAAAATTAAAAACTTAATTATATTAATTTCGATTTTTAAAATTTTTACTTTTATATTTTTATTAATAAATTATTTATAAATAATTAAAATTTTAATTTATAAATTAATTACGTTATCGCTTTTAATAATAAATAATTAATCGAATAAAATAATAAAATATAAATCATTAAAAATGTTATTTATTAATTATTTATTAAATATAAACATATAACGTATAATATTTTAATTAATAAAATTTATAAAATAATTTAAAAGTTTAATATTAATTATATTATTTATTATATTATTAATATTATTTTAAAACAACTTTTTTTTAAAATTTCCTTAATTTTATATATTAATTTTTTCTTTATATTAATATTTAATATAAATAAATAATATTAATAAAAAAGTTAATAATTAATTTAATAATATTAAAATAATTATATAAAAATTTAAAATAAATAACATTTATTAAATTTATAATAATTATAACTTTATTAATATTATAATTAAAATATTTTTAAATAAAATTATAAAAATATTAATAAAAATAATTAAATTAACTTAAAATTAAAAAATAAATAAAATAAAAATTAACATAAAATTCGTAATTAATTAATTATAAAAAAATAAAATAAGTAATAATTATATAATAATAATATGTATTTATATAATATATATTTAATTAAAAAATACTTATATATTTAAAATATATAAAAATAAAGTTTTTCATTTATTTTTAAATTAATTTTTCCTTTTTTTTTAAAACATAATAATATTATTATTTTATTATTTATTATTTTTATTTTACTTATTATTTTTATTAAATATATATACTTATTAATAAAAATGGTTTATACATTTTTTAAAATTATAATATATTTTATAAAATATATTTTAAATTAAAAGTTTTTTAAATATATTAAAAATTTATTTTATAAAAATAAATAAAAAACTTTAATATTTACGGTTAAAAAGTTATTTTTATTATTTATAAATTTAAAATTTATATATAATATTTTTTATATAATAAAAATTAATTTAATTTATATATTAAATATTAAATATTACGGTTTAAAAAGTTTTTAAAATATTTAAAAATTATAATTATTAATTAAAATAAAATTTTTTATTAAATTTATAATTTAAAATTAAAAATATTATAAAAATATAAAAATTTATATTAAAATATAAAAATTAAATAATAAATATATATTTTATAAAATATATTTTAAATTAAAAATCTTTTAAATATATTAAAAATTTATTTTATAAAAATTAATAAAAAACTTTAATAATTTATTATATTATAAAATTTTTTAATAATATAAATTATTTATATAAATAAATTTAAAATTTATAAAATTTTTATTTTTAATATTAATTTTATACATTAATAATTTATATATATTTTAAACCCGTAATATTTATTTTATTTTTATTAAAAAGTAAATTAATTATCGTATTTATAAATAATATATTTAATGCCGAGCCGGCCGTTTAAAAAATAAGTCGTTTTAAAAACAAGTATTAAACAACTTAATTTCCGCTGGAAACCTTAGCATGATAATGATAATATCCTTGCTTTGCTGATTTCGATTCTGTGGCTGACGGTTCGCTCTGGATTTGGGTTTCCACGTCGACTCGGATCCCGTCGTCTCCTAAACCGTCTTTAACAGGACGCAGCTCCACCTCGTCATCCGCCAGTTCATCGAATCCATCTGTTGTTCGACCTCTTTTCGCTGGTTTAGGTGTCTTGGAAATGACGTACTCGGATGGTTGATTTGAGCTTCCAGAGAATACGCCCCTGAACAATGGACGTAGATAAGGGACGCAAGCGATCGAGACTGCAACAGCGACCTCGACGGTAGATAAAAGAAAGGCAAGGCCACTTCCGGTCGGGTCGTTAGGGTCCAAAGTGGGAAGACTAGCTTGGCGGTAGATCGTGACTGCGCATGTCCTGGGTGATAATTAGCATTGGACTTCTGAAAAAAAAAACATCCGGTCGACCTACGTGAATCCGATACTGAACATCGCAATCAACACGATCTTCTTTGGCAAGGCCAGTTGCAATTTAACCAAATAGGGGAGAGGTAGAATTAAAATGATGAAATCGCTGACAAGGTTGAGGGCACTCAACCACATATATAGCAGCTTTACATCACCACACTCTCCCTCGATCTCCACGTGATAGTTCTTTTCGAAAGGGCGGCAGATGAAAGCCGCTGCTAGAACACCGCCGATGCAGTAAAGAGTGAGAATAGCTGAGACAACGTAGATGGAGATTTTCATGCTGCGCTGGGGGAATACGGTTCTGTACATGAGAAGAATCGAAATCTTGCTGGTCCATATACAACCATTCCACAAAATTGGCCATGCTGACTGGCACTATATCGTCGCAAAATGTCAATAAATCTCGACAACTAGGTTGAGAATTAAAGTGGATTTACCTGCAAGAAAACAACGAGAGGTTCCTGGCCAAACCTTGCGATAACGTCCGACGTATGCAAACCAAATCCACCTTGAAAGACCATGAATAAATCTGCAATACACAAGCTTATCATGAAAAGCAGCGAAGCTATGATGAGAAAGTCACTGGCGTTCGGAGGTACTCGGGTCTTCCTTCTGGCGATAAGCCGCAAAGCGACGAAAAGCGTCGGTATTGCGATGCATAACACGGTCGTGACGATCATCGAGATCTGCCCGCCGGCAGTAATAGGGATGTTGACCATGGTGAATTATACGAGGGGAAGGAGGTCTGACTTCAGTGGTCACTCGATGATTGGGGAGTAGAATCGCCGGACGCCGGAGGAACGGAGAGTCAAGAGGAAGGAGTGCGCGGGATGACAAAGGGTTGTCCCTTTATATCGGTCCCGGCCTGGAAGGGGGAGAAAAGGGCGCTCGTTCTTACCACATCCGTGCGGCCCCCGCGTGCCGATGCAGTTTAACTAGGGTCTACGACCTTTCTGGAACGGTGGCGATGGACCTCCCTACGATTGCTTAATCTTATAGGGAAAATAGTTTACATGGGCTGCCATATTCCCCGGCTTCATGGGCTTAGGGCCGAAGTTACAGTATACGTACCCTGGTGAGGGGACTAGGAGCAACGTTGCCGGTGACCTTAGTGTATGCAAAGAGATTTCCGCCGCCTACTATGTACACTAGAACTGCAAGCCGCAATAGAGGGTGACATCGCGTTACTCGTTCGCGGCGTCCGAAACTAGGTACTCAGAGTACATAATTGGGTACCCTCAGAGTGCGGCACAACTTTGCAAAAACAGAAACGACGCAGCACCACGTAGTGCGAGTCTCTTTCGTGGAGGAGCTCGCGAGGCAGGAGTGTTGCCCATTTCCCGCGGAGGACTCCGCCCAAGGTGTACCATACTTGGACTGCTCATTGCGTATGATCGAGTTCCGCGTCTACTATGTTATGGAGGCTGAAACTGCAATGCAATTAAAATACACGTGTAGAGAAGTGCTCTCGCATTTCTAGGCCACGCTAGGTTCTACATTTACCGGGACCACATGCTGGTCACCGACAAATGGTCTGGTTGGTATCTGGGATTACTCGTTCAGAAACGCTTGGCGATGTCTATCATCATCGCGCTCGAGCGTCAGGTGGGGACCCTTGGCACTGTTTCTATGCCGGTCCGTAGGATTTAAACGGGTCTTACAGCCCCATGCACCCACGAGGGTTCGACGTTCAAGGGGGAAATATAGCGTCAGTGAGAGCGGCACAGCGCGACGGACCCATTCACTCAATGAATCCCGTTTCGAATCCTTGCCAGGTTGATCAATGGCCTGTTTCTCTGCTAGGCAGCTGGGTCTTGGTTATGGGCTGCAGGGGCAGCCGAGGAACCACGAGAGTTTGTCGAAAAGAAGTTAGATATAAAAGACGATTATTCCATCGTGGGTATAGCTGCCGGCGTATAGTGCAGTAGCAAAGGACCAGGGCAAATCCTTCAATGGCAAGTCGGGTTTTGTATAAACTATATCACGTACCTAGTAATAAGGGGGAGCTTTATACTCTTGCATCACGTCCAAGTCATCAAATACCTTTTTCTACCAGCCATTCCATGGGTGCTGAATGCGTGATAGTTTCGGCCTATCCGGAGACGTGTGATTTCGAATCATGGGCTTTTTCTAGCTGTTATCCTCATACAGTTCTCGAGTTGGAATCTGAGGTTAGATCCTAATTATGTGCCAAACAGTGCATATGTATATCTGGGGACACATACACTGGCGGGAGTCAATATACGGGCCGGGGTAAACTACACCTTTTAAACACCAAGTGGAGGGGGTGGAGGAAACTAACTTACGTGGAAATGCCCCCCTCCCGTACCTGCGGCCTACCTAAGCTTAGGGCCGTAGTCGACCGATCCACGAGCTTCAAACGTCCAACGCATCTGTCTTCAAATTGTATATAAAAAGGTCCTGTGCGTCAAGTGTCCCCGGGTGTACTGCACCTTCGACATTTTCATCCCCTTCAGAGTTGACCACCTTTATTTTATCTTCCTAAATTCGTTGAGCGAGAATTACCCCTCAATTCCAACATGAGTTCCGCGGCCGGCCAAGAAGACCAAGGGAAGGTCGTTATCATCACAGGCGCTACGGTTTGTTCTTCTAAAAACATGCGATTGAATAAACTTACATTCTAACCTATCCCTTAGAACGGCATAGGTCTTGAGTTGGCACAGCGCCTGCATGCTCGCGGCTATCGTGTCGTTGTTTCCGGCCGCCGTATAGAGAAGGGGCAGGCTATCGCTTCTAAGCTAGATCCCAAGGGCGAGACCGCCATTTTCGTTCGGGCAGACGTGGGGTCGTACGAAGATAACGTCAAGCTTTTCCGCGAAACTTGGGACAAGTGGCAGCGCTTGGATGTCTTCATCGCCAACGCCGGTCTTGTCGATGTGGGGTCACGCTACAACCTGAAGCACAAAGAGACGGCAAAAGGAGTCCACGACGTCCCCCCGAAGCCAGACCTGAGTTGCACAGATATCGACTGGAAAGGTGTGGTCTACGGCACGGAACTAGCGGTCCACTATTTCCGACATAACCCCCCTTCGATTCCTAGGGGGGGTAAGATCATTGTCACGGGCAGCGTTGCAGCCATTTATGTGATCCCCACGTTCCCCGAATATGGGCCAGTGAAGGCAGCGGCCCTGCATTGGGTGCGGACCATGGCGCCGATGCTCAAGAAGCACGAGAACGTGACCATCAATACTGTGTTGCCAAACGGTTACGAGACGGGCGCCATGCCCGATTTCCAAGAGGCGTATCTCGACGAGCATCTTTGCCAGCAAGAAACTCTGCTGGGCGCCTACGACATTTTCCTGGACGACAAGAACAATGAGAGGACCGGAGAAGCGGTGGAAGCCGCCTTTGACAAACGCTACTTCCATGAGGAGCCTGAGTACAAGAGTGGAAACGTCATCAGGAGAACAGTGCAGCCGTATGAACCATGGTTCAAGCTGCTGCATGGTGTCCCCAGTGACTTAGAAAATGCGGTCAAGGGACCGATGCGTGTGATCAAGAAATGAGTGCCTAGAGTCCAACTACAATCTGGCCACAAGAACGACGCATAGCTGTTAGGTATTAGGTAGTTTTCTAGATAGGATCCCGACCCTCGGTACTCTTGATGAATAATGATCATGCTAAAACAACTCAAGATTGTTCTGCTGTGTATCATGTTCCTGTGCTCTCATGCTCAGGAAGTCAAGTTTCAAATCACCTGGCCATCAATCTGAGTACCCTGGGGCAACACTCCCGGTTTGGGATCTCCGAGATACCAGTAAGCACTTAAATTTCCCCCCACGTTGTTGTTGCATACATAGTAAGTAGGTAGGTACTATGCCAATTCTCTCTTTACTACTAGGTAGGTACCTATAGTACATATTAGTATCATCGAAACCTTTCATTCATGTTATCCTTATAAGACACTCATTAGATAGTAAATCCATAGAAGGCATAATAAGCAACAAGATCTATGCGCAGACCCCCTGATTCTTGAAGAGCATGCCGAAACTCTTGGGTGATAGGACTATAGTATACCAATAATAGTAGTCATTCAAGCTGTTAAGACCAACTGCCCTCTTGGGAATTTCCGTAAATCACGCCTCGAGGCCATTCCCAAGGCTGGGTACCTACCTAGTGTTAGGGACAAGCGAATAAATTTCGTACTAGACAAAGAAAAGCAGCTGCGAGGAAAATATAGTTTGAAAGTCTCTTTCATTCAAAGGCAAACCCGGCTTCATACTAGCGCACTACAAACGACTAACTATTCCCAAGGCGTAGAGACTAGGTGCGGCGGTTTCTTTTCTCTGATGTTCACTCTCTATGAGCGGGACCTTAAGTCTCGGCGCCAGAAAGTGACCGGGAGACGCTCATGAGCGATAGGGATATGCTACGCGCATTCATGAGGTTAATCGGGCTAATCTTTGTCTAGGGTTCACGATACGACCACCCAATAGTCCCAAATATAAGACACCAACAGCCTCAGCCGCCCCCAGGGGACCAAACTTTCATCTGCCATCAACGTTTAGTGGGACGCTGGCTTTCAGATAGAAATACTTTCATCAGCACATCTTCTACTAGGTAGCCCGTGTATACTGATTGGTCACGATTGTTATCAATGTTACCAACACATCTCGTGCTCTCATATTGAATTTCCCCGCCTCTTCTTCGAGCCCCGTAGCGGATGATTTTCAAGGTGTGGGGTACCGCATGCAAGATAGCATGGCCTCCGGTATGTTGATCTATACACGTGGCTTTGACGCCGTCATAAGTCTCCAGGGCGGACCATCCAGCCCCCGCAGCCCTAATAAGCAACGGCAAAGAACATCAATAGATAAGACGGGCATCCGGCATAATGGTAAATATACGAATAAATGGCGTTATTGCTCCATAAACAGATCTCGTAGGTAGGTAGGTTCAAAGTGCTTACCACTAACAATACTCCCAATTAGGAAAAGACTCGTCGTCAAAAGTGGCTTGGATCATCCTGCAGGGACTCATCCACCGCCACAATCAATCCTCATCCCTCTGCCCCTCCCCTTTTTCCCGAAAAAAAAAGGAAAACTTAGGTACATGTCAATGATTCCCTACCTATATATCATTTCTTTTTATCTAAAATACCTACACGCTGTCCACGCTAAACATCTCAACATATCCTATAACTCCTTTTCATCGCCCTACTAGATACTACCTAGGTACTAGCTAGGTAGGTAGGTAGGTAGGTAGGTAGGTGCTAGGTACCCTAGTACCTAGGCAGGTAGGTTATCCTCATCTTTGCGTGATAGATTACGAATATACTCGTTTTATGAGCTCATCCCCGTCGTCCAATCATTTTACATAATCTCGACGGGTTCTCCAAGCGCGCCGGAACCTGTTCTTGATGTTCGGTTCGTAATCAGTTACCGAGAATCGTTTCAACGTCGTCATGGTCACGACGTCGATCCAATATTACTCGCCATGGTTAGAAACAGCCCCCGCTTTCACAGCAATGTCACCCGCAAAATAAATACGCCTCACAGGTTCCGGCAGTGTGGCCTGTTGGTTTTTCCCACTCCCCGCCAAAGAAAACAGTATTTCTTGAAGAGTGTAAGCCTAGTGGCGGACGAGATCTTAAATACATCATTTTCCCTCTTTAAAACTCTGAGGCATTTGTCCGGGGAGCGTTTGGAGTATGGCAACTGTAATAAAAAATGTTGCCGTTGTCGGGGTGAGTACCACATCGATGGCACTTTGAAAATAATATTGAAAAGACCGTTACGCCCCCTACCAAACGACGGTGCTCACTTATCCTTAGGCGTCTGGCAATCTGGGCAAAGAAGTCGTCCAAGAACTCCTCAAGGGAGGCTTCAACGTGACGGCACTCACGCGTGAAGATTCAACAGCTACCCTTCCATCGGGAGTGGCCTCTATAAAAACCAATTACCAGTCGGTGGACGCATTGACCTCTGCGCTGCAAGGTCAGGATGCCGTGGTGTCCACTGTCGCGACCTTGGCCATAAAGATACAGATTCTACTAGTCGATGCTGCTATTACGGCTAAGGTTAAGCGGTTTATCCCGTCTGAATTTGGCGTTAACACTCGGATCCTGGGAGATGCCGCGATAGGTAGGATACTCCAGACTAAAGTGCGGACGCTTGACTACATAATCGAAAAATCGAAGGAGAACCCATGGTTCACATGGACTGGTATCTCAACCGGCCCCTTCTTCGATTGGGTGAGCACAATTCGATACTGCAGCTGTGGCAAAACAGTTCTGACATAGTCATTTGCGAATAGGGACTCAAAAATGGTGTCCTTGGACTCAATAAAGAGTCAAAAGCCGCAGCCATCTACGACTCGGGCAATGAGCCCTTCCAGGCGTCGAACCTTTCTTTCATCGGCAAAGCTATCGCCGCTGTGCTATCTCAACCAGGGAAGACGGCCAATCAATACATATCCATCGCGTCATTCAATCCCTCCCAAAACCAGATTCTTGAAATTGTAGAAGCCGAGACAGGTGAGAGATGGACCGTTGATCGGACTAGCGCGAAAGAACAGGAGGAAATTGGGCTAGAAAAATTAAGCAAAGGGGATTACAGTGCCTTTCCCAACCTCTTGCGAGGCCGTCTCTACGCGGATGGTGCCGGCCTCGCCGTCAAAGGAGACAACGCAAACAAACTACTTGGGCTTCGCGAGGACGACCTGGAGACGACCATCAAGGAGTGGCTACGCAGTTGAACTGCGAATAGGCATCGCGCCCGGCTTAGAATAATACAGTTTTTGATTTTCCATTCATGTGCGAAATGAAACCAACAGCTAGACGACCAGATTCCCGTCTTGCAATAGAGTCGTCTAGGCGGGTTCCAAATATGAAGCCGAATACCTTGTTACCGTAACATACATACACAGGAGAGTGCGCTGGTATTTCCCATCTCCACGCCACTTCTCCTTAGGAGAGAGTAGGGACCTCCCAAGGAGCCCATTCGGTAACTTCCACGCGAGCACTGCTCTTCTCAACCTCCGGAGGCGCCTCGGCACCTTCAAGCAAGAAATAGTTGATATAGGCAGTCAGTTCCGCCTGCTGCGAGCCAGGGAACTGGCAATGGCCGTGGCCGCCGACGAGGGAGAATCCCATGTTTGTCGGAACACCGAGGGCCTTGTAAACGAGACGACCGGCCTTCATACATCCAGTCGTGCTGACGGGGCCGAGCCAGTTGATATCATTTTCAAAGGCCAGCAGACCCCGAGGTGCGACTAGGGCAGCCAACATGTGATGGTCTTCAGGCATGCTCGTGGTCTTGGAGGCGTACTTGTCTAGGTTCTTGCTGAACCAAACATTCTCTCCAATGATCTCGGCGGCGGTCTGGATAGTCTCGCCCTTAGCCTGCTGGTCATCTGATATGCGCCAGCAGGCGGACCCACCCGAGCCGGACTCTTGCGGGAGCGTGAGGGCAATACGGTTGGCGAGCGCGCCAACAACAAAAGCACCCTTGCCGTTTCGGGAGCAACCTGTTGTGCCGAGCCTCTTGGGGTCAATTCCGGTCTGTTCAGCGCCAAGTTGCTCGAGACCGTCAATGACACGGTCTACACCCCAAGCCCAAGCGGTCAATGCGCCAGCAGAGTGAGTGTTTCCAAATAGGGTGTAGAAAGCTCCTTGACCTCGCGAATTTCCGTTCGCCTGAGAAGCGAATTGGTCATTGTTGAAGCCAATGGTGCCCACGGTGCCCGGAATCGGTAGTGAGGAGCCACCGATGGCGACAATCGCTGGGCCCGGGCTGCTGCTGCCCTTTCGAATCGAGCTGCTAATTGTCACGGACTTCGAGCCTACGGTAACCTTGACGGACAAGGAGTTCCCCGACAGTGAGGCCTCGACCTTGTCAGGAGGTGGCGGGTAGTCACCTAGCTCGTACAACTGCAGGAGCTTGCTAATTTCTTGCTGACGGCAGTTCCAGTCATCCTTGGTCGCGACCTTCTTTCCATCCTCGAATGTGAACGGGTCTGGCAGCTTAGCGAAGTCTACGGTAGGGTAGCTGTCCGAGATGGCGCAGTCAGAGGAGTTCTGGCGTTGGTAGATCTCCGCAAACGGCAAGGCGGAAGCCGTAGAGCCCAGCAAGAGGGCAGACGTTAGATGGCGCATCATCTTGGCGCAATGATGTCTGAATGGCGTATCGCGAGAAGGGGTATTTTCGAAATGGAATACCTTCTCGATTCGTAAACGAAGGCTCCCGATAAGGAGGCGGCTTTTATACGTCGAGGAATCAAGCCGCGGCGGCGGCAAAAGGTCTTCCTACTTCCCCTTTACCAACTCGTCAATATCCGGTTGATTGCTAGATACCGAAATAGATGCCTTGGTGACTCGTCATTTCCGAGCCGATGGGGTTTGAATCGAATTGCCAAGCTATTCTAGCCAAACTTTGACGCCCGAGAGACACCCCACGCTGCAATACCAGAGCCAGGGGCTTTATAAGGTACGCGCCAACCTACTCTGGATTTTTTCCAGAGTGGTGGCTTGATTAAGCTCTTCCCCGTCACGCAAGGCGAAATAGGCCCCTTTGCACCGAGATCTCATAAACAATTTGGGAATGGGCATTGACCGCAAGGTTCCCCCCAGGCGGAAATAGAGGGGTTGGCTAATATGGTTAATATAGCCAGTTTGGGTATGGAATGCAACAGTTCAGGCACATTAACGTGGCTTTTGCTAACAACGGTATGCCCAACCGTCTCCTAGGTCGCATTCAGACTATATCCTCGCCTTCCGTATGAACAAGGGCAGCCTATATGAATCTAGCCTATCCATCGCTTAGTTTCTGATACTAGATAGCCGCGTAATTAGTAGCAAGCAGGTAGGTATAGGTGGTGAATCATCCCATCAATACTACCCTTACTTTGCCAGGAACAGCAAAAAGAAAAAGAGGTTAGTTTGTCCATTTAATTAGGCACGGCTAATCCTAAGGTTCCTATTATTAGCGATTTCACAACCGAAAACCCGAATGTTGATGTTCATGAAAACAGCCGAAGAGATGAAGTTACAACAACCCATCAATCAGACGCATGAAAAAATACTACACGCGGTTAAATCCTGCGTTGGCCGCACGTGTGGGTTGCCCCTGTCTAGCTCGCCTTGAGGATCTGGCCTTGCTTCCAAGATGGTTCAAATACCTTGGATGAAGGCAGCAAGCTTCCCCAGATTCTTGGCAACCGGTAGTTCCTACGAAGCCCATCAAAGTTTCCAGTTAGCAAAAGTGGCGGGGCTATGGAGCTTTTTGGCGATTTCTTGTTCTCAAGAACTTCCCAGATCTACAATTAAAGACAACATGGAGACCATGTATCTCTTAGCGGGGTTGCTATTGTTGGCTAGCTCTGTCGCCGGTCACGGCGGCCTCGCAAATTATACAGTTGGGGATACCTGGTACAGAGGGTAAGTCCTTTCGCAACTGGGGCGGTGAAAGAAATGGGGGGACGTACCTGAGAAGGAGGCGTGATGCTGAAGAAAGACCTAGCTACAACCCCGATTCACCTAGAGAGGAGCAAGAAGGTCAGCCGTGGATGGTTCAGAGGCTATGGGCCACCATCGACCCCGTCCTATTTGTGAATGACACGGGGTTAGCTTGCAACACCCCTGGGACCGCACCTCCATCGTATATTCCCATAACAGCTGGGGAAGATATCACGGCCGTCTATTGGTATTGGCTTCATCCCTATGGGCCGATGTCCGTGTGGCTTGCGGACTGCGGGGTATCGTGCGAAGATGCAAACGTGAATGACTTAAACTTCTTCAAAATCTGGGAAGCCGGCTTGATGGAGGGGAATATCATTCAGGGTAGCTGGTACCAAATGCAATTTCAGAAGTGGGATGGATCACCAGCCCTCTGGCCCGCCAAAATTCCTTCTACGATTAAGCCAGGACTCTACATCGTCAGACACGAGATTCTGAGCATTCACATCGCGAACGCACCGCAGTTTTATCCTGAGTGTGCACATCTGAATATAAGTGGTACAGGGAGTGCAGTCCCTTCGCCTGAATACCTCGTCAAATTTCCAGGGGCCTACGAAGAGGATGGTGAGTTATTCTCACAACGAACCCGAAATCCTTATGAGGTCGCTAACTACTATAGATCCATCGATCAATATTGACATATACTCGGAAGAAGTTAAGGCTGCCACTGTAAGACCAATCCGGACACGATTTGCAGACATTCCGCAGACGTTTAATACTTGACATAGAATTACACGATTCCCGGCCCACCAGTCTGGGATGGGTGAGTCATTCAGATACCCCCGCCATGGCAAGGAATTAATTCCGACAGGTTCGTCAATAAATATTGTCAAGACTGTTAGTCTTGGTGGGCTAAGTACCTGTAGGTGCTACAAGAAGGGGAGCGGGAGTTTGAGGGATGAATAGAATATAGATAATTGATGATATGTCAGGGACACACACGACGGGAGGCTCTAGGGGTGGCCTGCCAGCAGTATATAAAAGTGGCGACCCTCGTCAGCGGAGATATTTAGGGGGGTAAGCGTTATTATCGTCGTCAACATACACCTTACCTGCGTGATAAACACCGACTTTCCTTCACTCCAACGCCCGTTTACCTACGTGTGCTTTAGCTACTGACATGGTAGTCCCTCTCAAGAGGTAGAAGCTCGTGTCCCAATGATATTCATCCCCCACTTCATAACAAATGTCAATTATCAATATACAGCCAGGAGTGTATATGAAATACCCCCCGACTACAGAACCAGGAGTTGTTATTCACATCCACAACCCCGCGTTTCGTAACCCTAAGCATCCTCACCCCTTTTCCGATCTTTTCTTCGAGAGGGGCCGCCAAATGGACTCGCCAGTGGACTCATTAGGCCTGTAGAGGGTCCACGATCGTCGACCCGGTGAGCATCTCGGAAGCTGGCCCATCTGGGTGTTGTGCTGGGCTCTTCTACGCCCGGTTCGGGAGCACGAAGTGGGAGATCATCCATAGCCATATAACCCATTCCACCTTCTCTGGCAAACGTTTGCTTCGAGCGACGCTCAACCACATCGCCCATCCATAGGCCACCGCTCACAAGTTCTGTAAGCTTACCCCTCTTCGCTAGCAATACGTCGTATGACCCGGACTCCGCTACGCGTCCCTCGTCAATCACCAGGATGCGGTCAACCATACGCATCATTTCTTTGCTGTGTGTTATCACGACGACCGATAGGTTATCCTGCCTCGTACTATACGTGGCCTTCGAATACCTCATTAGATGTTCTATTGTTGCTCTGACGGACTCCGCGCTTTCCGCATCAAGTGCACTCGTGGGCTCGTCAAGCAGCAAAAGTTTCGGTCTCCGAGCCAAGGCTCTAGCAAGGCAAATACGTTGCGACTGGCCGCCGCTGAGTATATGCCCTCCATCTCCGACGGTCGTATCGTAACCTGCATCCAAACTACAAATGAAATCATGGATGCCCGCTTCTTTAGCGGCTCGCTCGACATTCAACTGGCTGCGTAACGGTGACGCCTCTGGTAAGCCATAAGAAATATTATCAAATAATGTCGCGGGGAAAAGAACGGGCATCTGGGGGACATAGCCAATGTGTTCCCGGAGGCTGGTAGTGCTTATTTCAAAGGCTGGGATCATCGCAAATGTCAGTTGCCGCCGATATTCCACGCTTTGTCGCTGCCCGAGCGGCAGGTCCGGTTCGTGCAAGCCCATGAGAATAGATGCGATGGTACTCTTGCCGCATCCCGATGGGCCGACTATGGCGGTCGAAGTACCTGCATCTATACTAAGTGAGAGATTCCGGAGTACCGAATAGCTCACAGCTGGATACGTGAAGGAAAGATCTTGCATTCGAATGGGGAAAGGGTTGATGAGTCGGGTCTCGCCTTTTGATTCGTGAGAAGAGCGCGGCGGCAGGTTGACATAGTAAAGAAGACGGGACGCGGCAGTCCGGGTGACGGAAGTACCTGAGGCGATAGTTCCCATGGAAGCAGCAGAGGAAATGCCGAGGATAAGCAGGTTCACGACCTCCAATATGTCGTGCACCGAAGGCGCATCATCCCCAGTAAGTAGATGAGTCGCATACCAGAAAATTAAGGCCATTGAAAACCAGTGGATGCATTGCGAAGCCGAAAATGCCACGCTGATGTAATATGCGGACGTGGTGCCGGCGCTGAAAGTTTCTCCAACATGTTCATCATGCCTCCTCAAGAAGAACCGCTCCAGGGTTAAAGCTCTAACCACGCGTATGTTGACAAACGTCTCGGTCATAGTCGCGCTTGCCTGGCTAGCCGTCTTGTCATAAGCTGGATCCCAACGTCCCATCACGATCCCATGAATCATCAACACCACGCCAAGAGCAGTAGCCGCTGAGAGGGTTACAAGCGTTAGTTTCCACGATATCAATAAAGCCCAGGTGATAGTGCCTATAAGCATGACGGTCACAGTTAGCAGTTGAGGTGTGATTCGCCCAAGGAGAAACTGCATCCCTTCTCCGTCTGAATCCATGCATTCACTGATACGTCTAGCCGAGTGCATAGGGTTGTTGAACCATGCCTTCGGCTGCTGCAGGACCATACTGAGGGCTTGTGCTCGCAGAGCGTTCACCCAGAGCTGGCCGACGAGGAGCATCATATAATTACTAAGAAAGGCCGATATAGTTGCCACGACAGTAATGAGCAATAGGTACAAAGCCCATTTGCGGCTGGCCGCTGTTCGGTCTTCGTTCGAATACAATACCGCCAAGAGGTTGGCAAATACGATATTGAAAGCAGGGACTGCACCTGCGGATGTAACGCACGTAAAAAGTCCAACGATGAGAGAGACTTTTCCACCAAGATCCAGGCACGGCCATATGGATTTAAAGATGGCCCAAAGGGGTACCGGTTTCGTATTCATTTCATCCTCATCGCCAGTGCCACCACTAGGTCGCACTTCAAGGTGGGTAATGCGTGCGTTGCTAGTTTCAGGGTTGCGTCGTGCTTCTTTGAGGATAGAAGGGCTTCGGGCGTCTTGCGCCATAATACCAAGCTCCCGCAAACGTATAAAGCTTGTTCTTTTTTCGAGTGCCGTCTCTGGATCGGTCCTGCCAAAGTCCACATCATCGTGAGCGGGCCACCAGAGTGTTGATACTCGCCTACTAAGCGATAGGAAACTCTGTAGAAGCGGGCTCTGAATCTCAAATGCATCCATATGCGATCGCAGATCCGCTTCAGCCGCCCCAGGCCTAGATCCCAGAAGGGGGGGGCTCTGGACACGAGAGGTCAGTACAGACCTTCGCGACAGGTCAGGGGGATTATCTGCCCTAGTGAAAGGCCAAAAATAAGCCGACGCAGGTCGAGGGTTTGGTGTTGGAATATCCTTAAGGCGGGGCGAACGAAAAGCCAACTTAAGATCCTGATGTTGCTCTCTGTCATGAAAGCCCCCGTCCGCAGCTGTCGAGGACGCAACCAGTGAGGCAAATACACCAGGTTTTTGGTCTAACAGCTCCCTGCGCAGCCCTTCCTGCACGACACACGCATCTTCCATGACGTACACAAAATCATAATCTTCTATCTGCTCAACTTCGTGGGTGATAATGATGGTAGTTTTTCCCCGCCGCCACTGCCTGATGGCCTCCATTATCAGCGTCCGACTTGTCAGGTCAAGCCCGCTAGTGATTTCGTCAAGAATGAGTATCGGCGGATCGCGTATTTTTGCTCTTGCGAGAGCTACTCGTTGCTTCTGCCCGCCACTGAGATCGTGACCGCTGGGGCCAACATTCGTGTCAAGACCATTTGGGAGATTCCCCAGCGTCGACTGAAGTAAGGAGAGTTCGCACGCTGCCCAGACTTCTTCCTTTGACACGCATTCAGGATTAGGGCAGCCCATTGCTATATTTACCTTGAGGGTATCGTCGAAAAGAACGCTCGTCTGCTGTATTAGTGTGACATTGCGACGCACCCATTCAATGTCAAGAATTTCCAGCGGGTGTCCGTCGATCGTGACGCTGCCGCTAAGAGGCTCGTAGAACTTCAGTATTAGGTTACCTAACGTGCTCTTTCCCGAGCCACTGCGACCAACAACGAAGTACAACTGGCCCGCCTTGAAAAGGAGCGATGATCGATTTAGCACAAGCCTGTCCGGATGGGATGGATACGCAAAGGTCGCCTAGTAGATCAGAAGGTTTTAGTGGGTGAAGTATGAAACCAGGATTAACCAACTTACCTCCTTGATCCTGACGTTGCCAAAACATTCCTTTGGGCGATGGGTGCCAGCCATTATACCCACCTCGCGTCCATTCCCAATGTTGCGCGCAACCAGTTGCAAGTCCTTACCGGCGTATATTCCCCGCGTTAACATAGCAAGCCTTGACGCAAGACTCCCAATTGTAGTGATCGCGGCGAGAGCCGCGTAGAACGCCGTGACAACTTTCTCTGGGCTCATTCCTTTATCAATTAAGATGGCAGCATAGTAAAACCCTAGGACAAACATTCCATCGATCCAGAATTTCGTGTACGCCTGTTGCGATGCAAATATTCTGGCCTGGGTCAGATAAAAATCCCTAGACTCTCGCAGAGACCTGGAATATTGCCATATCTCATGGTCAACAGCATTATAAGCCTTCACCAACTCTATCGAGTTGAGAGAGGCCATTGCGTATTTGGACGCCGACCCAAGCATCAGCTTCTGTCTGTGCAAAGCTTTTTTGTTTTCGAGGCGTATGAAAGTGAATATGAGGAATGTTACCGGCCCGGTGGCAAGCATCACAAGGGTAAGCTCCCATGAGGCCAAGCAGCCCACACATATGCTTGCGAGCGACGAAGTCAAGTCGATGATTAGGAAGCCGAGTGGTGTTGACGCCGCCGCCTGGAACTCTCTAATTTGCCTATTGGGTCATTAGCATTGAACGAAAGGATCAGGGGCTGGGAATACGCACGTTTGTATCCTCACAAGGAGACTCGGAACCCCATTTGCTTGGCAGTCGAACCACCACATGTCCTTCTCCAACAGAGCCTTAAATACGGCCTGGCGGGTCTCTTTTGCCTTAATCTCGCTGCTGAACGACCAAAGACACCTGAAGGCGTAAGCTACCAGCAATGTACCTCCGCCAACGGCACACAGAATAGAACACCAATATCCTATTCGGTTGGCAGTATCTTCTTTCGCCATCTGCCCCGAACCGAACCCCGATATGACGCCAAACACGCGCCCAATAAGGACGGCAGACGATGTTCTCTGAGCCGCAAAAATCAAAGACGATATCAGACACGAAGCAGACAAGGTCCTGTGCTGCCACGCCACGAGAACAGGAAGATCCTTGAAAGGAAAGAGCACCGATGCCCACGTCGCGATATTCGGTAGGGCCCGGAAGCCTAGTTTTGGCCACGATTGTGAATCCATCTTAAGGAATCCAGTGACACGGAGGCCGGTCTTGATTGTATTTCTTTAGACGTCGAAGAAGGCAATCGATTGGTCAATACCCGAATTTGACATACTGGCGAAAAACGCTTAGTTTTCAGCTACTTAGTTCCTCGGTCGCCCCGCCAGGCGTGGGTGCTGCGGCATTCGGTCTAAGCGACATGTAAATTGCAGGTGGTGCTCGTTTATCAACGCGCCAGACGTGATTCGATTCGTATTGATGGGGCTTTATATGGTAATAGAAAGGGGGGGAAGAAAAAGGAAAGACTTTATTGAACTGGATTTTCCAGGAGTGGATTGTCCAGAGGATGAAGGTCTTTGTTTTATTCTCACCTTATGGTAACCTTGATTGCAACCAACACGTGGTAACGCCGCATGTTGAAGTCCAATAGATGACAAAGGGGCGAAGGTTGCTATGCCGAAACCTGAATTCTCCTCCCCAGGTGATGGCGACTACAGCGAACATTAAGCACGAATCGTCGTACGCGCCATAGTTCACAACACATTAGACCTGTGTAAAGTTTCCCTACTATGATGTCTGGTGTCCAGGGCCTTTGATATTTTACCATTAACTCATCACTGCTTTGTGATTATGACGAGCCGAGTGGCATTCTGGTTTGGTAGACTGCGAAACAAGGTGGGGGCAAGCACATGGGTCCGGGTATGTGCCCTACCATGCCTAGGATGGAAGAATGCTATATTTTCCCAGCCGAGTTATCGTCATCTTTAATTCACGTCGTCGCGCAGTAGTCCCAAATCATTTTGGCCGATTGAAGTTGCCCATCCTCCGAGGTCTATCTACACGCCTTGCCATCCTTTTTGCGTCGGAGGGTATCATAGCAGGCGAACGGCGAGGCAGCAAACATCGGGCGTTGCTAACCAAGGGCTTAGGAGCTTGTGGCTAATTCGAACTTCTAGCTTTCTCGTAGATCCAGTCATTGAGGCCGGCCCTGTTTCTGGATATTTCGATAGCATAGAATTGCATGCGGGGAACTGAAGGCTATCAGCTGCTGTTTGCTAACCAGCCCAAGGTAAGGGAGAGAACGCAGTACCAAATATAGTCGTATCCTGTTCATATCCCACGTTAGGGCTCGTCCGCAACATAGTACCGAAATTGTAGTCGTCGATCTTTTTTTCGTACGCCATCATGAACTTGCGCCAACGTTCCTTGCCCGCTTTGCTCTTCATTTCTTCCTCGTCAATAGTAGCGGCGGGATCGAACTCGGGAAAGTTGGCCTTTAGGTGGGCCAATATGTCATCGTCCATCTTCGTTAGACGCAAAGACGAACCTCTGACCTTTTCGAGAATGGCCCAATAAGTCTCGAGGTGTTGAACCGCTAATCCAGATTAGCGACTATGGATGTTTAAAGTGGGATCACTCAACCCTTCCTACGCGGGTGCGACAAGAAAACGAGATAACGAAAAAACGAACCTTTCACGGCAAACTGCTTCTCGATCTGTCATCGCATCGTCACATGTTAGAACGAGTTAAGATGTTAACCAACCGAGTGGTAATGTGACTGAGACAGGCTTACATCCTCCAGATTGTCCGCATTTTCGGCATCGAAGTTCTTCGGGACGGGACCAGACAGCTTGGTAAATTCATCCATGGTAAGGGGCCCGCAGCTACGGCACAGGTCTTCACTCAGGTACGGGGGGGCAGAATGTCGTTGAAATTCCCGTCGAAAGATGCTCGTTTTCAATATCAAATGTGTATGACGAAGCCGACGCAATTTGCCAGTCGTAAAATGATAAAGCAGGGAAAAAAAATTGTTAATGCTTTTTGGAGGGGTATGGTACGTATTAGCCCCTAGATACATACCTACCCATGTACCTAATGAATAAAAGTATCTACATATGTAGTGCATACTACATAGGGATGCATCTAAGCCGTTCTACCCCGCGATCAGATAAATACAATGGCTAGTACTACTAGGTAGTATGCCGATCCCTATTAGGTACCTCCTGCTCGGTACCTAGAACCTACTACCTAGTAGATAATAGATTCTCTACCCATAGATCATGATATCTAGGTACCTCACAACTAAGGCGCAGGCTTTGCCATTAAATGCCAGTGCTTTCTACAGCATGGTAGACCATTTTGACTAGGGTTAGGTATTTATGAACCATATGAAAGTACATGACCGGAGACCGGATGTCAGGGGTGTAGGTGTCATTAAATACTACCAGGTACCTACTAGGTACTAGGTACATAGGTAAAGACTAAAAACCCACATATTAGGTAACCCGCCCTGGAAACATCGTTAATTCACGAAGCCTGAGAAGGGGTAAAAACATCAAATTGATGTAGGTAGGTACCTACAGTGTACCCTCGTAGGTACTACGTAGTAGAACACCAGATAGCGCTGATAGGACTCGAACCTAAACCAGTATCCATATTGATATACCCTATCCGTTTGTACTACATTTGTATCATAGATGTAAGGTATCTAAAGTTTTTACCATAGTACCTAGTAGGTACCTCTAGTACCTAGTAGTAGATAAAGGAACCTATTAATACCTAGTAGTTGATGTAGATTAAGATCATTGATCTATTAGATTAGTACTAGGTACCCAGTACCTACCTAGTACCCTACCGCACTTGGTGCCTCATTTGCGCTCCAGGGCCTAATTTATCAATTAGCCGCGCCGACTATGGGCATTTACAAGGCCCGTGCGAACCATCGGGAGTGCTTACAATGGCAAGGGCACTTCTCGCCCGGATCTTCTCGCCAAAAAAAACCAAAACCCACGGCACAATTGTCAGCACGGTAGCAATTGAACCGAGCAAACCACCCATTGCATCTTCCCCCAGATCCAGAATCAACGGGCTTGTTACGAGGGGAAACGCTCCGCCAAGCACGTTGCGACAGAAAGATTGGGCTGCCAGCGACGAAGATGCATAGGCTTGGTAGATGTCCGCAAGGTAGTTAAAGGTGGCTAGGTAGATATAAAAGATGCCCATCGTGGCAAGGAATATCGCAAATGTCGGGACCATCCAATGAGTGGATGGTTGAGCTCCGAAACCGAAAAGGTATAGGCCTGCTGGGAGCAGCACCGAGGTGAAGCAAGCAAAGTACAGTCTCGATTCGGGTGACTCAGCTGGGAACTTCCGCCTGACAAATGCCCAGAACGAAGATGTCCCCGCCGCCTCCAAGCTACTTCTTGAGCTTTCCGTTCCCGAACTCTCTGGCCCGGATCGCCATTGAGGATGCTTGAGCACGCCCTCCTGGTATACACCCAGAGTTGTCGCGCAGATCGAACCAACTATCATGGCAGTGAAAACGTAGCCAGACTGTTCGATGTTGAAGTTGTACTGGCGCTGGAACACAAGGGGTATAGATCCAAACGTCAGATAAAGGATAGCCCAGGCAAAAGAAACCCACAGTGAGAAGAAAAATACGATAGGCTCGGTGAACAGCAGCGCGAATGGTCGAAACAGAGATACCGTGATCATCGTGGCGATGGATGCTCGCTGTTCATCCGCTTCCACGGCCCACCTAATTCGCTGCAGACACAGGCACCCTCCAGAGGACGAAACACACCCGGGTATAAGGGTCAACGAGGGGTTCTCTGTAGCAGCCATGCCTACGTCTGGTCCAGTCACGTAGACGCCGTAAAGGCCCTTCTCCTCTAATAGCTCATACCACTTGTTTAGAGCCTTTGCCTTTCTCGACAGGAGGACCGAGCCCCGACTCTCCTTAAACAGTGTCACGACGGCAATCATTAAGGTGAAATCCACGATAACTATGGCACCAGTTGTCAGCAATTGTTTGCCAATCCCTCGTGTTAACGCATAAGCTGTCTAACTCCTGTTCGATTTCTTACCAGAGCTCTGCGGCGACCCAAATTGGTCGGGGAAATTACCCCGGTGGAATACCAGTTGCAGGGTTTCTCTTCTCATTGGCTTACCTTGGTGCCAGAATATCCATTTCCATTTGTCTCCCTCGCCTTGCCAGTCTTGTACCATAACCGCAGCAACCAGTGGGCCGAGACCGGTGCCAAATAGGACAGCGCCACTGAAGAGTGCCATTGGTGTGTTGCGGTCTTCCGCGTTGTACATATCAGCAATGACTCCACCTACCATAGTACTAAACACGCTGCCACCAACACCTTTAAGGAATCGAGCAATCAGCATACCTGCCAGATTCGTGACTACACCGCAGACGGCCTGGAAGACGACGAAGATGACCCCAGCAATAGCGAAGATGGGATACCTCCCATTGACCTCGGAAAAGGGAGCCAGGACCATGGGAGCGATGGCAAACCCAGCGCAAAATGTTGTGACACCGGCCAGCGCACGCTCATGCGACGTCCTCAGATCCGCAGCAATCAAGCTCGCGGCTACGGAGTATGCGCCAGCCGCATAAGCCGTAGAACAGGTGGCGACGCAGGATATCCCCACCATAATTCCCTTGCGCATCCTGGCCCAGGTCAATGGGTCCGCATACGGTGAAAGATCTGGGCACGGCGGGAGCTCGTCGTAGTCCGGGCGGTGGCTCCCCATCCATGGGAATGCCACCGGTGTATCAAACGTCAGGTAGAGACGTGTGATGGGCGTGCCCGCATCAGGCGGGTGCAGCTCGCAGGTCTTTTCTCGGGCTCCCCTGCTGGAAGTTAGGTCTCTCGCACCAAAACCCGAGACCTGTCCTTCAAATATGCCAGATTGTGTTGGAAGCTTTACAGATATCCTATCGCCGCAGGATAATCGGCCCTTCTGCCTGTCGACCGTATCAGGGCCAGATCCCCCCAGACTCGTCGGTTGCATGGTGAGCAAGTATACTGCCCAAGGAGCCGAGATGCCAACAAGTCAAGTTGAGAAGCCCCTTAAAGAGGGCTGAGTCAAATGTTAGCGGGCAGGGAGGTATATTATAGGATCAAAAGGTAGAAGACCTTGGTTAGCCCGAGACCGAAAATAGAGGTATAAGCAAGCGATTTAATGTACCCCTGGAGGGATCGTAGACGAGTCAAACTGGACTCGGGAGCTTGTTGGCGTAAATAGCTTAGTGATTTTGAGGTAACATTGGACTTTATAACTGTCGCGTCGGTTATGTGCGATCCGCTTATAAGGAAAGTACCCAACGCAGCAGCGTGGGAATGTCTGAACAATTGATGGCAGAGTGCTTTTTGGGAGGGGGGCGACTCCTTTAAGCTATGTAGTTTTCAACGCCAGCTTGTCTCCAGGGGATACCACAGATATTAAATCGCAACCCACTATTCCAAGGTTGGACTATATTGCACCATGGGCCTACGTAGTATAGAACCGGCAAACGGTAGGGGTGCTATGGCGAGTAGGTACTAGGGGTAGGCAGACACTTTGGAACCAATGAATCAGGTGTCGATAGTTACATATGTGAATTCTTCATCGGTGACAATGCCTACGACATGTGGAGTTTGTAGGTTTAGGCGCTATGATTACACCACCCCCGCCGACTCAATTGTTAATGACGCATCTGCGAGGCCTGGTTACTACCTAGTAGGTACCTAGTAGCTAGGCTGCTAGGTGATCTTTGAACATGATGGACCGGGACGGGCTCTGGGCAGTGAAGCCGATCCATTGCTTCGGTAGCTTAAGTGGGTAGCTCTTCATTTCCTGAATATTCCCGCTCTTCGGCCATTTTTGTCCCCATCAAGCAGCCCGAGCCCGAGATACAGGCTTTCCGCTATATCCGACCCAACGAATTTACACGACGATCCATGGATACCTACTACCAATGCTACCGATGCTACATACTACATACCTATATGTACCTACCTAGTACCTGCCTAGGTAGGTACCTAAGATAGTGGGCACCATGCTATGCTACACTGATATCAGTCAATAACCATCAATGGCCGTTGCATTTATCTGCTGATATCCATGGATGGATATCAACACTTAACAATCGCGTTGCAAAGTTTATAGCGTTCACAGTATGTACCAACATATGCCGGGTAGGTAATAGACGAGGTATTAAGTACGACGACCATCTCCAATGCCTTCAATGCATGGCTTTCAAGATGGGCCATCTTTTAAATCTTATTGTTCCAAACCTCCAGCTACATGTGACATGCCTATTACTTTCAATAAACCCACCAAGCATCTCTATTTACGTTGTATCGCACTTCGCATTGTCCTCATCGTGATGATGTTTTAGGACAAAGAGGACTCATCGTTGTTCCATCCATCGAAACACCCGGAACCATCATACAAAAGAACAATGAAGCCCAGTTGTGGTTTTTGTTTTATTGTTCTAGGGGGGCCAAGAGCACAAAGGTGGCTTGCCTGAATGCGGATCTACGAGATGATGGACTTTAAATAGCCAGGAATGTGCGCTTTTGCTAGACCAGACCTCAATGATAGTGATATACCTACCATGGTAGCCTAAAGCCCAACCATTGCCCGTCTCCAATCATACTTTTTCTCATCACGACCTGCATCGTTGACAGTTTCTCTCGCTTGCCAACTATCTAGTCTGCGCATACCGAAAGCTAAGCCAACTCCCTAAACACCATTAACATAATGCAGTGGGATCCCGCTCCACCCCCCAGAGGTCCTCCCTCCATCTTCAAAACCCCAGTTGCAACGTTGGAAGATTATGAGATACGCGTGGGTGACAGCTGGACGTTGGGCGATGGAACTTTCAGCCATATGCCTCTGAATACCAGAACCAAGAACCACGTCCCGCAACCTACATATGTTAGCGAGGCACATCGGGCAATGTGCGCTCTTAGCAACCTTCAACTGGCTCATAACGCACCAGTCTCTCTTTGCGCCGTCGATGTCGCAACGCAGCACATCTGGAGATGTCAGCCTGTCGAAATTCGGAACATCGTTGAGGTTGTGCCCCCTTGCGGGTATGAACTCTGGAGTCCCGACCGGAAGGCTTGCGACGCTACGTACCAAAAGATGAAGACTGAACCCTACGTAGACGAGACCGGGTCATACAGACTCTACCCACGACTGAAGAGAAAGCCTTGGGGAATCTGGCCGCTCTATGTCGAAGACCAATGGGGTAAGGACTTCGTGGTGGTTATGTGGCACTGCCTGGAATCAACCCCAGGCGTTTATGACCGCCTTGATATGTTTGGTGTGTACGACCCACGTCGCCATCCAAAGAGCAGTCGAGACGGGAAGCATAAAGGGATAGCCGAGCGCAGAGACAGAGTAGGCAACCGATTTCAAGAATTTCTCCACTTTGGAAACTTCAACGTGACGGATGCGAAACAGCTCCGTGTGCGGTGCTGTCCTATGCCGTTGGATGAAGGCACGTCCGGCGAGCGATGCTTTAGCCTTATCAAAGACCTCTTTTACTGGATTGGCGATTTGCAGTTGAAGTACGAAGGGAACGGGTGGACAGGAAATGGCGACCTTAGTTTCTTGCCAGAAACCTCGAACTGGGTGAACCCATACCAGAATCGCATAGAGATGGCTGGCATCAGCGCATGGATGTTGATGGCATCATTCGACTATAACGCCCGTATCGCGGTAGAATGCGTACTTCCCGATGTCAAGTCATATATTAGGGTTGACGGTGAGCCACGGTCACTGCAGCCCTATGACCTCGCCCCACCACACGACGAGCCAGAAACGGGGACTTCGGACTATTACTTAGTGGCCGCAAACAACCCTAGCTAGAGACCTGCATCGCCAGCTGTACAGCCTCCAGGTACCTAGACACCTCAACCAACTCAACCTTGCCCAAGGTTATCAAAGCAAGAGTAGGTACCTTGATAGGCAAGCTCCAAGCTTGGGGAAATAGAAAATGCCGCTTGGAGATATGGTGGTCAAATAATCAGGATAGTCAAACGGCAACCAATAGGAATGGGAGATGAATAGAAAAGGGGTCGGGCATCTCATAAACATCAGATCTAATCAATAAATGTTTTGAGAATATCAATGACCCATTGCAATATAGGTACCTAGTACGCAGTCATAAACGAAAGAGGGTTTGGTATTTTTGCCAGTCAGAGCTGCCTGGTGGACACATTTTAGTGCATTGATACTGAATTTTATGTGTATATTAGGTACTTCAATATCAAGATCCATGGATCTATCCCTTATATATACATACCTACCTACTAGGTAGTACCTAGTACATACATACCCACGTAATAACTAAAAGCGCGACGCGGCCCCAACGCGGGGGAGCTCGGACCTAGTCGCGTTCCCTCTTTAATTGAAATTTGAAATTGAAAAAGACGATGCTTTGTTTCCTCTAGATCTCTCTCCTACCTACATACTATTACCTACCTAGCTACTACATATAGTATAGTATTGATATCTATCTACATGTAGCTAGCAAGTAGGCAGCTCTTGCAATTCCGATTACATCGATGATATGTGCCACAAATACATCAATACAATACTGGACCACTACAGTTCCTACTACCTACTTGAACCTCTCGACCCTGTACCCGCGGTAGCCACCTAGCCCTGAACGACATCAAAACCAAAGTACTAGGTAGTCAACCAAATTTCCTGGACTATTTACTCTATAGTCTACCTATCCAATTCATTTCAACTCCCAGGTCCTTCGACACCCAATTACCTCGTTTCTGTCTTAACGGTAATTGTTTTCTTTGCCCTTCCCACCGCAGTGAAGTCAGGACGAAGAGGAGGGAACGAGGAAAACTGGGAAGATGGGAGACACAAAAACACCAGCCAGACAGACGCCATCCATGTCCAGGAAACCCAGCTCGGTATCATCGTCCGCCACCGCTGGCAAGCAGCAGAAGACGATACTAGGTTTCTTCGCCAAGGCCTCTCCTACTCCCAACTCTTCTCCCTCTCCCTCGTGCCTAAAAGAAACGACAAAGTCCAACCGAAAGCCCTCTACCGTAACCCCAATCCACAGCAGCGATGCCTTGGAGCCATCCAGCTCCCAGGAAAACCACGGCTCAGCCGCCACCGTCAAGGTATATATAACGTCTTCCCCTTGCCTAGTACACCTGCTGAACCCTGAATCGAACAGCCGGTTTCGCCCACCTTCCCTGTTGCGAGCAGCAGCCCTACCCGCAAGGTACGATGGCATGCCTTCAGAGCCCTTTCCCTCCGTCTGATTCGATATTCACTTTGCACAGGTTAAAAAGGCGGTTAATTACGCTGAGTCCTCTGATGATGACAACGGAGATGTTTTTATAGCCATGGAAACCTCCCAATCTCGACGTCGTGGCCGCCAGCAATCCAGGATAATAGATGACGAAGAGGATTACGTTGAAAGTAAGGACGTTGATGATGAAGACGGTATGGATCTGCGATAGTGATATACAACTTGAGCCACGCATGGAATAACAATCTGACATGGTTCCCATAGATGAGATGGCCGATTTCGTAGTCTCCGATGACTCGGACGCCCCAACTCGAAAACGAAAGCGCCCCTCGAAATCCCAGCCCGCACGGAAGCGATCACAAGGTTTCCCCCAAATCTCTGGCGAAGAGGACGAATACCAGGTTAGCGACGATGGCAACCAAGTCATGGAAGAATTGCCATCGACGTCGACCGCTCAGCAATGGCGTTACGACCCAGATGATATCAAGCCAGCAAAGCCCAGGCCCACCGCTCAATCCACGCCAAAAGCTCCCGCGAGCAAACAAAAAGCACACACTCGTGAACCTGAAGAGCGCTATCCGTGGCTGGCAAGCATTAAGGACATCAATAGGAACCCCTCGGGTCATCCGGACTATGATCCTTCAACCGTCTACGTACCACCCACAGCTTGGCAGAACTTCTCGGCGTTTGAGAAGCAGTACTGGGAGATCAAGCAGAAACTCTGGGACACCGTGGTCTTCTTCAAGAAAGGCAAGTTCTACGAGCTTTACGAAAACGATGCCACCATTGGCCACCAGCTTTTCGATCTCAAGCTCACCGACCGTGTCAATATGCGCATGGTTGGTGTTCCAGAGAGTTCGCTAGACATGTGGGTGAACCAGTTCATTGCCAAAGGTTACAAGGTCGCACGAGTCGATCAGATGGAGACGGCCTTAGGCAAGGAAATGCGCGAGCGGGTCGATACGAAAGCCAAGAAACAGGACAAAATCATACGAAGGGAGCTGGCTTGCATTCTAACTGGCGGTACGCTTGTCGATGGCAGCATGCTGCAAGACGACATGGCGACCTACTGCGTGGCCATCAAGGAATCCTCCGTAGACGACCACCCCGCCTTCGGTATCGCCTTTGTCGATGCAGCCACAGGACAATTTTTCATCTCCGAATTCGAGGATGACGTTGACCTAACCAAGTTCGAGACGTTTGTGGCCCAGACGAGCCCGAGAGAGTTGCTCCTCGAGAAGTCTCGAATCTCCACCAAAGCTTTGCGCATTCTCAAGAACAACACCTCGCCCACGACTATATGGAACTACTTCAAGTCTGGGAGTGAATTCTGGGAGGCCGATCTGACCCGCAGAGAGATCGACTGCAATGGATATTTCAGCGAAGAAGGAGCTGAGGAGCAGTGGCCCCGCGCGTTGGCCGAGGCAAGGGAGAAAGATCTCCTAATGTCTGCCCTCGGCGCCCTGGTCCAATACCTAAGAGTTCTCAAGATCGAGCGAAATCTGCTATCGCAAGGAAATTTCACGTGGTACAACCCCATTCATAAAAATGGCACGCTGATTCTCGACGGGCAGACCCTCATCAATCTAGAGATCTTTTCCAACTCTGTCAATGGAGGTTCGAACGGGACGCTGTTCACGTTGTTAAATCGTTGCGTTACGCCCTTTGGCAAGCGTCTCTTCCGTCAGTGGGTATGCCACCCCCTATGCAATATGCAAAAGATCAACGAGCGCCTAGACGCTGTCGATATGCTTAATGCCGATTCAGCGATTAGAGAGCAAGTGTCGTCGCAGATGACCAAAATGCCAGACCTCGAGCGTCTCATTTCCCGAATCCACGCCGGAGCCTGCCGACCAGAGGACTTCGTAAAAGTTCTAGAGGGCTTCGAGCAGATTGAGCGTACCGCGAGCCTCTTTAGAACCGTCGGTGGCGGAGGGGGGCTTATTGACCGTCTTGTCTCGACCATGCCAGATCTCAAAGAGCCTCTACTATATTGGAAGAACGCCTTTGATCGTAGAAAGGCTCGAGAGGAAAAAATCCTCGTTCCCGAACGTGGTATTGAAGAGGACTTCGACGCCAGCCACGATAAAATTGTTGAGATCAAGGACGATCTTCAGGCCCTGCTGACTGAAAAGAAGACCGAGCTCAAGAACCGATCTCTCAAATTTACTGATGTAGGAAAAGAGGTCTACCAAATCGAGGTCCCCAAGTCGGTAAAGGTCCCCAAGAGCTGGCAGCAGATGTCTGCCACGTCGAGTGTCAAGCGTTATTACTTTAAGGAGTTGACGGACCTTGTGCGACAATTGCAGGAGGCTGAAGAGACGCACTCTCAGCTTGTTCGGGATGTCGCACTGCGTCTCTTTCAAAAGTTTGACGTCGACTACGATACTTGGCTGCATGCAATTCGCATCACCGCTCAGCTGGATTGTCTTCTTAGCCTGGCCAAGGCGTCTTCATCTTTGGGCGAGCCAAGTTGCCGGCCTATTTTTGTAGATGAGGAACGCAGCGTGGTCGAGTTCGAGGAGCTTCGGCACCCCTGCATGCTTAACACCGTGGATGATTTCATCCCTAATGGCATCGTATTGGGTGGCGATTCCGCCAAGATCAATCTCCTGACAGGCGCGAATGCCGCCGGTAAATCCACCATCTTACGAATGGTGAGTCTCGTCTTCAACGACTGCGTGTCCACGTGCTAACGCGTATCCATAGTCTTGCATCGCAGTCATCATGGCGCAAATTGGCTGTTACGTGCCAGCCACCTCGGCCAAGCTGACACCCTGCGACCGAATCATGTCGCGGCTTGGTGCCAACGACAATATATTTGCCGCGCAGTCGACGTTCTTCGTGGAATTGTCAGAGACCAAGAAAATTCTCTCCGAGGCCACGCCGCGCTCCCTTGTGATTCTCGACGAGCTAGGCCGCGGTACTTCAAGCTACGACGGCGTCGCCGTGGCCCAGGCTGTTCTACACCACATAGCCACCCATATCGGATGCATCGGCTTCTTCGCCACTCATTACCATTCCCTCGCGACCGAGTTCGAAAACCATCCGGAGGTTAGAGCGAAACGGATGCAGATTCACGTTGACGACGTGCGACGACGCGTCACATTCCTATATAAGCTCGAGGACGGCGTGGCAGAGGGTAGCTTTGGTATGCACTGCGCAGCCATGTGCGGAATTTCCAACCGTATAATCGAAAGGGCCGAGGTCGCCGCCAAGGAGTGGGAGCACACTAGTAGGCTGAAGGAGAGTCTGGAACGTGCACGAGAGGGTTGCTATATCCCCCTCGGAATGTTAAGTGACGTTGCCACACTTCTGGATGAAGACAAAGGCCAGGGCATCGGGATTCAGAGTTTAGATGTACTGGCACAGGCAATCGAGGCTCTCTGATAGCGCAGCTGTGAAAAGTGCTTTGTATCTCGTGGATACAAAATACTAGACAACTCTATCGTATCTGTACTATAGCTGTATACAGTAGCATCAGTTCTACGAATGAACTGGCAACGACATAAGGTTCGCGGGAATACTTGGAGTTAGGGGACCAGATATTTGGGGGGCTAGAGAACGGATGGACTACATTGCCAGACCCGTCGATGCCCCGTATGACCGCACCCTTACTAGATTGATCCTATCCTGGCAGACTTGGTTGATAGTCTAATATACAAATCTATTAATACTTTTATGGTGAAAACCATTGACCAAGCCTCCTGTCCATCGTTTCTATCGGGATAAGAGGCAGATGAGCTCAAAATCGTTTGTACACCGGATACCCCTGAACGGGTTATAGAGGACAGCATATGCTCCTTTGCCTCAGAACGGAATATCAGCCGACCAGCGAACCAACCAAGTAGTATGTGTCCCGGTAGGTCCTTCCATAGAGTAATATATCAATTTCTACCAATAGTTCAGTGGAATACAAGGTCAACGACGTTCCAACCGGCCCCGAACATCTGATCATATTTTTTGGTACACGAGGCATGCCTTTGTAGACCTGGCCATGTGAATGATTCCCTGGGTACACAAGGAAATATATTCGTAGTAGTATACTGAAATGTAAGATCTTGATTGTCATCTAGAAGATGTACAAATAAACAGCGAAAACACTACGTGTCGTTGGGATCGGCTAAAAACTAACATACCAACAGGTAGTAGTCAATGACTGATCAGATTAAACAATTTAGTGGTGTATTTATAACAGGAAAAGCGCCGATGGCTGCGTGGAAGACTAGAGGTATCATCAATTAGGTAGACAATGGCCGTTATGCTAGGTACCTACCTACCTAGGTACCTAATGCATCCTGGCTGTCCTTAGCTTTTTCTTCCCTTTTCTCCACGACTTCATTGTTACTTGAGTTGGCCCCGAGGCCTTGTAGCATGCTGGTGAGGCCGATTTCTCTGTTGATCTCCTCCATGCGTTCAAAGTCAGCTTGTGCAGTACCCTCGGATCCGAATATAACATCCTATTATAGCACCCATTTAGTTAGCCTTTGGTACTCCAAGTAAAACAATAAAACGAGCTTCTAGTAGAATGTATAATTCTACCCTCACCATTTCTTCTAGAGTTAAACGTTTAGTTTCAGGCACAAAGAACCAGATAAATCCGGCACCCATGAAGGTCAGGAGGCCGAACAGTACGTATGTGCCGTAACCGATCTCGTTGAGCATAATGGGCGTGACTTGACCAACGACTAAGGAGTGTTAGCTTAATGTACAGAGGACTATCCATGGTCAAGGAAACATACTAAAGTTGTTCATCCAGTTGCTCGAAGCTCCGAGAGAGGTTCCGTAGGGACGCGAGCTAAGTGGCCAGATCTCCGCCGCGATGATCCACGCACAAGGCCCCCAGGAGTAGCCGAAATGAATCACAAAAAGCCAGACCATAGCCGCGGCTGCCCACCCGGCGGCAGCTTGGCTTGCCCATTGATTTGCGTTCTTGGCGACAATGACGGCGATGATGATGTGGCATGTTGCCATCCCGATGGCACCCACTGTCAGGACAGGCTTCCTTCCGACACGATCGATGTAAAGGACGGCAGGTATGGTGAAGATAAACATAACAATGCCCACAATACCAGTAGCTAGCAGACTCGTCGTGTTATCGCTCATACCAAGTTGTTTGAAGATGCTAGGTGCATAGTATAAAACGGCGTTGATACCCGTCCACTGCTGGAAGAACATAGTGACTGAGGCGACCACAACACGTTTGAACATTGCCCTGGTCTGGAACAGAGATTTGATCGCCACGAACTGAAGCTTGAACGTGTTCCAAGCCGTTTGTTCCGTTAAATTGGGGAAATGTTCCGCCACGGTACGCTTCTCAAATTGCGATTGAGCTTTGATCTCGAGAAATTCAAGCTCGACAAGCTCGTGCTCAGCCGAAAGTCCACGTAGTTGCGCCAGGACCCTGCGAGCCTCATCTTCGCGGTCATGATGCACCAGCCAGCGCGGTGAGTATGGCATAAAGATCATCCCGACAAACAGGATGACTGCGGGAAATAGCTGCAAGCAAATCGGGACAAGCCATGCCGCATCGGTCTGGGTACCGAGAGTTACACCCCCAATGTAATTAGTCCCGTAATCGATCCAGAAGCTGATCATAATGCCGAAGGTGATTGCAAGCTGCTGCAGGGCGACGAGCGCACCTCGAATCTCGGGGGGCGCGACTTCGGAGTTGTATATGGGTACGATGGTGGCCAAGGAACCAACGCCCATACCTGTTATGAAGCGACCCGCGAGGATCACGTTGTGGCCCCCAGCTTGCGCCGTCGCCTGGATGACGACTCCCAGGACGAAGACGGACACCGCCACCAAAACACCGTATTTCCGAGAAATCGCTTCGGCTATGAAACCAGACAAAAGCGTACCGATCCACGCCCCAAGTTCGAGGATAGCGGTGAGCCAGCCCTTCTTCGTCTGGTCGGCCGCATCATCAAATGGATCGTACTCGCCCATATCTGAAGAGCGTAGTCAGCGCGTAGCCATCGCTAAACCTCCAGAAAGAGAAGACACACTTACGCGCCTTGAAGGCGGGCATAGCAAGAACGCCTGAGAACATGCCCTGGTTGTAGCCGTATAAGATACCCCCAATGCAGGCGAATAGAGCAATCCTGAAGACTTTGAAATTCTTAACCAAGGCCGTGGGGCCCGACGCGCCCATCATGTCCTGGCGACGCCGGAGGGCCGCATCGTACACTGCGGCGCCAGCGTCTCCTGCAGTCATGGTGAATAAGATGAAATTTCTTAGACCGTGTGCTGCACCATAGGAGGGTTGATCAGACACAACTTTGTTAAGTGAGGCAAAGGGTACACGCACGAAACAGGTCTCAGCGTTGCTCTATTCTACAACACGCGGGGAGAAACGACAGTCACGCATCGACGACGTCCGGGTTGGGGTGGGGAAGGCCCCTTGGTATAAATACTGCCATTGACGTATCGGATATCAGAGGTGAGCAGATACTGGGCTGACCTGCTCCAATGGTATTGTGCCTAGCGAGACTCTTCCATGCGAGCCATATCCGGCGCCGACGCTGAGTGGGCTTTAGATGAGTGGATTCTGGGGTCCCCAACATCAGATATTACCGGGATGCGGGATAAATCACTTTAGGGTACCGAGTCACGGCCGAAGTGCCGGCTGATGGCTGGTTTTTCATACCCGTGTATATACCTACCTACCTGCCTAGTACCTACATGCAGTAACTATATGTAAGTTGTAAATGATACAGGGACTTCTCTCTTTGAGTCGACGACAACCTGTCCGCGGGTGCTTTATAGAATCCCCACCAGCCGCTATCGGGGTGAAGTGAATATCAAACCTGTGCTGCTGAACACAGAATCTCTGTCTTGATCACCATAGAAACGTTGGACCTTGGGGAGGGGAGAAGGGGGGGGTAGATATGCCCAGTGTGGGGTACCCTCGGGGTAATAATAATATCAAGCTGACTGGAAGCATCAACGATCCTTTTACTACATACATAGTAGTAGTACGGATCCGTACTATGCAGTATCTAATGGATCTTGGTCCCTGATTTGCACGTCCTCCTATCCGGTCTGACAAGGTTGCCAATTTAGCCTAAATTGCCCTCGCTAGAACATCAATCGGACATCGACTGATCCACCAAAACTTCAAGGTACCTACCTAGTAGTACCCCAGTAGGTACTACCCTAATAATTTTGAAGATTGATGCTGTTCGTACCGTGGAACTGCTCATTCGAGTTTCAACATCTGACTATGTAGTAGTACGATTGAAAAGGGGGCCCGGTCGTTGTGGGAAATTCTGGTTCGTCCTCGTGGTGAGTGATCTCTAGAGCTATTTGGACCTGGCCGTCTGGATGCAGAGGGTCGCGGATCAGAGCAGCCATCGTGATGCTATTTTCGCTTAGCAAAATTTAGGTCTTTATAAAGGTCTTTATAAATGTCATGTAAGCCTGGCGGCGCCCTCGACTGACGAACCTCTGATAACATAGACCCCCTTATACCCCAGTGGGTTTCGAGGCGCTTGTCGAGCGGCTCTCTTCGGAAGGAAGTGCCGTTGTTTCAGTAATCGAGCTCAGCTATCCAATCAACATCGGCTTTGCGCCTAATGAATCCCCGTACGCAGTTTGTTATGTACCTAGTATGGTTGCAGGACAGGCCTCTACTACTGCAGCTGCGCATGCTTTCCGTGCCGTCGACAACGCAGCCCGAGGTGCGGTTGATAAAATGGCGAGCAGAGCTGAGCTGAACGATCTTTTTCTCTGCATACATGTACCCATGTACCTGGGAGATAAAATTGCACCGCGAGTGTCCAGCGGCGGCAACCCGGGCACAGACGCCTGAAGACAACAAGGTCACTAGATGTAGGTACATGCATATGTAGTATGTGTATGTCCACAAACTACATATATGACCTAGTATGTACTTCAATAGATACATATGTACCTATGTACATCAAGAGCTACTACTACGGTATGTAATTCAATGTTGTTGTGAAGGTCATAACTCGGGCCTTGGAGCTCCATGTGTACGGCACTACCCGTAGCCCCCAAATGTTACCTCCAGGGCTATAGTACCTGCTACGTACCTAGTAGTAGTAGTAGTAGTAGTAGTAGTAGTAGTAGTAGATCAACTGTTGCGCTGCTTACAACCAAACGATCCCTGTAAAAACTAGACTTTATTAAGGTCAAGGTGTGAACATCGCTGCTGCATACACCTCTGGTGCTATTTCTGTCGCGTAGCATCAATGTGCATGCAACACATCTACTCGCTTAGGCACGTACCGTACCGACTTTTTACGCTACCTAGTACACACCTACTATCCATATAAGTACATACCTACATAGTAGGTATCAATGATACTACCTAGGTACTCACGTCAATGTAATGTGTATAGTACCTGGTACCTGGTATGTGGTTGTAGACGCGCGCCTCCGCCTCTCTTGTTGTTTTCGTTATGCCCTTCTTTGCTTTTGCTTTTGCTTTTGCTTTTGCTTTTGCTTTTGCTTTTGCTTTTCCCTTTCCCCCCCTTTCCCCTTTCCCCTTTTACCTTTTTACTACAGTACCTTTTTACCTACCAGGTACCAAGTATTTATTGTATTTATTATTTATTGTCCATGGATGCTCCCGGCCTTCGTCCAATGCTAAGACTCCATCCTCGTGAGCCGAATCGCTATCCCCTGTTGAACAGCTAACAGCTAACAACCACGTGAAGCTGTTGTCTCATTTGCGTGGTTGTGTTAAGCCAACCTCACCTAACTGATAAAGTTGGATCACCATCTTATCTTGACATCTGGGTACCTCCAGCTATGTAGCGCTGGAGGTATTAGGTAGATCCATATAGGTTCAAAGTTAGGTTCGCATTCCACCCAGTATACATGTAGGTAGGCACCTCGAGGGATTAGGTCTATCTAATCACTAATCAATTGATTGTCCCCCATCAACGTCGAAGTCCACTTCCCTAAAACTTGGGCGGTTATGCCAGACTTACTAGTCCTAGGTTTGGACGAGGCTTTATAAAATGCTGCTCCGAGGCTGAGTAAATCTTTGTTTGCTCAGTGTATCTCTGTAGAGCCATAGCTCATTGATCTGAACAGCACTGAGATTACAAGTATCGATCAATTACCTATTCGGTGATATATTACTTCTCAAACAGAAGTTGAGGTTCCAAGTTGGAGAACGCATATGCCATTACTGCTGATAAGATCATTATCTCTTGTATTGTATCGTCGGCTTTCCTCCTGTTCGCCGTCTGGGCGTCGTCGTTGTACGTAGTCGCATGGGTAGGCGGGCGAGCAGGCGGGCGCGTATGATGCCTAAAATACCTAGATACCTACCTACTTACCTAGGAGAAGCTTAAGTGTTTCCCCATAAGGCTGGCGCCTACTGACGCTGTGACCCTTTCTCTCTCTCTCTCTCTCTCTCTCTCTCTCTCTCTCTCTCTCTCCACAGGGCTCTCTTTCTTTTTTTGCTATTTTTGACCGGAACCCGAAGCCCATTTTCCCTCCTGGTATGCAATGCCCCCAAACTTGCCCATGTACCCGATTCTCCCTGTTAGCCGCCCTCCACACCAAGGCCACTTTTTCCTAGCCGCCCGACTTCGTACAGACGCCATCCCGAAGTTCGCCAACCAATATCAACCGTCCTTAGAGAGTCCGTCCACTCTTTCAGATACACAACTTAGGTTTCATGACCACAGCTTGCATGTTCGCCCCCCAAAGCTCACGATGGCTCAAGATCTTGCTCTATCGCCATGACGGCTGTGTTTCAGATCCGAAGTCCTGGGTCTCCGATACAGTGGCGGGCCAATGTATCTTTAATTTCTCATGTGGTCAAGGCTGGAGTTATTCGAGGTGACCATCACTTTTATAAGTAGCCACGCCCATTTCGCGACCTCTAGGGCTGGTCTGCTCTAATACATTCCCCTCCCGGACAATCTCTCTGCAGCATCAAACGGCCAATTCCTTTTTTCTTTCCCTCTTCTGTTTCCTTATCTTAGGGTCGTCGTGTTTCGCCTTGCCGGCCTCATTCGTTTCACCCCCATTCGTTTGACACGATCCATAAACTCAGTTGCCATAAAACTCCTGCTCTACCTCCCCCGGCAACCTCCACCTCCAGGCGAGGCTGATAAAATCCCAATCAAAAGGAATCTGGGCAGAGAAAAAGAGAGAAGCTTATGTTACATGCTTCCTGTTAATCATAATCAACCATCTATTGGAGTTCTGTACCTCTAATCAACGTCTGCTCTGGTTTACCGAGCTACATCGTCTCCTTCCATTATTTTTTCATGTTTCCTCCCTCTCCCATATATCACCAATGAATATGCCGAAGCACACTCGCTCCTCAAGCTCGAGCCACAATCGCTACTCAAATCCGAATCCTATGCCAGTCTCCCTTGCCCCATCAGCTCCAGTCTCCATTTACAACACTCGGCCGCCCCTGCCGCTGAATACGGGAGGCTATTACCCAACTGTCGCTTCCACGGCGGCGCAATCCTCGATGCAAGCGCAGCCGTATGACCCATACACCGCAGATGTGGTGTCACAGGCCCCGCTACCAAACCGGCCTTCCTCGGGCGCATGGACCGTCCAGGACGATCAGAATCTGCTGTCCGCGAGGCAGCAGGGTCTTAACTGGGCGCAGATCCAGAGCAACTTCTTCCCGAACAAGTCGCCCAACGCCTGCCGGAAGCGCCACGAGCGCTTGATGGAGCGCAAGGGCGCGGATGACTGGGATAATAGGAAGCTAGAGCGCTTGGCGAAGGAGTATATGAGTATGCGTAAGGAGATCTGGCAGCCGCTGGCCGCGCGCACGGGAGAGAAATGGATTGTGGTGGAGGCTAAGGTTAGTCTATCTACTATTTAACCGTTGTGTCATCCTTTCTAAAGGATGCGACGTCCCCTCGAACGCTGGCTAATAAGATGGTGCTATCACCCATTCTAGTGCATGAACAACGGTCTCAAAAACTTGCAGTCGGCCGCTCGGTCGGCGGCAAGGCGCGAACGGCTGGAATCCGGCCATCCAATGCATGGGTATGACGACGATAGCGGCATTTCAGGCATTGGTCTGACTCCAGTAGATGACCTCGACGCCTCGTATAGCAGCCCGGAGACAACCGCATCCAGCTCGCATTCCGGGGGCAGCAATGGCGGCGGCAGCGGAGGCTACGGTGGCGCCATCCATCCTATGGCGCTGGGCACTCATCCGTACGGAACCAACTACACTACCAGTGCCGGCGGTCTCTCTTCCAGCTACGGCTCCTCGGTATCGTCTACGACGGCGGCTGCGCACTACGGTGCTGCTATGCACAACTCCCACTCGCAGGGAGGTTCCCCCTACATGGGCGACGGGCAGAGACTCCCCAGTGTTGATATGGGGATCGACGCTATCATCAATCGACCCGGTCACAGCGGTGGACCCACTCACAATATGTGAAAGGGGCCTTAGCATACTGACACAATTTCAGCCTTGCGACATCTCATTTCGTTATTTCACTCATTTATTAAGGTCTTCTATTAGGCTAAGTCCCGCACACACGGCATTGTTATCATTGTACTACGGCCGTCTTGAACGACTCCACATTGCAAGGCATATTCGCATTTTTTTAAGGTCTTCATCATATCCAGAGCCTTCGTCTTCGGTTATTATCGTTTTCCTGCTTCGGTTCCTGTAGGATTCTAGGCGTTTGGGGTGTTAGCATAGCATGACGAGTCTGGGGAGTATAAAGAGCAGGGCCAAGTTACGGGACTGTCGAACCCAGAGTATTAACGGCAAAAATTGGACAGTGGAAAAAGGGGGGGGGGGATGAGGAGATGGGTTAATGTTCCTCATAATCATTCCTTTAGGGAGTCTCGTGTGAATTCCTTAACTCATGATATACCAAAATCGGCGGCATCGGTTGCAGGGAAAGTTGGATTCGGGCTACTAGCTACTAATGACTGCATTCTCCATATATTTACGATCAGCAAATGCATTGTATACTAGATTCACCATATAGATGTCGCCGTAGGATGAAAGGTAGCATTACAGTTGAATTTCCAAAGGATTGTAAGATACTAGGTACTAGGTCATATGTAGGTATGCATTACATCACGAAACTAAGGTGGAAAATATCAAAATCATAGTGCATTCATATTCCAACCGGAAAAGAAGAGAATTCCATTCAGACTAGGTGTGGCTAATTTTCCGCCATTCGTATGTAGGTACCTGGGCACGCATGCCGTAGACGCTGGTTGAATCTATCCTACCACCTATTCTAGGTGGCTATGGATTGTTCTCACCTCGCTACCTATAAACAGAAGACGCACGTCACAGATTGATTATCAATGTCTTTGGGGACCGCAACCCTGTGAAGATCTGCAGAGGGCCAACCCGAGTTCAGTTGGTCCCAATAAGGGGCGTAGCGGCCCGGGTCTTGCTAGAGGCGGCCTCAGCTTCTTCCCCGACCTGATCAGCTATCCAGTCATTGTCGTCCTCATCTTCCATATCTGGCTCTCCGATCACGCTTCTCCAAACCCGCCCCCACATCCCTTTCTTCTGCGCCAGGGCCAACACCATGATGACTGGTAAGTGCCAAATGCTAGCCCAAAACAACCCCCGCGCGCTTCCTTGAAAGCCCTCATGTTGCCAGAATCGTACCGCTTCGCGCGCAAGCCAGAAATTGACCGGGACGCTGGTCATGGCGAAACTCCACTCCGTCACCCCCGCAGCGCAGAGCGCAAAGGACAGCGGGAAAAATAACAGACTGTACCTCAAGGCGACGCGTGCGTTACGAGCGGGATTGACCCAGCAGAGCATTCTATGACCAGCCGCCTTGTATTCTTCCCTAATCGGCCACGAAAGCGCCATGAAATGTGGAAACTGCCAAGCGAACAGGAGCGCGGCGAGCAACCAACCGCCAGCTGCGTCAGAGGTTAGGAGAAGCTCACGAAAGGACCCATCTCCCGTTGCGGATTCGCCAGCCGCCGCCGCCCAGCCCATCAGCGGTGGGATTCCCCCCACTACGGCCCCAACCCAAGTATTCAGACATGAGATACGCTTCATCGGTGTGTAGACCCCGGCATAGAGCGCGACATTGGCAGCACCTAGTGCGGCAACCGTAGGATTTACCCCAAAGTATAGGCTGCTGGTGCCAGCGACAGCCGCGAAGATGGCAAATAAGAGAGCCCTTCGCCGGGATAGGAGGCCGCGAACCAAAGGCCGATTTCGCGTTCGCGACATCTTGGCGTCCCATGCTAGTTCGTACAGCATATTAAGGGCATTAGCACTGGCTGAGCAAAGCGCCGTGCCAACGGTAAGGAACGTAAGGGTTAAAGGTGAAAGCGATGGTGTGTCTAGACCGATAGATGGAGAGAGGAAGGCGGGAACAGGATATAACGCATAAGACGCCATCGCAGTGAGCACGACAAGCACGGTAAGGCGAGGTTTCGAGAGGGAAAGGAGAAGCGATGCTTGTCGGCGAAGGGAGTCAGCGGGGTGTTTCGTGGATGCCGTAGTAAGAGTAGACGAGGCATCTTGTGGAAGAGCGTGTTCAACCGCCGCCGCCGTTGTAGTGGATGGCAGTTCTGCGGCGATATTACGCCTCGCCGCTTGTCGCCGCCGGTGGGGCAATTCCTGGCCACCCAAACTTTCTGCTTGCATGCCAATTGCGGTGCTTCCGGCACTTGTGGCATCCGTGTCATGCGCAGCGGCCTCGTCAGACGTAGACGAAGTCGCAGAGGACTTGGGAATCACGGCATCATGCGCTCGAGTCAGGAGCCTATTAGATAGGAAGTAACCCCTCTTCAGCGGTGATTGCTTTTTCGGCACCACGGGAACAAGGGACTGGGCGAAAGTCCTCCTTATAGGAAGGCCAATAGAGTTAAGTTGTAATAAACCGCACCGCCAGCAGACATTATCGAGAGCGTAAGGACGGAACACATTCCCAGGAGGCCGTAGGCGCATACTGGCAGCAGTTCATGTCGCCAACTATATGTTGCTTATGGAATTGGCACGCATTGGCGGCGGGGTTGATAGGAAGGGAAATAATGGATGGCCAACCCAATATCCCAATCTTTAATGCTAGGTACTCAGTCTACTGATACTTCGTAGGTTGGTGCCCCGTAGTCTGCGGGTTTAAGGTTGCGATTTTTTGTGGCTGTACTGGAGAGTCGAGGTAGATAGATCCAAGATTATCAAGCTCGTCCTCATTGACGACTGAAAAGAGAAAATGAAGGGAGATCCGGTCCATCCACTTTTCCCGGTAAAGCCAATTGGTGTTTATGTAGATGAACTTTTACTACGTAGTACTTATCTAGCTGCTAAGTACATAAATACCAATCTTTGTGTGTGTACCACAGTAAAAGGTACGACCTAGGCACCGTGCTACCTAATTGGCTATTAGCCTGTTACCTAGTAGGTACATATGTAGGTAGGTATGTATATATATGTACGTACATATCGATATGCATATAAATACCTACTATATACAAATAACGCTACCAAAAGTTTTGTCCATGGGAACAGCTACAGATCGAGGCACCACCTGTTAACGACTATCTGGCTTTACGTAATAAAAATATCCGGCACTATCAGCCACCTTCAAACCAGCAAGCACACAGCTAATTTCACCAGCTTGCGGCTGACGACAGCCGTAAAAGATCTTGGCATCCCCAGCTTAGATCAGCTTAGATCAGCTTGGACCAGCTTGGACCAGCTTGGACCAGCTTGGACCAGCTGCCAAGACCTGGGCAACTAGCTCTATGGACAAAACTTTTGGTAGCGTTATCCGTACATATATACGTCGGTAGGGAGGCTCACAGGGCACGTCACGGCAATAACGGAAATCGACGGATTGATCGCATCGCATCTTTATTACGGCTCATTATTTCAATCCTCTATGCGGCACCTACCTAGTACTATCAAGATGCATCTAGGTATGTCGCCAGGTGACCTGGCAGCCTATGGGGTACCTAGTACTAGGTAGGTGCTGCTCGAGGTTGATCGCATTGATGCCATTGACCATGGATCATGACCAAAACACTCCTTGGATAGGTACCTACATCTCATCTACCTAAGATGCCCACCCTACATGTAAAAACAGTAAATTATATCAACCCTGTTTCTCACGATCCGAGACTTCCCTACTACTGCCAGAGCCCCTGGCATTGGGTACCACAGACTGATCTTTCAGCACGACGGGCTCATCTGTCGCGACTAATTTCTCATCGGTCTCCTCCAGCTCTTCTTCTAACGTAAGATTAAGGATCATGCACACGAAGGCCGTGACTGTGAAGCCAGTCTCCATGACTAGCACGATAGCGTCGAGAAATCCTCGAAGACTTCTATTGTCGCCGTTGTAGCTGAAGACGTTGTCGAAGTAGGTTGGTACCAATGTCGCTATCTCGTTTGTGAGTACATACGTGTCTGCATGTCGACAGGTGCGAGGTGTGAAATAGACAAATATAGGTATGTAACTGAGGAACCACCGAGAAAGGAGGCTGTGGTGGGACAGGCCCACGGCATCAAAGTTGCTTGGGGTTGTGGGAGGGAGGGGGGGAGGATAGGCGTGGGCATTGATGAGAATGAAGAAAAGATGCAAAGGGAAAGGAACAGCGAAAAGGGGCGGGGACCATACCTCCATAACCGATGGACAGCCCAGCTGTCAAGATGAACCTGTTCCGGCGGTTGAAAGGAACCCCTCGCGTTACAATTGCGATACCAGATACGGCTACCGCGCAGAACAAGAAGGTCGTCATGCCACCGAGAACAGGAGCTGGGATGGCGACGAGGGCAGCAGCAAATTTTGCAAATATGCCCATCACAATTAGGAAAAGGCTTTTCGATGTGCTTGTCAGCTGAGCGATCCCTAACAGGACATAAACATATACACATACCAGCAGCAGTATCCAGCAGTACGATTCGCGCAACGCGTCAGAGCAATTACCCCGTTGTTTTGCGCAAAGGTAGACATGGGGGTGATCGTCATCAACGCAGCGAGAATGCCATTCAAGCCGTCGGCCAACACACCGCCCTGGATGCGAGACTCATAAATTCTGCCTTCCACCTCCAGTCGAGACACGTCACAAGTAGCGGTGATATCGCCGATAGCCTCGCACGCGCAGATGACGAAGACCGCTAACACCGGCAACACCAAAGGCCCGTACACGGTAAGCTTGAACGTGTGAACCCAGACAAAAGAAGCAACGGGCGCAGCATCGATTCCCGACCGGTCGAAGTATCCTGTGGCAGCGGCAATGATGCACCCAACGAGGAGACCGATGATGACAGCCGTTGATTTCATGATTGGGGCTCCGAAGCGTTCGCACAAGATAATAGTCATAAATACGGAGAAGCCGAGACCTATGGATGTGTGAGACACGACATACGCTATCAAAAAATGCGGTAGACTGACCAAGGTACTCTGGCGAACCCCATGGCAAGGCGTGAGGGGCCCCAACGTTCGGACAAACGTCAAAGAAGGCAGCGTGCGTGGCATCTGCACAAGGCCCGCTACCGCCAGCCCAGTTCTTGAAGCCCGTTTCGATAAGGTGGATGCCAATCAGCTTTAGGGCGTAAGTCAAGTACTCAGATACGCACGTCGTGTTTTAAAAAGACAATGGTTAGCTTACCATCACTGTTGGGCCTGTTACGATGGGAGGGAAAATTTTTAGCATGATTCTTGGTGGTATAAAAGCGATGAGGACCTCGACGAGGGCGCACACCGCGGCGGTCCCTAAAAGTGCGCCGTAGGCGTCCGGGCAAGGCAGTTTGTTGCCATCGGCATCCGTCGGACAGAATCCGTTGGCATACATCTGCGCAAAAGCACCCTGCGCAACGGGGATGATAGAAAACGAGATGCCAACCACAGATATGAGTCCGGTTCCCAGATAATAGCTAATGCACCAATCAATGTTGTAATTCCAATGATAGAAAAGATCATGGCTTTCGGATATATATGATGAGGATCGCGACTACACTCACGGTGTCTTGTAGATGTGAAACCTGGTAATCTGTATTATTGACAGCATACCAGATACGATCAAGGCGGTTGAAACAAGGTATTGCTGCATCTCAGGAGGGAGATTGACCCCGGTTGATCCCGTCATGAGTATCGGGGGGGTGATGATTCCTGCCAACATAGCTAAAGCATGCTGTAGACCAAGGACAAGAGCTAAAACAACGGGCATCTTGTCATTAAGACCGAAGAAGGGTGAAGCTTGCCGAGATCTCTTCATGAATGGTAAATTCGGTCGGAGGAGGAACGAATAGTCGTAGTCACCCAGGAGACCTCTTTTCGTAAAGAAGACGTTCTTCATGCCGCTCAATCGGCTGCTAGCTGTTTTTTTGCGCCTATACTGCGGTGCGATCTGAGCTGGGCCCTGGTCCTCATCCATCTTGCTGGAACCGTAGGGCTCGCCTAGTCGCGTAGAGAAACAATAAGGTTGGAATTGGATGGAAGGGGATCCTGAAGATAAGAATGCCGCCGTCCAACGTCGTGATCAAGCGAGCGTGTTGTATATGGATGCACACAGAATTGATGATTGATTTGTCGCACGTTTGAAAGTTTCAAGTTTCATACCCACTGGATACCTAGTAGGTAGGTAGGTACCTAGGTAGACATGAGGTTATACCGACCAATAGCAGGCTCTAACACAAAAGCCGCATATGTAGAATGAATAGGTAGTGAATTGATGTAGGAGTCATCCAATCGTCCAGTCCATCTAATGTTGGTAGATGAGGAGGGGGGTTAGGATCTATGAGCCATAATAAAGAGCAAAGATCGACAGCATGTCTTTTTTTTCTTCTTTTTTCTTTTTAAGATTTTTAAATTTTCTCATTTCTTCAATTTTTACCCTTTTTAGCTTTCACTCTTGTTGACGCCGCCGCGTAAGTCCGGAGCGAAGTTTCTGTGTACCTACCTAGTACATAATTGATCTCCAGGGCTATACATCAACATGTATGTATCTATATACATACATACCTAGTAGTAATATAGATGGGTACATACATGTACTGTGTTGAGTACTAGGGAGGTTGATGTACCATGGTAGGTCCATTGTATCCCATGTGTCAGAGATATCAGTCAGCCAGAGATATGGATATCCAAGTTAAGGCTCCTATCAAAGGAAGTACTCCAATGTCGCAGCAAATACCGCTATAGCTTCAAGGATATATGGATCTCAATAGAAGCTCCAAGATTAAGATAAGATAAAGCCGGGAATAACTTAAGGCCGCAGGTAATTCGAATCCAATCTTATTTGACAACCTTCATAGGTATACCCGCGGATGATAATGATCATAGATAGATCTTTTAAAGGTCTGGAATACAACTGAATCACTATACCATGTACATAGTAGGTATGTAGGTACATAGTACTAGGTAGGTAATGTTGACTGCCATGTGGTTATAGATAAGCAGCTGGTGGCTTTGGTGGGGAAGATAACCCATGCACTAATGAACTTCCAAACCCACCTGGGCAGCCTCACGATACCCATATAGATCAGTAATGCTTTACAGCATCCATGATATCTTCGGCGCTATGTACCTAGGTACTCAGCTGCCCTTAAGGTACTTCAAGTTATATACCACCTAGTACTAGGTAGGTACTAGGTAGGCATCCATGGATCCAAGACGTTTAACGGATAGAAGCAACTTCCAATACCTCCAGGCTAGTAAGCACCTGGGCGAGCGAGTAGGTGCGAAATACTAGGTAGGTACCTAGCATCCAGGGGCCGTGGCTCAAGATGGTGCGCTATATGGACAGCTTGCTATTCTCATCATCAAGCCTGCATGAGGTTTGCTTGGAGCGCTATGGTTCGGCCGTTTCGCCGTCGGCCGCCCTGAAAATCGCGTGTTGCGAGACTTTCGGGATCGGACGGATCCGCTTGACAACGGAAGCATGGCATTGTTAACCTAGTAGGTAGCTACCTAGGCAGTAGGTACCAGGTACGAAGGTCATTGCAAACACCTAATTTTGTGATTACTTGCTAAATCCGCGGGCTACCCACGGAGTAGCACTTATATCGGTTGATCGGTCAAGCGCGTTTTTACTCGAATGGTGGCGTCTCAATAAACCCATCCCGTCCCAACGCCGGCTATTTGGGTGCGAATATCTATTGGTGGGACTGTACCTAGTAGGTAGGTAGTCTTCCATATAGTAGGTTTCGTGCTTTGAACCGTTCGCACCTCATAGCCTGCTCTGCCTGAGTAGCAAATGAGATAGGTAATCGTCCGACCTCTCAACTCTCACTAAAACCATTGGAAATGACATGTACCTCCAATGTCAAGGCTCGTTTAACATCGCCTGAATTTATTGGCCAGTAGGTATATATATCTCGAGTAATCCTTCCCTCACCGGCTATATGTGACACTGGCTAGGCCGACGATGTAACCAGATCTGTGTATGTACCTACCTATGTATAGGTATGTATCATATGTATGTATGTCATACGTAAGACGCCGCTGCTTAGTTGTCTGATCTCGAGTCGAAGTGGACGGCAACAGACTTTAGTTTATGCATCGGCCCATAATGCGTTACGAACCCCAATATTCTATAAGTGAATCTTCCCCGAGGAGCACCGGGATTCTTGGAAACCACTCCGAAGAACATCGTCCAAGGCTCCTGAAAGCACCAACGTGTGAATAGACAATCTGTCTCTGGGATTAGCTATCTAGGTACCCACCTACTACCCAGGTAGGTACTAATACTACATGAATAAAAGACACCTTTGAACGAAGATGAGCTGCCCGTAGCTGCGGTTTAGGGCGCACTGTCTTACTATCCATCTATTTATCCATCCTTGATATCTCATAGTCGTGCCGTCCCACCAATGTGGATATTAAAAACTTAAGCTGTCGGGAAGCTGGACGGTATTTGACGCAGGGGCCCGCAACTAATAGTATCGGTATACATAATATCGAACCACTGGAAGATTATTGAGTCTTCGGATTCGGTCAGTTTGTCAAATAATAACACGGGCTGTCCCCTCAAGGCAGGGCCTTGGCTCGTTGTAAACTTGGTACTATAGAAAAGGCTTTCGGATGCAGGACATGGATTGACTGGAAGCACACTGGCTAGACGATAATCCTGCCACGCTACCTACGGGACATCGCCGCAATCGAACATCCCTTCGATACCATTGGCAGGGTCAAGATGCCATGCAAGCTGGCGATAACATCTATGTCTCTCGGGCGTTCCTACGCGGGTCATCCTCTTGCATATAAGTTGGACATGGCTGGCTTGTATGGCTACAAGGGTATCGAGCTATTTCACGAAGACCTACTAGATGTCGCGAGGGAGCTTCCCGGAGGTCTTACGGGGGATAATGAGCTCGAAGCGGCCTATAAAATTCGACGACTCTGCGAGGACAGGGGACTCGTAATCGTATGCCTCCAGCCGTTTGCACATTATGAGGGGTTACGAGACCGCCACGCCCATCTCAGGCGCCTAGAGCAGCTGTCGTTCTGGTTCCAGCTGGCGCGGACCCTAGGGACTGACATGGTACAAATCCCCTCTAGTTTTCTTCCGTCGTCGGAAATTTCGGAGGACCCAAGCGTCATCATCGCCGACCTGATAAAAGTGGCCGACATGGGCCTAAGGCAGCAACCACCGATCCGGTTTGTGTACGAGGCGCTGTGCTGGGGCACGCGATGCGACCTGTGGGAACAGAGCTGGGATATGGTACAAGCGGTCAACCGGCCCAATTTTGGGATTTGCCTCGACACGTTCAACATCGCCGGCCGCATCTACGCGGATCCCACCTCGCCAACGGGCCGTGTGCCGAATTGCGACCGTGCCGTTCGAGAGTCTATAGCCCGTCTCATAGCTACCGTGGACGTCCACAAGATCTTCTACGTACAAGTAGTTGACGCGGAGCAGCTTACAGAACCGCTCGTCCCGGGCCACGAATACTACGATGCTGAACAGCCGGCGCGGATGAGTTGGTCTCGAAACTGCAGGCTCTTCTACGGCGAGACAGATCGCGGTGCCTACCTGCCCGTGGCTGAAATTTCGCGCGGAATATTCCAAGGACTCGGATTCGAGGGGTGGGTTAGCATGGAACTATTCAATCGAAGGATGTCGGATACGGACAAGGTGGTGCCGCGAGAGTTAGCGAGCCGGGGGGCTGTAGCTTGGGCGAAGTTGGTTCGGGATATGAAGCTAAAAGTTGAAGCTTCTATGGTAACGAAAGCGACTGCGTCGCTGCGAATGGTAAATTCTAGGAACGAGAGTGTCCAAGAAATCCCGGTATAAACATCATTGCAACGTAGGTGAATGTCAAGACCTACTAGGTACTAGGTGCATCAGTACATATGTAGTACATACCTATAGTAAATCTTTACGCCCCCGTCCCATCTCCAGCTCTTATCATGTACGTTTTTGCTCAGTACCTATACTGGAGGTATTGAAGACAGCTGGAGATAGCTCTTGAGATCTCATCGGATCTTGAGCACTGATATGTCCGAACGCCCCGGCGTAGTGAACTTGCTACCCGGCCTGGAACTTTGCAGGTGGAAGTACCGTTGGCAAATTGATTAATCCATTGATGATTTCTCAAGACACATCAAGTATCTATATTGATATCTTGATACTATCTGTAATTAATACTAGGTACCTAGTAGGTACCTACTATCATTGATGTATCATAGATGTACTACTATGTGCGTACATATGTGGGAACCTCTGGGGCTCCAAGCTACCCCGCAGCGCGTAGAGGTGCTAGAGCTACTCCGATTACCCCGCACACTGGGTCTCAGGGGTTGGGCCTTGCAGTCCTTACCCCAAATCCTCAATCTGAATCTAGCAATTTTGAACTTTGAACTTTGAACTTTGGCTTGGAAAGGCTTGGAAAGCTTCAAGTCCAATGTTGAGACCTCGGACCTCGAGCGATAAGTGGGTGTTTGAGGTTTCAAATTGACCAATAAGCAATCTCCAGTTCCAATCCTAATCCCATTCCCATCATCATCCTTCTCTCCTCTTCCTTGGTGAAAAATAATAAAATAAATATCACATGCACCTTATAAGATTACCAGGCTACCAGACCACCCAGTACCTGGGATTAGGACATTGATAGATAGATATCAATATCTACATACTAGGTACCTAGTAGGAATCCCAAGCAATGAGTTTGGTGTTGCAGCGGCGGGCGACCAGAACACGAAATCATCGGTCAATCCAGCCCCCTGAAACGCAGTACTCCGTGTGCCCCATGAGGTCCTAGGCCTACGCTTATCTTGCCCTTCCTTCTCCTTTTCTTACCCTTTGCTCCTTGGTCATTCTCATCATCTCCGTCGTCGCTATTCCAATCATCACTATCTGAGCTTCCGCTGGGTCGCCGTTTTATCTTCTTCGTATTTTTCGTCTTGTCGTTGTCGCTATCATCCTCGTCCGACTCTTCTGCCTCGCTTTCCTCATCGCTTCGGTTGCTATCCGGCCCTGGCGAGCGTGACTCTGCCCAGACCTTGACCGTCTGCCCCCCGCCACTGATCATGCGACCCTGGCAGTCAAATCCAAGGCTGACTACCGCCTCGATGTCGTCATGTTGTAGCACGCCTTCGACCTCTCTTTTGACCAAGTCGACGATGCGCAAGCTACCATCTCCCACGCCGACCACTACACGTTTCCCTCTTATTACATCCTCGGGAATTTGCACAATGCAATCGAGACTCTCGCCGCCTCCTTTGCCAGGGTCGACGACGACGCGGTCTTGCTGATCATCCCAGGCGCCCTTGTCCCATAATGTGAGAATACCGGTGCCCGTGCCTGCTGCCACTACTCCGTTGTCTCGGTTCTTTTTTGGCCCCATGCCGGAAATGAAAGCGGTACAGAGAAGCTCATCTTCCTGGTCGTCGCTACGCACCAGCACGCCTCGTCGCAGATCTGTCACGGCAAGCGTCGTGCCGCCAGTAGAAATCCATTGCTTGCTGTATCCGCTCGTGCTTTCCGCGGATGGTGGCAGCGGAGTGATGCTTGATACGAAGTCGTCGTGAGGAAAGTGGGTCTGTTGCGGCTTGGATGCTGCGAGTGCGCCGTCTCGTAGGTCGAGAAGGTGTAAAGCACCAGAATCGCAGGCGAGAAGCAGCGTTTGAGGTGAAAGGACATGGAGTAGAGAGGGCGAGTCAGGAACGGATTTGGCGGAGGGGATGGCGATCTTGGAGGCGACCTGGCCGGTTACAGGAGAGAAGTGTTTAAGAAGGTAGTCAGTGCCGGCTGAGTAAAGAGCTGTTCCAAATGGCCGACGTCCACGTTAGCTTATACACGACTACCTTTCCCCCGGCCAGTGAGGGGCTTCATAGACTAACCGGAGCCATCGTTGCTAAAAGCCAAGGTACGGCAACTGCCCTTGTGCCTTTTGGTTCGCCATATAGTGTCGATAGTCCCTTTTCCATCCGACAAAATGCTCACATCAGTATCGTCGTCGGCCGAACGATCAGCTGCGGGTAAGCGAAAGCATTGGACGTGTCCGGTCGAGAGACCAACTCCCAGAAGGGGTTCGGTAGGATGAAGAGCTTGGGCGAAGAGATCGGCGCTCAAGGGAAGCGTGCAAAGATTTTCGAACATGGTGAATTGGGCGTGCCAATTGACACACAATTATTAGGTAACGAAGATATTTAGTCGGGGAGTATATTCATATTCCCTATTTTTTCCTGTTTTTGCTGTCGTCGGCCGGGCGGGAGGCTCGTTTGCAAAGACGTCGAGTGCTTGGTGATAAAATTGATGGTTGGAAAAATACTAGGAAGGCAGAAAAAGTGAAAGAGTACTAGGTACCTATAGGTACTACTACTAGGTAGGTACTAGGTAGGTATGTATCATATGTATCTACCTACTCTACCTATTAAGTACATATCATATTGGTTTGATACTACTAGGTATATCCAGATGTAGATCTATGCTAGATAGATAACTCTTAAGAGAATACCTATACTTCCTACCCCGATATTCAGCTAATCAGCTAATATCCCCGTAATTGGTAGTAGGTATTATATATAGGTAGGTAGGTATATTATATATAGATATCTATATATGCGTATTACCTACTAAATAGGCACATAGTACTAGGTACTAGGTAGTACTTTATCAACTCTCTCTTGTCCACGCGTTTCTGTTTTCATTCTTTTCTTTTTTTGGCGGCATGTGACATGCACAATAGCAACATCAAGATGCGCGTATGTTTCTAGGACTGCTTCTTTGCCCACCAATGGAAGGCAGAGTTACGAGTCGAAACTAGTACCGGGCAACTCTTAAGATGATTGATTGTATGGCATTGCACCACCTGAGGCCAACATATCCCGTTCATGCGTGTCCCTATACGATCCTGCTAATGGTGAAACGAACGCTATTTCTCTCAGTGGACCGATGGTTTCTGGGCATGCCAAAAAAAGTAGTCTAGGTATATGTGTCCCGGGGTTGTGTGTAGCTCAGTCTGGACGGCGTCGAGGAATTCCTTTATCTCTTCCGGGGACTTCGACAGCGAAGGAAAAAGCCTGGGCACGAGAGCATCCATGAGTTCCGCGTAGGCTGACTTGAAGTATAACCCAGCCACGCGGAGCCTCTTGGCCTACCAGTCTCTGTTAGATTGAGGAGGAGCCAGTATGGTTGGAAGTGTTCGACAGGTTGTGATACCTTTGGCCAGGTTCCAATCGGACATTTAAATCTTTTGCACTGGATGTTGACAAACCCCGCGTCTTTGAGTACTTGTTCCATGTCATTGGCGATGGTCCACCTAATCCCTCGCCTGGACATAGCTTCGGTAACTATCTGATCGAAGCGTGGGAGCAAGGAATCCGCCGGCAATGTATCATCGTCACATTTCAGGATCCCCCCAAAGTCTTGCAGTTCGATCCAACCGCCAGGTCTGAGGTGGCTTCATTCTCACTCGTTATTTTAGTGACTGCTACGCAGAGCTGGGTCTTTCGAAGCTAGGCTCACCTGAAGCTCTGCTCACACACTTTGGGGGGGCAATGAATTAGGGTGCAAACCTGACGAGCGTGGACAAGATCCCAGTTATCTCCATGAACCCACTCATCCTCAATGTCGTCGATGACGAATCTAACGTTGTGGGGGATCCAGGAGGGCTGGATAGGGCTCAAATCGCATCCAACCACTAGGGCGCTAGGAAACATATCGGCCACTACGGACTCAGCGTCTCCTTCGTCTAGGCGGGCTTTTTGTCAGAACACTTGATGGGTTCACTCACCTTCGATCGCCCACATCCCTGTCCCGGTGCCCAAGTCGATTATCTTCTGGGGATGGTCACCAATTGGAGAGTAGAAGTGCTTACCCCTATGTAAATTCATGAGCAGTCTGGACTACGATTTTCCAATAGGTCGGCCCCCGAAGTATACCTCGTGAGTTCCAACAATGCGACATGCTTGATCTCCTCTCTATTTTGTTCTGTCTCGTCATTCGGGATCGGATCTGGTCGAGACCTCGGTTAGTGTGAGTAAAAACTCGTCGACACTTGGCTGTGACAATATCCACAGCGAAGCCGGGAACCACAGCGCGCCGCGGGGTCGCCTACATGTTCCATACCGATATTTGTGATACTGTTGAAGAGAGTTAATGATTTGAGAGGAAAGGATCAGGATGGGTCAAACTTTACCCTTCGACCGTTTTCGTAGGCATGCCGATATATGGAAGAAGTAATACTTCCGAACTTGCTCGTGGATGAGACATCGAATTCAGAAAGTTCGAACTCTCCTTCTTGTACATCGTCCGGCCCAGCCACTTCAATTTGGCTACCACTCCCCAGTGTCGTGTCTTCCGAGCCCCATGGGTCATCACTATCCCAGTTCGGTTCCATCGCTGTCGAACTTGATGTGAGCGGTTGCTACATTTGGGGTGTTTCTATGGGCCTTAGGTGAACAACGTTACGAAACGGCGAGGCCTAGGACTCAAAACTGTTGGATAAATGGATGGGAAAGCCAGCGTAGTGCCACGCGGGGCGTTCTAGTACGGACAACGATTCGAGAGGAAGGAGAACAGAGATCAAAAGAGGAAAATACGAGATCAAGGAGATGCATGCACCACCCCGGCACTCCTATCACCGAGTACATGGTATAGGTACCTACCTACCTACCGTAGTACCTACCTACATATACCGTAGTAGTAGGTATGGTATGGGGAACGACTTTCCAACCTACTATGTAAACGGAATGATGGAGCCCTTGTAGCATCTCCATACCGCCAGAATGGACCAGTGACGATAGCAGGCAGGGGCATGTCTTTTGCACCATACCTACTAGGTACCTACTAGGTATGTATCTTAACCACATCGAGCCGGCTCGTCTCGTATGTAGAAGTTTTAGCATTAGATTATGGGGCTTTCCTATACTTGTTAGAGATTGGTGTTGTATAAACTTGTCTACCACCTACTATGTACTGCGTAGTACATAGTAGGTATGTAGGTGGGTATTTATATTACTATACGCCAGGTAGTGTTAGTAGGTATCATTGATGGATGTACATATCAAATCCCTGGATCTATCCATACTACTAGGTAGGTACCTACTAGGTACCTACATGTAGGTACCTGCTATAAGGTAGTATACTACCTACATGTACATAGTAGTACATAGTACAGTGGGTAGGTACTATGAGGTAGGTACTATCTAATCCATCGATCTAGGTGAGAATTTAGCGCAAAGGGGCCATTCAGCCACCAAACCGTCCAGCTGGGTCAGACCTACTACGTAGTACACCTCTCCTAGGCACCTACACTATCGTATCATCGATAGCGCTACAAACCCACCTGCAATGAGATCAAGATCAATCGTGGATGCCAGTTACATACCTAGTAGGTACATGGTGCCACATGGATGGATCCATGGATATGTGGATGTGGGCATCGGGCAATGCTCTTATCAATCCTTCATAATTCCATCTAGATATATGGATACTGTCAATCGAAACTGTCAACGACAATTTGCCCTCTGAGGCTGACTCCTCTACATCCATCATCTACACAGTAATGGAAGGGCCTATCCCTATCGTTCTTCCATGCCACCTACTAGGTACCTACCTACATAGGTACCTAAGCAACTGGGCAAGTTCAGGGCCACGGGTATTGGGATATTCTAATATTCTAATATTCTAATATTCTACTAGGTACATACCTAGTATGTAGGTAGGAGCGATGAATATCAATGATCAGTCGGTTCCGACGTTTGGGTCAGAGCTCTCTGCTCGTCGCCCCAACCCTCATTCTTATCCAAAATCCATCTCCTACTCAAAAACAACAACAACCACACACGCACGCACGTACAAAGAAAAAAGACCAACGGCACTAAATAAACCCCAGATAAGAATCAATTGATATTTCATTTTCACAGAATTACCTACCTAGGTACCTAGGTACCTATCACGTTGTTTTATTAGCTAAAAATGATTGCTACCCTTCTTACGTGGCTCTTGGCCATGACGATAACTTCGGCCATACCACAATTGAGGAACATTATGTATCTCACAGGGTAGGGCTTTCGATCATAGAACCCATAGCTTCTCCCCCCCTTTGCCCCTTCGCCTTATCCTGATAACTAGTTAATAGCCAGCATCCCGTGACACCCGATCCAGCTCTAGGTTCTTCCATCACCCATGTAGCCATGGCTTTCATGAGCCCCGACCTCTTCAATCGGGACGATATCGCTTCATCGTGGCCTCTATTCATGACAGTTTCTGACGCTCGCTCTAAATTCAAACCTGGGACCAAGATAATGGTTGCCATCGGCGGCTGGGGTGATTCGGCTGGGTTTGATATCGCCGCTCTTACGAGTGAAAGCCGTGCAAGATTCGCTCGCAATATAGCCAGCATGGTCCATGATACGGGTGCCGATGGTCAGTTCAGAAGGGATTCAACTACTGTCTTGTTTTCTAGTACTGACAGCACGTTGCGTTCCAGGTGTTGATATAGACTGGGAATACCCAGGGTAGGTTGTTCTCTGCCTCCCTAGTACGAATCCAGCCTCGGTGCCTACGGGTTTGGAGCACGACTGACAGGAACCTAAGAGGAAACGGCGAAGACTGGAAAAAGGTCCCCAACGAGAAGAGGGCCTGGGAAATCGCTGCGTATCCGAAGCTATTGGCCGAGATCCGCAAAATCCTGGGCCCGAGCAAACTAATCTCAGCGGCCGTACCCGGTCTCCCGAGAGACATGATAGCATTCACGCCTGATACTGTACCTTTGATAATGGAGTCCCTCGATTTCTTGAACATCATGACGTACGATCTAATGAATCGCCGAGACAACGTGACCAAGCACCACACCGGTGTTCAGGCCAGCTTAGAAGGCCTGCACGCCTATTTGTCAAACGGTGCCGCAAATCACAAGGTCAACTTAGGCTTCGCCTTTTACGCAAAATACTTCCGTACCGAGAAGGCGCCTTGCGCGAAGAACCCGATAGGATGTCCTACTGGTCCGATGGAAGACCCGCAGACCGGTGTTGACCTGGGCCGGGCGGGCTCGTTCTCTTGGCGTGACGCCGTTCCAAAGGATGTCGAGGCATCGTTCAACAGAGCGATGGCAAATGGAGAGTACGACTCGGTTGGCGGTGGCTACTATCATTGGGACAAAGAAGAAGCCATATGGTGGACGTTTGACACCCCACTAGCTATCGCTAAAAAGTTCCCTCTAGTCGTGGAAAAGGAGAAGCTTGGTGGTGTGTTTGCGTGGGGACTTGGCGAAGATGCACCCAAATGGGCTCATCTGAAGGCGCTCAGTGCCGGAGTAAATGGCCTGGCTATCAAGAAGGAGGAACTATGAAATAGGTGCCTCCTCTTTTGCCTGGCGTTACAGGTAGCATAGATTAATATCCGATAGTCTTAGAACGAAGTATGACCTTCTGCAACGCGCTACTGAGTGCAATACCGCGTACCGTAGAACCATATATACCACGACGGTTTCTTAATCCTAGAAGCTCTACAAATTCAAGCAAAACTCTTCTCGCTACCTAGTATCTACTAGATACTAGCATTTACTTATTGCCCCGATATATAGCGGTACATTGCCGGTTGCCTAAAGTCTCGGGGTGGGAGACTGGGTCCATTGCCTTCTCCATACCTTTAGGGGAGGCCAAAGCAGTTGGCGTAATACGTGGTGGTAGCAGACCAGTCTGAAAAAATACCCAAAACCCCCACCCGGCGGGCTAGGACATCGACAAGTCTATACATGTCGCCGTCTTTGCGGGTTTCGTTGGCGATAGTCGAATAATAGTAGTCATTGACGGCCGCGACTTGTGCCAACGGCCCCGAACGCTCTAACGACCAGGTCAGCAACCTAAGTCCGAGATTTCTTGCCGCGATTGCATATGCAGAAGGAGCGTAGTCGCCTCTCTCGTCCAGCGTGACGAGGTACTGAAGCGGGGGTGCGACTATCTGCACCCCGGATTCTTTGTAAAACGTCAAATTTGCGACGGAAGCCTCGTACGAACCACCTGGCAGATCGCTGCTCTGGTCTAAAAGAAGCGCTTGCCTCCCAAACGCCGGGTAAGCCTGCAGCCAGTAGGCCACGTCAGCCAGAGAGAAGCTCTGCAGCCAGACACGCGATGGATCAATTCCCGCAGCCAGGTACTCTTCTACTACCTGGCTGGCGTACCGTTCCTGAGTATAGTCTCCATCAAAAGGCATCGGCACTCGGGGTTGCTTGAGCTCGGTCGTAAAGTCCCGGCCGTGTGAGTCGACCAGCTCAAGGAACTCCCGGTGAGAGAGGACCGTGCCGCAGGTGGCGTACAAGTCTGTCCTCCACGCAGGGGTGCCGTGAAGGAAATCTTGGGGGGTAGTGGCTGAAGCGTTGAAACCGTCCATTTTTCCGCATAAGGACGTGAACTCAAGGAGAGTGATGTCGCTCGTGCAGCAGCGAGCCGTGGCCGGGGTATCGTCGTGCGCCGGCGTGAAGGGCGCGGTACACTTAGAGCCCAGTTCGGTCGCAACGATGTTCGTAGTAGTGTGAAGATCGCACTGATCGTGCCGGCACACCAGCTCGCGGTCGCTGGTGAAAGCAACGTCACACTCAAGGATTCCGGCCCCCATGGTTGCACCGGCTTCAATGGACTCCACGGACTCCTCAGGAAACTGTAGACAAGCCCCGCCACGGTGGCCGATGCTAAACTTGGTCGGTTGCATATCGATACCCGAACACTCGGATAGCTGATCCTTTAGCCATCCCTCATCCATATCGGCCACCAAATACCGCGGTCGTGGGCCAAGTTCAGGCCTTAGAATAGGATGCTGAGTCGAGCGTCTCCACGAAAGTGGTTTGTAATATACTTCTGCCTGTTTTGGGAGGGCAGACACACCGGCTACCGCGAAGAAAGCAACGAGGATAGAGGCTACCTCGACATGCATGGCAAAGATGTTGATACGGGATACGTAACGAAATAAAGGAACGAAGATACGAGAAGGGGGGATGTTTCGCTGGAGGACGAATGGCCGAGATTTTGATCAACGAACTCCAGGGTATCGCGTCCTCTCAGATATATTGCTATGGGGGAAAACTGAGAATTTCACTCTGACGCCGAATGAGCCCAGGCCAGAGCAGATTGAGAAACATTTGATGGCTGGCATTGTGTCACTTCACCGACTCGGTTTGCACCTGCAGGCATACGGCATCCTCCATGTGCGCCCATGTGCGCCGAAGATACCTACTAGCAGGTGGGCGGCCCTACAGACGATATAGCCCTGGAGATTTACTACCTTAGTACCTAGTTGGGAGCTGAAGGTACATGGGTAGCACTGGATCCGCATCCCTTCTGTCTTTTGTATACCTACTTCAGAACCCATAGGGCCTTATAGAAAAGAACGATTGATAGATACTACCTAGTAGGTAGTATCAATAGATCTATCTGTACATATATGTATGTACTGCCCAGGCTGCCAGGTGATGATTGATTGATGCCTTCAAGGTTTATGGCCATGGGCAGTCTACAAGTACCTATGGACCTACATAGTAGACCTACATAGGGCATACCTACTACTACTACTAGGTAGGTACTAGGTATGCTAAAAGATACCTACTAGGTACCTGTACCTGATTGCCCGACTCCGACGCCGACGAAACATGAAAGGAATCCCTTATATCCATATGGATACATGTAGGTGCCTACGTCATGACGCATTTCCATCCTATGACGAATCCATTGACCTCCAGCTTTTCTTACATCTTGATGCACTGCGTATACACTCACTTATACCTACTAACATAATACCTAGTAGGTACTTTTTGTTGGCCGAGTTTGCTTATTGGACGGACAGAACAAGTTTCATCCCCTCGAGGAACAAATACCGAGTACCGAATGGGAATCCCAGTTCGCCAGTCACCAGGCCAGCAATCAATGGCTACTACCTAGTAGGTACCTAGTATGGGCCAAGTGAATATCATCTACGTACATATGTACTCACTAGGTACATATAGTAGTACCTAGTAGCTTTCTTTTCTAGCTCAGCCCGTCCGCTCAGCCCACGTCACCTCGCCTCTTATGTACGTAGTATATCAAAACAGACTGCACAAATACCAATGGATCGTGCCGCCATAGGCACCTAGGTGCTCGATATGTGATATGCATCAATTACTCGATCCAATGAGAGATCAATACTACGTAGTAGATACATCGTCAACGTGCCAGGTACTAACCTACCTAATACATATGTACGTACTTCAACCCCTCCTCAGCCCAACCCGTTTCCGACAAGCTTTTAGGTAAAATCGTCATCGTCATCTCCATCGCCATCGCCATCGCCATCGCCATCGCCATCGCCATCGTAACCTTGGTTATATACATGTATGTAGCAGCCAGCTAGCTACCTACCTACCTAGTACCTACTGTACATACCTACTAGGTACCCAAGGCTCCTGTCGTACCACGCCATGCCACGCTGCATATAAGTCCCTTCGACACCTACGGGCTATAAGTTCATGTCCACAAGGCATAATAAAATAAATGTCTACGGGAATTCACTCAAACTCGAATTTATAAATACCTACCTACCATACTTATTCGTCCCATAATTTGCTACTCTAAGCCCACAATTGACGATCTCAAGGCCTCGCTGCTGTCCCTCCGAAGTAGAATACGCAAAGGGTATAGGGGTATAGACCCAACAACACGAAAGAAAAATGGCGTTCGGATTGATCCCAATTGTCCATATCGTCGCCGCGATTTTCTCTATCATCGAGTTGGGCTTAACTGCATATTGTACGTAAACCACATCGCAAACTTCTCGGACGGAAAACGAGAGAAAGCATTGATATGCAGGTACCTACCTACCTAGGTAAATAGGGCGCTAACAGCTACTCTCTCTCCGCTCGTAGTGGCTAGTCGTTACAACAGTTGGTTCGGATGGGGTGGCTACTCACCATCGCGAGTCAATTTCATGATCTTCAACTCGATATGGTCACTCTTGGTTCTGGTATACGTGGGCCTAACGCCCCTATACCTGACGAGTGTCTTCCACCGTCTCGCTGCCCTCGCCCTCAACGCCATCACCACCATCTTCTGGTTTGCTGGCGCCATCGCTCTCGCTGTATTCGTCGGCGGGCCTTATGACTGTGGAGCTGACTCGTACTGTGGCTCTGCTGAGGCTGCTGTTGCCTTCGGCTTTTTCCTCTGGTACGTTCCTAGCCCCTCCATCACGAATGCACCAAGGCCGTAAAGCAAGATGAGAGGGTGGGCGAGATCGTGGTCTCTCACTAACTATCGCTGTGTAGGGCCATGTTCACCTTCCTTACTACTCTCGATGCTATTGACTCCTTGCGTAGCCGTGGCCACAACACTGGTGCCCCCCCGAAGCCACAAGGCCATCCCGGCGCTTGAGCAGCATGTGTCGAATAAGGAGCAAAGAAGTGCGCGCAGCTTTGCGGTTTCGGTAAGATCGTGGCTATGCACATTTGAGAAGCGCGAGTTCAGAGGTTCTACGGCGTTTGGATTGGGGACTGGATATCACCGATGGGCCGACGTGGTCTACCTGCCCAGTAAGCGGGTAGCAGTTGTTACGAATGATTAATTGTTAATGATTAAGTACCTGCCTGCTATGTACCTATAGTCAGTCTAATGCTGGGTTGATTTAGTTGAAATGCTCCTAAAGGGACCAAACGTAATACCGGTTACTCTGAGTGAGGCTCACCTGCCCCTAATCTAATGGAACCACGCCGGCCCTAGGCATGAACGCCTTAGCTTACGCAACGGACACCTCGTCAAATGTACAGACGGGCAAGGAACGAGGTTGTCCGATCCGAACGTCGTCTCGCTACAGTAGAATACTGCTCGATCCACGGCCTTATTTTCCACTCTTTGAGGGAGTTGTGTAGTTTAAATCTACGCGATGCCAAGCAGTCGCTAGGTTGCCTCTTAAATTGTATATGCTCTTGTGAGTTTCGGGCTGAGTATTGTACGCGTCGTCCGTGGCTTTGACCAGGACCGTGGCCCTGGATTCACCATTTGGCTTTTTTGTGCTGGTGGGCAGTTTGGCCTCATACTTCCACCTCTTCCAACACCAAGCCTTGCTACCTACTTCGAGCTGGGTGTCGTCAACGAGCTGTGCTTGATCCCAGGTCTCCCCACCATCTAGGCTGATGTCAACACGTTGGATCTCTCGCCCGCCACCAGAGTAAGCATACCCTTCAACTTGTACAACCGGGTTACTGCTTGAGTTGTCGAAGCCTTCGCCCTGCGGCCTATCGACGGGCTTTAATCTGGTACGTGTGATTGCGCTCGTGATGGGCATCACCTGGATAGCCTTATACTTATCCCAGTCTTGTTTGACCTCGTTTGGACCAAAGCACTTGTAGTCTCGGCGTTGCCACGTTGTATTGCTCTCCTCGTCGCTGACCACAATTTTATTCACCCACTTCACACACCTAGCCGCCACGTGGCCTGGGACAATGACTCTGACGGGGAAGCCATGATCGCGCGGAAGAGGCACGCCATTCATCTTGAAGGCGAGCAGCACATCCCCCATTGGGTCCAGTATGGGCGCAATTGGTATGCTCGCTCCATATGCCTCGAGACCCGAAAACTGAACATGCTGCGCATCCTCTCCCGGCTCCTCGAGCGACAAACCGGCATCAGCGAGGACATCTCGTAAGCGGACACCCTCCCACTTTGCACAGCTAATCGCTCCTACGGTCCATTGCAGACCGTTTGTCTTCTTCGCGTAGCGGGTCATGTCGTTCCGCCGATTGCCGGAGCACTGCAAAACAGCTGTCACGGTGTGCTGCTTGAAACGAGCTTTGAGGTCTCTGATGCTGTACGTTTTGCTGTCACCGTCTGGCAGCTCAACCGTGATGTTATGGTCTTCAGCCTCGGACTCTTCAACAACCGGAACCCACATATGGTTGCGGACGTAGAAGACCTCGTTGGGGGTCAGGAATGATTTGGCTAGTTCTTGGCTTGGTGTTTCCGCATTGCACGGCTTCTCGGTGAGTTTCTTCAGCCTCACATCTCGGGCTGGGTCGGTCTTGAATGGGTCTTCGATATGATCTTGCAAAGGTCGCCCATTCTCCAGATCATCCGGATGCACCTTTCCAACGATGTATTGATCAAGGATTTCACGAACGTAGGCCGACTTGTGGATAGAAAATATATCCCAATACGGTTCAATGCTGCCGCCAGCAGCACGGAGAATAACCTCGCCACCTGGGTGGGCAGGAACCCAGTCCGTAATATCGTATACCTTATCCTCGTATATCACCCAGGGCCTGTTGGACCTTGGTCCATGCTCTTTGACATCCGCAAGCCGGTAGCGCGGCAGGCCATCGTCGTCGCTGTCATTCGAAGCTGAGCTGGGGGACGTGGGGTCTGCGTTTTGCGGGAGCTCGAGAGGATCGTGGGTGACGGGTTGGAGTACGGCGAAGAGTGCGGTAAGTAGACCGCTACCCGCAGCGAGGATAGGCAAAGGCCGTAGGCGATGAGAACCGAGCCGGGATTTCGATGCCGCCTTGGACGACGTGGATAGGAATGTAGCACGAAAACCGAATAGTTTGGGAAACGAGTCGTTCGCTTGCTGAGCCTCCAAGCTTTGGATGCACCGTAAAGTTGTTCTTGGTCGACTGGCTACCTTGAACAAGCCCCGCCCAACTTGTCGCGAAGCAGGTATTGACATGATTTTAGCGGTTGCGAAAGACCTTCGGGACTGGGCCCTAATGTCAACTAGGATTGCGATGTCTTGACGCCGTGTCCATAACACCTCGCAAAGAAGACAAAAAGTCAAGTGCCTAGTTGCGTCAATGTACTTGTACCGAGTAATGCGAAGTTGAGATGGGACTCGAGAACGGGCTGAGCGTGACAGACACGAATATGGTAATAGAGGCGTGGGTCCTCGATATGTGGACTCGGGTGGCGTGTCCCAGCTGGATAGAAGCGGGAAGAAAAAAAAAAAAAGTCTTTTCCCTCCTTATATTTCTTCGAAAAGAAAAAGGGAAGGTAGAAAAGGAATAAGGGAGACCAAAGATATTAATAGTAATTGAATAGCCACCAAGAAAGAAGGAAAACTTTAGCAGGTAGTCACTAACACTTCGACACCTACTATGCAGAGATAGCGATTACGAACAGAGAAGTAGAAGATGAGTACCGGTAATATCAGACGAAAGGGCATAAATCAGAACAGTAAAGGGAAAGAGACGGGTAATGGAACCAAAAAACCTCAAGGTGCTTAGATACTACCTAGGTTAGTAGGTATTTTATACACCACCAACGTAGAATCATTGATACCAATAGATGTAGGTACACAGGTCTGAGGGTGCTAAAGGTGAGGTAGCAATTGAGGTATCAACGGTTACCGGCTGTCGTCGACCTGTCCCGTACCTACTAGGTAGTATGCAAGACGCCGGGCCATACGAACGGAGATAGCGTGACGGAATAAGTGAGGGCAGGTAGCCGGCAGGTATGGAGATGCTTCAAGGGAAATGCAACCGGAGGAGAGCCAAGGACGACGAAGCGGGTTCAACCAATGAAGTGGACGGAGTGAAGCCCCCAGCTGTGATGTTGCAACGCGGAATACTTGCCTCCTGCCTGTCTACTACTACTAGGTATGTATCTATCTAGTAAGTAAGTAGATAGCCAGGGTGACTCGTTGAACTACGTTTCTCCTTTCGACTTACTGTGATATCGAGAACGTATGGTGGAAAGGAAAATCGACCTCGCAACATTGCGTTGAGTTGGCGATGCGATGCGGAATGAATTGGAACTTCTAGATGTACATTGAACCCACCTGGTATGTGCTTACCTACATGTACTACTACCTGCGGCAGGTAGTACTACTACATACTACCTAGTACTAGGTAGGTATGTACTACCTAGTACTAGGTACCTCCCTAGGTACGTAGAAACCTACCAGGTAGTATAGCTTAGGTACCTCCAGGGCTATTTTTAATACGCAGTAGCACTAATTAATCGTCTCCTAAGAATGTCGGTCACCATCGAAGATCAACAATGCATCAAATCAATAATTCCATCATCTTTGAGGTCCAATACATATACTACCTAGTACGTAAACACACATACTGCTAAATCCATTCCAGGTTGATAGCTACAGGTAGGTAGGTGCTAGGTACCTGCACAAGCTCTACTATGTACTCTCAGTGCTATCTTCCGTTTCCCGACCGCCCCGAGTCCCGAGTCTCGCGTCCCGAGTCCCGAGTCCCGCGTCCCGCGTCCCACATCCTATGTCCTGTCAGCCTAGTGTCCCCCGTCCCGGCATATGATTACCACCATGGTCCATCTATGTATGGTTTTGGTCTCAGCTACGTACTATTTCATAATCTCACGAAGGCTTATTCTCTTTGACATGATAGGACATAGCAGACGTTGTCAGCTTAGGGCAATTAGGCCCAGAGGACTACTGTGTGGCTTTGAAGTGTGCACCTAGATGTGGTTTTGACCTATTACAACTGCCCCCGGAAGGCCAAGAAGGCCGTTGTGGCATGTATTTTGGTGGGCTTTGGTCGTTGGCGTGATGGGTCAGGAGGGTCGGATTCGGTTATTACATGGGATGGTGCTGTCAATGGGGTAGCTAAGATAAAAGTACATGTGGCCAGCTTCTCTGAACGGGAACGCGTCTATTCGTCACCCTCCTCCTCAGTATAGTAGTCGAACTCCTCAGGTGCTTGTGCTTCCTCATCGCCTTCGGCATCTTCATCGAGAGCAGTCAACACACCAGCGGCCGCTGCAGCACCCGAAACCTCGTTCCGGCCAGGGGTGGTAAGTTGCTCTCGACCGAGGCGACTGAGCAGTGCTTCTTCAACCGTCCGGGGATTGCGGCTCTGGGTAGTGCCAGCAACGGGCGCCTTCTCCGTTGCTACTTTCTTTAACTTTTCTTCGATGATTGCCTTCTCCTTCTCGGGCTGTAGGTCGTGAAGTAGGATAGGGCCGCCGGTAGGCTGCCAGGCTGTCAGTAACATGCGTACGCAGGGGAGTTGGGACTATCTTACAAGTGGACCGGGTCTCACCAGCTTGACTGGCCAGTAGCGACCTTTAACAAGACTGATATATTTTAGCTGTGCGGGGAGGACCCGGCTCATGTTCTCCAGGTCGTAGCCCGGTTTCTCCTTCTCCGACTTCTTCTTGACATCTGCCTGAGTAGTTGAGGTATCCTTGTCGCCCAGGGGAGGCGTTTCATTTCCCTTTTTGTCCTTAGGCTCTTCTGTGGGTTTGGGCTTCATGTCAACGTCCATCTTGTCACCACTAGTGGCTGGCTTTGAGGTGGTCGGGGTGGTAGTAGCGTCGATATCCATGCTTTCTCGCCTTTGGGCCTTTTCTTTCTTCTGGGCTCGACGTTTCGCCTGCGCAGTTGTAGAGAGAATAGCAGTCGCGATCATGGTTGGGCCCTCTTCCGCCTTAACCTCCTGTTCCGGAGGGTAGTCAAAGAGGCTCGGCTTCGTGGCGCAGTGGAATTTTACATCGATGATGTCCAAATCGTGGTCAAGCGCAATGATTGAGGTCGGGCTGAATGCCAAAGACAAGAAATGGGTAAAAGGGAACCAGTACCAATATTGAGTGAAGACGGCCATACCGACAATGCCAGCCATGTTGAGATTTCCGGTTTGGGTCTGGAGGCCAATTGTGCAGTTGCGTCCTCCAGCATCGATGATACCCAGGGCAAGAGCCGCGCCAAACTTTGTCATAGCATCCTCGTGGCGATCGCCGACTACCTTCTTTAGGGTTTTGCGGATTGAAGCGACCTTAGGGTTCATCACTTCGTTTTGTTGGATCATGATCATAGACAAGGCGATCAGTGCACCTTGACGAACAAAATCCGTAGGATCTTTCATCATGGGTTCTAGTAGATCGATGGCTTCATCTAGCCCGGTCCCGGCGCAAGAGATGCCGAGGGCCATGGCCGAGCCGTAACGAACGTGGGGATTATACGACTCGGAAAGAAGTTCTACCATACGGGGTACGCTGCCGGGCTTGCGGAATAAAATGAAACCCAAGCTCATCACGGCGATTCGTCGCACATCATCGTTGACATCGCTGACTGCCACATGCAGCAGCTTCCGGATCGCTTTATTGCTGCCAGTGCCACAGTAGGCCATGGCCACGGTCATGATACCGCCATACCGTAGGGTTGGATCCGGGTCGTTCAAGAGTCCTTCAATCATGACATCCGCACCCTCCTGCTGGCCGTACATGATCAACGACATACCCAAGGCCAACCCACGGACGCTTTTTTCGTGAGATGTCTCGTGAGCGTAGGCGACCATGTCCTCAAGGGCCTTAACATTGCCTGTTCCTAACATGACCAACCCCATTGCAAGGCCGACGGCCTCGCCATTGAGAGCGGAATCGGCGTAAAGAACAGCTTTGAGGTTCTCAAAGATCTCCTCGTTTCCGCTGGCCATACCGGCAAGGCCAAGGCCTAGAGCGCCGCCATGTTGGATGACCTCCTCTTCGGCAGCAGTGAATTGTGTCTTTAGGTAATCTAAAGCATCAGCACCGTGGTTTGCATGGATCAAACCATAGGCATACAGAGCGCCACCTTGTGAGTATGGTGAGCCGCCGCTGATACCACCGGTCCCACGAGGGAGATAGGGTTCCAGAAGCTTCCTAGACTGAGAAAGGTTACCTCGGTGGATGACACCCAGAGCCGCAGTGGCGGTGAATTTGGACCAGTTGACGGCCTTGCCTAGCCATTCCAGGTTATCGCGGAAGAACTTGTCATTTGTTGTACCTTGGTTCATAAAGGCGTTGCAGAAGGTCACCGCGCAGTGGAAGATGGAATTGCGGCCTTCAAGGCTGTCTCTAACCTTGTTGAGGATACTCAGATCGGTATGGTTGTTACGGTAGAGGAACTCGAGGTTGAGTTTAATAGTCTTGGTGCCGTCGAGGATAGAGCGGATGTTCCTATAGACTGCGGCTTTCTTTTCATCCACCTCGCCAATGCTGGTGCTCTCATCGTCGCCTTTCTTAGCTAGCAGAGGCTCTCCTTCCGATTCGTCGGTAAGCTCACTTTCTTTCTTCTCGGGAGGATCGCCCTTGGGTAGGCCTGAGATAACCCTGCCTAGGAACTCCTGCGTGCCGTTGTCGTAGAGATCGAACGCAAATTGATAGGCTATGGCAGTGGCTTCGACTGTTTCGGTCCTGACCAGACGTTGTATGACGTTACGGGCCTGGTCATCCTTGTTAAGGTAGACAATGCATTTTGCAATAGAAAAATAGTCAGGGTCTCTAGCTCGGCCACTAGTCAGAATGTCGAGAATAAGTTGAAGAATGTCGTCACGGAAAGCTCGCTCTTGCACGACGTCCATGCATATACTAAGGCAGTAGTCGAGAAGCTCCTCAGCGGGGCCCATAGCATCATCCTGCGCTGATTTACCTTTGTTGCGCTTGAAGTCGTCATCTGCGCGGTGGATAACTTTGCTGACAACGTCGAGTCGTTTTGCCTCAACAGCGATACCAACAACCTGCTGGTACCGCCTTTCCCTTAGGCAGCTCTCGAAGAGGCGCTCAATGACTCGGTCGATAGCGCGCCGAGTATCCAGCTCATTATGGGTCAACGCTATGGAGGATGATCGATGCTGCTTCTTCTGGGGCTCAAAGGAAGGATCGACAATGGTGTTATCGGTCGAGGCTCGAGACAAGAGGGACTTAGATGGTAACGTGGACTGGGAAAAGGGAGTTGTGGGCGAGATCAAGGAAGAAGCGTTGCCGCCGGCGGCAGCACTCGAAAAGGCGGTAGCGAGAGAAGGCAAGGAGGCGTCCTTATCCTTCTTGCCGACAACGGTGTGGTTCTCGTTCTTGGTGGCAATGTAGTGATCGACGCACTTGGAGATGATCGTCTCTTCAAACTCGCCGGGATTGTCCAGCTTGAACAACTCACCAGCAGCCAAGGCAAAGAACATGCTCTCATCATAGGCTTGGAGGTGATAGTAAACCTTAGCGAGAACAAGGGCAGCCAGCTTACGTTCTGGGAACGACTCGTCCTCGTAGAGAGCCTCGCTACGTAGATTCCCAAATTAGCACCGGAAGCGGAAGATTGCGCAAGGTAAAAACCAAGAAAAAAAAACATAACTCCCCCAACAAAACTTACATTTGGCCAAGAGCGCTGGCGACCTCAAACCAAACAGTATCAATGTCATCGTTGAGGGTCTGCAGGGCGAAAACCTTGAGCTCAGGCTCTTCATCGGCCAAGAAGGCCAGCACGCCTGTAGCAGTGACTAAACCGGGCATTTTGAAGGCGGAAGAAATTGATGCACCTGTTCGGGATTTTGGTCAAAGGTTGCGACGGTGGGGAAGAAGGTGGGAGAATATGTAGGACGAAAGAAGGAAACAGAATATGTATGGAACGAGATGGATGGACTACGCAGTTACGCGACTGGGAGTATGGGAATGTGGGAAGTGTGGAAGCGTGGTAATATTCGCGGCGATAATGGCCTTACGCCGGTGTTGTGGGTTGTGGTAGTACTACCTAACTAGTAGGTAAGTACTAAGGTAGGTAGGTAGGTAGGTGCTGTAGGTAGGTAAAAAGGTAGCTCTTGAGGTATCGAGATGTTCACACATAAGTAAAGAAATAAATGATGATGAGGAGGGAGAGAAGCTATTCGAACCTGAATTTCAAAGACTGGAAGTGACCAGGTAACAGCGGTTAGCGGCTCGGTAGAAGCATAAGAGCAATAGCTTGGGAGCTAATCATGCATGTACCTACATACTACTGTGTAGTAGGTACCTACATACATTAGTACCTAGTACCTACATCCACGGATACCTTGGTACTGCATAATAGGTATATACTAGGTACTGGTGTATGTAGATACCTACTAGGTAGTAAACAAGGGCCAATTTCCGTGTCCACGTCAGGGACTGCTCTGCCTGCTTGCCTTTCCCTCGCTGGGGCGGCCAAGAATTATGCATGTAGCGCAGAAGTCGGAAAAAACTGGAAAGAAAATTACCTAGTAATCTTCAAGTACCCAGTACCTAATACCTACTACCTAGTAGGTAGTAGTATGCTAGGTATGTATACATATCTATGTACACTATGTATACCTGGTAGGTAATCTTACTACATGGTGACATGTGCACAGGTACATAAGGTACATGCTAAGTAAGTAACTGTACACTTAACCATATGTGCATTTATCCCTGATTTACAAAAAAAAAAAAAAAAAAAAAAACACAATCTTTGTTCATAATTTAACATAATTCGTCGACTCTGTATAACAATCGAAGCAGTCCAGACCTCAACTACTTGATTTCAATTCTTTATTGCCGTTTCCCTGGTCGTCGCGCATCTTAGTTAGAATTCAGCTGCTACCCCAAAGTGGTCGCTGTCGCCTTCCAAACGTCTCGTTTTTGTAAGAGACCATGTTAAAAATTTAATCTCTTCCTCGCCTTAGTCAAGCACCCAAGAAAATCACATCTCTACATAACACCATAACAGCAAGATCTGGATGTTCACGACATTCGTCCGTTTGTATCTCCCGCAATACTCCACTCGTCGCCCATCTACAACCTTCCATCCAAGATCAATACGATTCAGCACGCCTATGCCACCCAACTACAAGTAAAGACAGCGCGCGAGCGAGACAATGAGATAGTGTGTGTGTGTGTGAAGAAAAAAGGGCGAAATAAGAAAAAGGATACGGGAAGGTAAGAGGCTGGTATGCAAGAGAACAATCGCCAGAGCGCGTTCTCATGACACTTAACGCGTCTCGTATGCCTATGTAAACGTCGGTAAAAGGGAAAGGTCCTTATTTTCGGTCGCTACTGAGGCGGAATCAAGAAGTTTGAAATCGAACAAGCCCTTGGAGTTTAGCGAAGCAAACAAGCGCACGTCGTGAGAATGGATCTACGTGCTATGTTGAACGGCCCAGATGGGGGCGCATCGAGGAAACAGCAGCAGCAGCAACCTCAGTCACAGGTCCAGCCAAGCATACAAACGTCATCATCTACAATTTCCATCGCGACCTCAGCCACACCCACGACGCCCTCTCACGCCAACCCACACCCGCAGTCTCTCACAGACTACAGCCATTCTACTCATACTTCGCCCGGGCCGCACGCCCAAGAATACCCCCCTACCGCTCCCCCGTCGGGGCATCCAGGTCATACGCCTGGGTCAACCGGCCCTTATCAGTCGCCGACATCGTACAACGCTCCGCCGAACACGTTCACGGCTAGGCCCCCAGTTCCTCCGCTCCAACCGCCAGGGCCACACGAGATGAGATCGCCAGGGAGCGCCTCAATGTCCGGACCCTCGCCTTATCGCCGTACGCCGACGTCCTCAATCAGCACCGCCAGTGGTGGTTATCCCTTTCCCATAACACAGCAGCCTCCGGTCAGCCCAGTGCAGAGACATCAGTACGGTCCACCCGGTGGTGCTAGTGCTGGTCCAGGAGTTGGTCCGAGTGCTGGCACTTTTTCTCGCGATAGTTTCAATACGCCTAATAACCCACAGCCCCAACCACAGCACGCCTCTATATCATACCAACAACCACAGCAATTACCACCCCAAACACCGCCTGTAGGGACTCCGGGTGGTAGTCACCAATACCTACATCAAAGATCGCACTCTATCCAGTCAACACCTACGCCCACCTCGGCGCATAGTCAGCCTAGCACGTACGGCCCTTCTCACATACAACAAAGTAGCCCAGTCGCAACTACACACCCTCACCCGCCCTCTCTGGACCAAATCTCTTACCAAAACCAACAACAACAGCACCAGCGCCAATCATCTCAACCTCCGACGCCTCTAGGACAACCCTTCCCAGGACCGCCGCAACAGTCTCCTACTGTAAATTACCAGCATCCTACTAGCCCGTACCAAAAGCGGATTTCGACTCTATCCAACAATTCTAGTTCATACCCTCCTCCCCACGCAATGCATCCATCTCCCAAGCCACTTCCACCTGCCTCTATTCAGCGAATACCCAGCACTAGTAGCCACGGCACTTATGATGCTGTTGCTGAGTCCCAGCGAAGTGAACGTGAAAGGAGTATAAGCGTTTCGCCAAAAACGCGCGTTCCTAGCCTACCCAGCAACCCCAGCCACCGCCCCTCATCTACGAGTAGCGACATAAACCCCTACAATCCTCAACGCATCTCGCAGACGCCCGCGAGCGACATTGTGATGGGCCCTCAACCAGCTAGTGCTCCAGCTAAGCGAAAGCTTGAGCACAGGGATCTCGGTCCAAAGGAGCTAGAGAACGACCGCAAACCCCCTCCGCCACCCCAAATGAACGGTAACCGATCTGCCCCTTCAGCGAGTATGCCACCAGCTCCCCAGTCCTCCATAGCGTCAAGACCGAAACGTATCAAGCATGACCGGCCCCCGATTTGGGCACAGAGCGCAAGAGATCGAGAGCAGCTTAAAACAAAAAGCCGTAATTTTTCCTTGAAACATCACCTCCGCCAACACGTTAACCCCAGCGGGCCAGTTAACGGCCATAACCCTCACGACCCGAATACCAGCGTCAAATATGAGTACATGTCCCGGCATCCATCGCCCGAAACAGTGCGGTCCGCCAATGCTGTCAAGATGGAAGAGCCCAACCACGCAAACGCCAGAGAGCCTCTGGTGCACCACGGGCCACCCTTTCCGTGGGAGCCAAGTATTGCAAATGAAACCCCCAAGGATATCATCTCCCGCGAAGTAGCCGATTTTCTCGCCGTGAATGTCTTACATTTCTCCCAGCTTGAAGAAATGCACAGCCGGGGCGCCCAATTCGAAATCGAGGCCAAGTTGGGCAGGATTATTGATAGGTCGACCAACGATCGCGTCCACTTGAGCGGAGTTAAAGCCGGCGACTGTGTATTAGAGGGTAGTCGAATCGCCTTCCGCAGCTCCATGACCGAGGTAGGTTATTTCCCAGGCACACTTTGCCTTTGAGGTCATCTAACTAATTGTGTTCATAGAGCCAACATCGCGAACTCAATGCTTATCTAAACAGCCAGGTGACAGGACCCTCGTCGCGAAACCCTGGCGCAGCCCCTCGGGTACAGGTTCAGTATGTCCATCGTCGAGAAATCGATCGTTTTTACGAGCTCTCCCCTCAAATGCGCCAACGGATTCCTGGCTGTCTTTCCGGGTTTCTACAACAAGGTCCGATCAAGGCACGCGTCACATGCGACCAGAAGACAGGCAATATACTGGCGAAAATCGTGAAGGCCCGCGTCGCCGATCTAAACATACACTTCCCCTATCTGCCTCTGGATTGCCGCATCAGTGTCAATATAGAATGGGACTGGGACGGTCCTGTCGAGGAGATTCAACAAAATCAGATTACCAACAAGGAACGACCGCCCGATCGTATCAAGGATCGACTCAGTTATAAGCATGGATTCTATCAGGTTGACTTGACTCAGGTGACCCAGGGTCGACCCACCTCGGGGGGTCTGGCTGCGCAGCCGCATCCTGGTGCTGCTAAGGAGCACGAGCTCGAGGTGGAATTAGAGGCACGGCCACTCATCGAGCATGGCCGCATGTCTATGCGGAAAGAGCCGAGTAGGTATGAGGATTTAGTAGATGGATTACTCAACAACGTCCGACTCTTGGCCCGAAAATGCCCTCCCCCATAGCCATCCATGTGATAGAAGAAAAGGCATCGTTGCATAAGTACCTCCTACCTGGTACCGAGTACTTTAGTATTTAGTATTAGTTGATCCGATGCAGCTCTAGATGGAGCCGATTGTGTTCTTGTCTTCTTATTCTCGGGCGTCGGGCCGGCGAGGGATAAGTGTTGCCAAGGGGGTTATCTCTTCCAGGTATTATTTCTCCCCTCAGAACATGATACCAATGTGGATTTGGGATGTCGGGTGGTAGGCCAATACGTTGCGAAGTCTTTCTTCGCTAGGTACTTGTGGATGTTGGCCACTGATAAGGGCAGCATTAATATACCAGAATCAAAACAATTGCATCGGCTTGTCTTCCTTTCTCTAAAGACCCCAATATGGTGGATTGAGGCTTGGGATTAACACTTTGATATAATTTCTCCGCTGAGTTATGGACTATGTGAGTATCAGTCATGAGAAGTAGGCAATCGTCTTCGCGAGTTTTCACTCACCCAGCGAATTTTCTTATTCGCTACCTTTGTTGGCTTTGATGACGGCAACTCGATTGAAAAAAACTAACCTCCAGCTACACATGTAGGTGTTGATACTACATATGTACCTACCTAGGTACTAGGAAATATGGCTGTAAAGCCGCGACGCCAATTAAGCGGCGGCAAGAATATCTACATCATGGATGTTGGAACTTCAGCGCCATACTACTAGGTACTAGGTAGGTAGGTATGTAGTATCCAGCCTGTAAATCACCTATCTATGTTCATATGAACTACCCTTGCCACTACAGGAAAAGAAAGAAAGAGAGAGAGAAGAGAAAAAGAAACCCAAATTGTAAGAATCAAGGTAGAGATCGAATCGCGTTTCTAACCCAACTTTGCTTCCAGCTACCACCCAAGCCATCTATGATATGCCAAAATCAGCCCTATTCGGCGTCATATCCAAGTCTCCCAGCGGTTGATGCTTAACGTGCGGTGTCGGATTCTCTAGGCGGGTCCAGGCCGCGCCCGGACATGTCAACGATTTCTTGCACCCTTTCCCAGTCGGGATCTAGCGATACTTGTGCTGGCTTGATCTCTGAGATGGGGGCCGGTTTTCTACCGCCGCCCCGCCTGGGTCTCTTGGGTGTCCTAGGTGCATTTGGATCAAGATTCGCAATCGGGTCTTCTTCGGCGTCACGCTCCGAGAATTCCTCGCTCACCTCGTCGTCGGTATTGATGGGTTTAGAATACGTCGTATCAGGCTCCGTGAGACGCTTGCGCTTGGTATCTCGCGTCTCTTCCTCAGACGAGCTGCTTAAGTCGGAAGTAGTATCCTCAGTCGTGTCAGTACTGGAGGACTCAGGCTCCTCCGTTTCTGTGCTCGGTCCATCTCGAGCGGTAAGCTTCTTATTTAAGGGTATTACGGTGCCTTCGTACGGTGGCCACGGCAGGTCGCGGGTCCTCAACAATTCTTGTATCTTTCCGGAGTAGTTTGGATCATCTTCAATACTCCCGATCGCCTTCTCCAGGTTGTAGGGTTTCCGCCACACCGCGCGAACATGCCGAGGATTCACCGGGAACATAGTGTACGTGTACGCCGGATATTTTATGACGAAGTCAAAATACGCCTTTGAAAAGTCGACGTTTGCAGAGGGTAGAATCCATCCGCTGCGATTAGGTAGTCTACCGTTGTCTGAGCTGCCTATGCCGCGACGGATCTTGCAACGACCGCCGCTACTCATGTGCAACTGTTGCGTTTACGTGTTAGCTCAGGTCTCCATACCACGGTCACGGCAACTTGAAAGATTGGCTCACCTCTATTTCGTTCGGCCTGTATCCTGCAGCCCTGAAGCATCTAGAACATCTTAAATCGGGCCCTGGGAAAAATGACAAAGGTTGAGGCAATTTCCCAAGAACCTTATCCCATGTGGGAGAAGCTGCCCGGCGCTGTGGTATTTTGTCGAAACTTGTTGCCGCTTTCCAACCTATGAGCGATCCCACCTCCAGCGTCTGTTCAACTTCTGTCCCCTTCTCCGTCCCTTTCTCTTTCTCTCTTCTTTTTTCAGTCTTTTCATACGTGTTTGGCTCTGGTTCCGGCTTTTCATCATCTAGCTTTTTCTTCAGAGCGTTAAGCAGTTCTTCGAGATGTGTTGACGGCATCGTTTTATCCAATGGTGCTTTGTCAGGAACCTCAGGAACCTCAGAAACCTCAGAAACCTCAGAGGGGGTTGGGGGATTGCTCAACTCTTCGGGATCGAAAGGGTACGGAGAGCCGTTTTGCAGTGGCAGCCTGCATGCCGAGATATGGTCCACTTTCTCGCTGCTTTGCTTGTCGGCTAGGACTATCCCGCAGCTTGAACAACAATCGTCAATCTGACCGCCCGGGGGTTTGCAGAGCCTTGAATGCCGTTCGCGATATAGTTGGTCCATGGTTGAATCGTATCCCATGCCGCACGTACCACAATATAGAGCGAGGCCGTATGGATTCTCTTTGGCTTGTTCGCATTCACATTCCTTTTCCGGGGACGGGTAGGCGCTTCCGCAGTGTATACACCATCCACTGAGAAAACCCGTGCCAGCCTGGCACTGTCGCAGGTGATGGGCTCGATCGTTCGAATTATTCAACTTATCCTGATCACGGCCACATAGGTGACAATACTTCGGCCTCGATGTATTTTCTTCGCTGCTCTCAGGATTCCCAACGAGATCTCGGATATCACTGTAGTGCTCTTCTAGGAAGTGCCGTCTAATGGTGTTCTGGTCGTAGAAAGGGATGAGGTGTTTTTGCTTGTCGCAAAGAAAGCATTGTAGGATTTCGTGGTCTTGTCGCAAATGCTGGTCGAGACCTTTGGCGTCCTTAAATGCGAAATATCTTTTACAGTCTATGTAGGGACATTCTCTGATCCTGTCAAGCAGGTTTCCCCGGAGCATATGGACTTCTCTTTCTAGCCGCGCTACCTCGCTAGGTGTCCGCATCGCGGTGGTAAACCCGGGAACGTGGGGCCCTGTCATGACGATGTTCTCAATAGGAGGTCCATGGACTGGCATTACCGGCTTGGTTGGATTGGCGAAAAGTTTTGGGGTATCCCAGAAGAATCTTTCACGTAAACGTTGAAGCCGACTTATTTCGGTCTTGGCGTTGCTGGAGCTGCTGAACGTTTGATTCATGGAAGGTTCGAAAGGCTTCGGGCCGTCATGCGGAACGAAGTACGACGATAGCTCAACGAAGTTGGATGGTTGGTATCGCGGGCCCCATGTAGTCTTTTCGGGCACGTCTTCGTTATCATTAGTAGGGTTTCTGGTTTCGTGTCATGGGAGCTGTACTTACTCCAGTCGTTACCCCACTCCACGAGCGATACGACGAGATCAGGTTCGGTGATGCGCCTAACGATCCATTCCCATTCGTCCTTGTTCGTATCCGCTCTGATAGCAAAGTCTATCACATTCTGACCCCAAGTCGACTGGACCAGATGGACTACAGGCTTTGCTCCATCGGCCTGACGATTCGGGTAGAAATTAGACAGCACCAAATCTAAGAATTCGGGCGGCGTAATGTTGTTGAGGTCGAAGGCGAACTGGCGATTTCCGTCGTAATTCGCGACAGCACGATACGTGTCAAACACGGGCCGGGCCACGAAGCTAAGTCTTTGCGGAGAAGCATGTGTTCTTGGTAGCGAGTGCCTCTGGATGGCCAGCCGCCAGGTGACGATCGTTGAGTTGTCGATCTCATTGTTCTTAATATTTATACGGCTTGGAGGCACATTGCTCAAATAATCCTCTTGCGAGGTCCAGAGATCGATACCTACTCTCTGTGGGGAAATTGCAGATGCAGCATTAGCGCTGGATAACGCGCTGAGCAATCTTTCGAGCCCAATGCTGTCCTGGTTGTTTCGACTGTCTAAATTCGTCCTGTGAAGCAGAGTCTGTCCTGAATTCTCGGTAGGCCGCAAGGACGAGAAGTCGCTACTATAATTAAAGAATCCCGGGACGAAGACCGGTATATAGTCAGCAGGTATCGAGACTGATTTGAAACTGATGAGAGGCATTTCGTTTGCTTGGGTATCTGCCGATATTGCCTCAAGCCAGACTCCAGGGGGAGGGTCGATTAGGCCAGGAGTAAGTCCATCCACAGCCGGGGCGAATGAGAGATACTTGTGGGGGGCGTGAGGGAAAAGCGTTCGCATAGCACGTCTATACTCCACGTAGTATTGATTTGACCGGTGCCCCAGGCCGAGATTCTTCGGAACTTTCATATATGCCATGCTCCGTGATGTTTCGTCCCATAAACGGATGTAACGATCGGGTTCTTTCGTCGGGTGGAAGTAGGTGGGACGTGGCTCCTTGTCGAAGTATACGAAACTGCCATATTTCACCGGTGAAGGATAGTTGTTGAACCACTTGTCGATCAATGATAAGATGGGGTCGCGAGAGTGTGGTCTTACTCCCTGGTGATAGACTGTGCCTGTGGCGCGATCTACTGCTTGAGGGCCTGGGGTACTTTCGTCCCAAATTTCAACACACACATTGTAGTTATGGTGGCTGTCATTCACCCCTAGGACTTGGTCCACAGCGGCAACAAAGTTTTCGTATACTGAGTTTGTCTGAACTGAACCTTGGAATCCGTAAACTTGTAGCGGAACTGCTTTGAGGGATGTTGTAGATTTTGGGGCGAACAGTGAGGGCTGAGCACCACCGCGAAGGCTCAAAGAAGGGAAGGTCTTCGTTGGTGGTTGTGCAGGTAAGGCATCGAGATCCACTAGCAGATTATCGTTAGATGGGACACTGGCGCCGTTGCACTTTTCCCAAGAATATAATCGGGTGACTTACCTGTCAGCGGACCACCACCGTGGGTTCTATCAGAGTACTGATCCAAGAATTTCAACTTATTCTCTTCGTTTACGCGGACGCTGTCTTCGTGAAAGTCCAAATCCATTGGCACGTGGGACTGAACACCCCCAGGCTTCATCGGCGCAACAGGTAGTCCGAAGTAGAGAAATGTCATTTTGAGCTGGAGCGAAGGAGGGTGGCCCTTGAACCGTGTATCTAGTAGCCGCTGGTAACGGATGGCGTTATCCCTCTGAAGCTCAACCAGATTCGGTGGACGGGTTGCCGGTTCGAATAAGAGAATCTCGTGCTGGTCGAATATCCCCTCGAGAATTTGCTGGACGGAGAGCGAAGGCTCCTGGAGCAGTGCGTGAAAATACTTTTCCACTTTCAAGAACTCGGGGTGGTCCTTGGTTATGAGCGGGTTTGCTCGATCTGTAAAGGGTATTCTTTTGAAGGTCTCTGGTGTGCCTTGAAAGATGTCTGCTCGTGAATGGGTCGGATTGAACGATAGCTGTGACATGGTAATGGGGTACGTGATCGCACTCCGTAGGATGGAAGACTTAGTAGGCCGCACGAATAATTGGCGACTTGATTATTATTTCGACAACATCGAATATAGACCCGGCACACCACATTAGAGTTATTAGACTGAGGCGAAGGATGAAGCGAGAAGTGGAAGATGAGAGATGAAAGTGATTGAATTGCTCTTCTATAAAGAACAAAGACGAGTATGTTGCTCTAGGCAATCCAAAGAAGTAACCCAATCCAGTTGTATTGAAGAGCTAAATAACATTCCTGTTCTTCGATGTGGAGAGGAACGGGATGCGTTAGGAAATACCAGCATTCCATTCCGTTGTTGCGACCGTCTCTCATCTGGTTGCGAAGACAAAGAAATGTCCCGAACAGGGCTTGATCCCTATTTCATTTTGGCTACAATACGATTAAAGACCTTTCAAAGGAACTGACAGGTTTGGAAAGCTGATCGCTGTTTTCGGAAAAACACATACTTACTAGGTGTGATTTGACCTATGGTTACACTTAGCACCTATTTGCCTGGATGCCCAGATAGTTCTGGTTCCTTTAAGAGCGAGTGTTGACTTCGATTCATGAACCTATCGTCTAATTACATCGTGGTCGGTCTTCATAGGCGCTGAGTACCAGGTAGGTAGGTGGGTAGGTAGGTAGGCTGGTAAATCGGTATGAACCTATCTACCCAGTTCTTACTTACCTACTAAGTACCTAGTAGATACACATGTAGTATCATTGATATATACTAGTACCCAGTGCATCAATGTCTAAATCACTGAGCTTAACTTCTGCCGTATACCTAGAACCTCGAGCTGTTGACCTTCTCACCTGGTTGACCTCGGTGCTGCTCTGACGCGAAACCACCAATCACTACTCGAGTGGCGACTCTTCGCGTTCTCTAGTCGAGTACAACGTGTGGCCGAGGGTACGAGTATAACATCCTCCGATCCATTCCATCGCACAGGTGCTCCGTATTCACCGCGAATAGATGGGTACTACTTTATCATCGCATTAGGTACCTAGGTAGGTAGTTGTTGGACTCAACGTCCGATGAATTTCCCCAGATTTCCTAACGTCAAGATATATTGTGAGCTTATTTACCATAACATTTCTTATGATACATACTCCAATAAATTGTGTCTGTTGTTCGCCTTTAGTCCTGGAGGTATCTTGCAAGACCTTGCGCCTTCGGAGTAACGACACCTGCTCAGATGCATGTCAAGCCAAGAAACACCAGCCTACCTAGGTACCTATGTACTTTGGCATAATGGTGCCATTAATTCGCTGAAATGGGCGTCATGTTAGTCTCATGCTAGTCGTGTATTGGATTTTCAGGATGGTTCTCCCCAAGATATGATTCTATTTGCAAGTAAACTGAATATGCTCGCAGTAGCTCCCCCCACCACATCCGAAATCGCTTTCCTTCATACCTACTAAGGCTTCTATATATGGCAAAAACACGTAATAGTTGGGTTGACCGCGGGGAAGCTTCCTTTCCTTTAAATCCTCTCCTACTATTCTTTGAGCACATTCAGGACCGGCTTCTTTGCCGCCCCGTGTCGTACGCCAAGGAGTAACCTTCTTGCTTCCGTCGATTTTCTAAACTCTCGAGGTGGTAGATTCAGCATAGATTGAGGATGAATTCCGGCTCGGAACTGAATCTGTTGGATGTGTTGCGATCTCGTGGCGCAGTTGATTGTGATACTTTCGACGTTGAAGGTGAGCCAGAACATATCAATATCCGTTTACTGCCATTGTTATGAGAACACCGACCTTACTAGGCTTGCAGTGCCGGAGAAATTAGGTCCCTTTGTGGATTGCACGTCTAATCAGGTATGATACCTGCCCGGGTGGCCCATTGGGTACATGAGGAGACATACGTAGTGTGGGATGACGACTAAAGGCGTATTAAGGCTATCGCGTATCATGAGTTGATACGAGTCGACAGCGGTGGCAGGCTTGTTTATGACCAGCTTATTCGGGATGCAGTTTCCTTTGCTTCGTCGAAACACCCGACGTATCCAGATGCGACCGTTGCGGAACTAGCAGTGGAGGTCATGATGGTTAAATTGGCTCTCAGGATTGTACCCCATTTGAAGGGATATTCCCACATCCAGACTAACCCGAAGTACGCCTACGATAAGCGAAAGACCATAAGCAATGCTAAGCGTAGGGCCATGCGTGGACTCCCAGGCGTGTCCTACAAACCACCTACTGACGACGATTTAGGAATTGTGACGTTGTTCCGAGATCTAGACTCGACGTACGATGCTCGGAGGGTTTGCATCAAGGTGCCGTCCACTTGGGAAGGTCTTCAGGCTTGTCGTGAGCTCGAAACCCAAGGGATCGCCACACTGGCAACGACTATGTTCTGTATGGAACAAGCCGCCCTCGCCGCTCAAGTAGGCTGCACCTACATCGCACCATATATCAATGAGTTGCGAGTACATTTCGATGAGAAGTAAGTGTTCCGACTGCTGGGACGGCAATTCACCGGACGAGCGACTAATTCTCCATCTACCTATGCATTTAGCTATGTGGACCAACACAAGGCGTTTGATTTTTGTGGCTCAGCACAGCGTTACTACGAAAACAATGGTATCAAAACACAGGTTCTACCAGCCAGCTTGACCTCAATCCAGGAGGTCATGAGGCTGGCGGGTGCGCATCACATCACCGTGGCCCCGCATCTGTTGATCAAGCTGGCGGAGACGCCCGCTAATCCTTGGGAAGGGGATACTGGAAGTGTGTTCAAGAACACAGGCGAAGAAAAACTCGGCAACTATGGTGGAATAGTAGAGGACGAGGCCGCCTGGCGCTTGGCTTTCACACGGAGTCAAGACGGAAAGGCAGAAGTGAAGATCATCCAAGCCATCAACATATTCTGTGATAAGCAGGATGCTCTGGAAGAAATGGCTCGGCAGCAGAGTTCGTAGCTTGTTGCCTGGTATCTCGGGAAAAGGCATTCAATCCATGGATGCATCCATCATAGATCAATTCAACAATTAATAGCTATGATACACTCAAGTTACGCACCGCAGCATGCTCTTCTCTAGGAAATCATTGATGCTGGAGGGCGAATGCACTGATAGTGAGGGGACACCCCTTGAGTACCTTGTGAGTACCTACTAGGTACATACTGTATGTAGGCAATTGGCACTGCCACCTCTGCATCGAGCATGATTTATAGTGCCGCTGACCATCCCAAGACCTTCGTCGACTCTGACCAGGAAGTTTCCGGCCGACCCGGATCGTCGGCTACCTCCCGCATACCTAGCTATGGGCAGGTTCAGCAACGACCTCACGCCCGACGGCCCATCAACCGCTGTTATATTCTTCAGTCCGGACAGTACACTGTTTGGACTCTACCCTCCTGTTTCATTAGGTACGGTAGCTCTTACTAATCAAACCGTCCGCCCGCGCCGATCACGCCTCCGGTTATCGTGAGACGCCGACAACCACCAGCCTCGCCAGAAATTGTCTGCCTACCGATAGCCATTGAATCCTTCCGGACATCACAGGGGACTCGGCCCATCCGGTACTATAGAGTTTGGCCTTCCTGCCACCTTTGACCGTGCGGAATCAGGACACTCCGTAACGTATTAGTGTGGTGTATGTATCAAAGGTTGGTAGAATAGTCAAATTGTCCTTGGCGAATTCCAAGGATTCATTTTCATCGGAGTTTCCCTTCTTTCCCCCCCCCCCCTCTGCCAGTATCGTGACACTATAGTAGTCCGACCTTCTCACACTCCATGTTCTTGAGCACCTCGTCTCGCCCGTTGTAGTGGATGTATATCCAGGAGAGAATCTAGGAGAACCACTTAGGGCTGTGCACGAAAGAGTGGATTTCGCTACGAAGGATACTGATCACTATAATGGCCCTTGATACACGCTTTCAATGTAGCAAGCAGAGCAGCCGGGGAACTTGCGTCGTGGATAGTGCCCCCGGTAATCACGAAGGACGACACGGCGAAGCGCCCGATTTGGTGGCATGGCATCATTGCTAAGCTTGATGGGAGATATCGAATGCGATCGCTTGACAGGAAGTGTCGCGGCGCCAGGCTGACTGGAGGATCTTCTCTGACTAGTACTGCTGTTTTGCGAGATGTTGAGCGTGTCGACCCCCTCTGGCGTGGCAAGATTCTGCTAGCGGTAATAGGGGGCTTTCTTGATATTCAACCCCTTCTGGACGCCTCCTTGGATATCGCCCATCCTGCCATCCGGAAGATGGATGGTTTTGTGATAATAATTCTTGGCTATGCGGCGTACGCCCTTATCGGTCATTTCTCGAAAGAGGTCACGCTGAGAGTCCTGCCACGAATCCTTGATGACAAGTGTGGTGAACAGACTTCGTTCCGGGTGGGCTTTCTGGCACATCGTTGCATATCCCCCGATACAGTGTGTCCGTAGCATGGCTTGGTCGATGACAGGACGTTCTGGTGCACCGTCCCACTTAGTCTTGATGTACCGCGGATTATCTGATGTGATAATTGTAGGACCAAACCCCAGCTTATGTTCGCTCGCCTACACGAAATTAGGAATGGTCGACATAAACTAGGGATGGTCTTGGTTTACGTCGAACCGCACCGAAGCGATAGAGCTGGGGCGATCGAACCCCCAAAGCGCATAACAGGCCCGGAGAGGGTAGAAGCCAAAACGAAGCGGCGGATACCTTAGTCAATAAGTACTAAGCACTCCTCGCGTACTTTCCAATATCAATCCATGCTAACAACATTTGAACTAAAAGTCCATTCTCGAATTACTTCTTAGCTCGTAGGTACGAGAATCTTTGCTATTAAACCTCCGTGTAGGTGCTGTTGGACCATGACGCGGTGCCCATTACGTGAACTTCTGGGCCAGCTTGTGGAGCCATCTTTTAACAGCTTCTTCCTACCTGGAAGCACTGGAAGCACCTTTACGCCAATCAGTCTATCACTGGTGGGAGGGTGGGTTTGGTCCTTCGTAACGTTTCTAGGAGGAGGGTTTGGATGATTTGTCGGATCTCTGAACACCACCGGGGATGAGTTTATGGGGATTTGTTTGTTGATATATACGGGACAAAGATTAAGTTTCAACATATCGTCCGTATCGTTTCCAAATCCCGCCAGGTCAACGATGCCACCTACGTTGCAGGACGAGGGTATTTGTTGGATGGAAGACGCGACTGGTCGAGAAGGCGGTGTCGATTCGGGGATAGCATGTTATACTCCATGTCTCGTTATCGAGTTGTTGTTCAGGGCTGCATGCAGGAGAGGCTTGTAGCTTCTGTGACTTTGATCAAAGTAGTCAGGGCTCCATTCCGGTCGGGTAGAAAGGAAGGATTTACATTAAATTTGGATAATAGTTGTCGACGTATAAAAACTGCATGCAGGTCCTAACTGTGTATGCCTACTAGTACCTACTACCTACCTAGTACATACCTAGGTACCTAGGTAGTATGTAGTAGGTACTACTAGGTACGTAGTAGGTACCGGGTACTATCTGCTGCACCTGAAAGATCTATTCTCCAGGCTATTCTCCAGGCTACTGCTAGGTGGACCCTTTAGTGCTAGGCGGGGCTGATATTAGGGGCTGGTAGGGCTTCAAGGCTAGCCCCAGAGGTTTTGGAATCAGCACAGGGCTTCGGAGTATGACGAGAGGAGCCCTGGAAATTTAAAGATCGGGCAATTTTTGTAGGCTTTAATAGTACTAGGTAGGATGTCATCTCTTGTACCGTATCTACTAGTAAGTTCATGCCGGCTGCAATTAAATCAAGCGAGCTTGTCAGTTTGGGGCTCAGGTCCCAAGGTATAAGCCCCTTGAGTCGACAAGTCCAGGAGCCATCATAAATGTGTCGCAGGGGGGCAGCTGGGGCTCGCCGGGGCTGTCAGATGGCCGTCTAGAACTCGGTGATGATCGCGAGTACGCCAGCTCCCTCGAAGCCGATGAACGTGGAATAACTGAGCATGATCCGTTGACGTGGGACGACAGGACCAGCTCGGCCAGTCCCAGGCGTACCGATGCTTTTTTTCCCGGGTTGACCGTAGACGCCTATAGACGTTATTCACATGCTCTACTTCTGTTCCATATATAGCCGATCGTTTTTGCTGCAGTTACTCCTATATAAGTGTAAAGACGTGAGCCACGGTGGTAAGCATAGAGTGCTTTTGCCGTTCTTCACCTCCCAGCACGATACAGAGACAGCATACTGTGCCACAGTCAAAATTACCTGGTGAAGATTCTTATGTGATGTAAGCTGCGCAGGTTAATATTGTAACTGCAGTTATCTGACCGGCGTGTGCCCTGATGAGGCTATTGCTTACTACCTAGTAGTACCTAGTAGCTACCTACCTCTAGGTACATTAGGTAGTATATGCTCGATGTACCCGGGGTCGGAGGAGGTGCATCGCTGCTTGCCGTCATTGTGCTCATATTATACGGGTATGAGGGGCACATTCATAAGAACATAAAGGTTTGCATCACTGCTAATCATGAAGAGGCTCAAGTGAAACGGGAAGGGGTTAAGCCTGCGGTGGGAGATACAGTTCTGCCGCCTCGGCTCAAATTCAACCACCACTGTGAAAGAAGATACGTGTGAACTTGGTACCTATAGCTAGAAGTCTGAAGAATTTAGGTTGATAATTATGATAAGGGGAGAAAACCGACAGATTTCCACCATACTAACAGCTACCTAGATGAGGGCTTATTGATTCCGTAGGCATCATTGATCTGTGCCCCTTTATTACCCATGGCTATCATATAATGGCTACAGAGGGTGAGCTGATTTCCAGGTATACCATGTCGTCAGAATTAATAAACGCGGGTAAAAAGGAGACTTGCGCCCGATTGTTCCTAGCAAAACATAGTGAAACATCCATTTAGTTAGGAATAGTTAGGGTTAGTAGCTCACTGCCATCACTTAGAATCGCCTATGATCGAATCAAGAGGTGACAGCAAATGCATGGTACCAGACCCAGCAGGTATCAGGTTGTTGTACTATGACCCTCAAGATACCTCTTGTTAATTAAATCGCAGCGATTGCCCGCCCATGCAACAGCTGGCTGCTATGGCTTACCGTCAAAATCTTCACACAAGAGAGACGCGAATAGGGGCAAGACCATAGAATCCTGCAAGCCTCAACAAAGTCACACCCAGCACCGGGGATGGCCATCAAAGATCCCTCTCCGAGAGGTAATTTACCCTCTCAGGGTACCACACAGCCTATCTACCTTATTTACCTGGGTAGGTACCTGTATGGACTACATAAGTATCAGTTGTAGAATCTCACGTACGTACCTGAGTGACTGATCTAGGTAGGATTTGAAGTAACACAAGCACTTGTTGTACATCTATTTAAGATTTCCAATTTCTACTAACTAGGTACCTATTACGTACTGCTGAGTTTCTCGATTGTGAATCGATTGAATAGATTCCGGCCCAGTTCGTCGTGTATACAGTTTACCCAAAACGCACTCCGAAGCTCTGTTCTAACTTTCTCCCATGAGAAATCGCCTTTGTCAAGTTCTCTCGCGATGTAAACCCACTTCTCACGAAGCCACGGCTCCTTACGGACGTCAAAAACCGACATGGCACCTATGGTAAGGACCCAAAAAACGAGCCTCCTGAGATGGGGGTTGGAAGTTTCGACGGCTTGGCATGCGTTTCGTAAGTGCAAAGACAGGCGGCTATCCCGCTTCGTTGGTTCCTGTGCCAGCTCCGCGTTTTCGAGCGCGAAGCCATTTCCAGCTGGGCTTTTGAACGTAGTGATGCCTAAGAACGCCAGAATTCCCAGTCGGATGCATTCATCGGTAATGCAACCGACATCGTCTCGCAGTTGCAGCAGACGTGACTGGATTGAGCTTAGAGCTGCTTGGAATACGGCCCCCGTCATGCGGGATTTCCGGGTAGTGTGCTCATTCACCATCGTTGTGAGGTGTTTGAGATCGCTACAGACGCAAATCAACCGCGAATCGACCAGAGAATCCGAAAAGTCGACATCGAGAGACTGGTCGTGATTATCGAAAAAGGGACTCCACGCGATCGAGCTGGGACTGGCTTTGAGGAAACGTGGCAAACCCCCTGTAGCTGTCGCGTACACCAAGTCCAAACTAGTAGTCTCTGGTCAGAAATGCTATGCGAACGCCATTATCGCAACTACCGGTATTACTTTCTGTGCCTAGTAACTTACCGCTCTAACTCAAAACGAAGCTCAATAGCGAAGCGAAGGAAGTCAGCTCCACCACGGAGACGTATGATTTGCTGGAGGCCAGATAGATGCACACCAAGTTCAACATAATGTCCCAACTCAGCAGCGATAGCAGCCAGAACGGTTATAGCGTAGACGATGGGGCCCACTTGAGAAACACCCAAACCTTTCGAAATGCTCTCGTTAATGAGGGATAGAGTGCGCTGCAGATGAAAGCGTGGCGTTTTGGCCAGGACTCTGGCGCTGGCTTGTCGGTAGATTGACGTAACGGTGAGAATGGTGTGGATGAAGGTTTGGTCCAAGAGCCATTGTGATGACGTCCGGTCCATGGAATGGAATTCGACGAATGAATATGTTGGGTACATGGTTTCTTTGAGGCCATTGAAGGTGAAAACTGCGAATCAGCTCCTACTGTCAACTTCCACTACCCATGCAAGGGTTGGGACGTCTGGGTACCAAACTAACATTCGAATAGTAGATCCCGAGGTGTGAGATCTGCCTTCTTCGCTGCCTGTAAAAATCCATCGCCTAAAAGAGGCGGTAGAGATCGCGGGTGTGGATGAATAGTCGCCAATGCCAAACTCGCGTCCGACGTTATAGCACATCGACCCAAGTTAGGATGTTGTTTACGGGATGCGTGGCAAGGACCGGGAGAGGATGTGGGTGGTGATGCAAACCCCCGTTTTGCCTCTTGCCGGGCGACGCGACGAGACCGGCGTGAATCCTCCCGTTTATTCACGCCTCTCATGCAATGGCTACGGATCTCTCTCCTATCGGTAGACTTGGTCTTTCCGGTCCCGGGATCTGCCACTATGAAAGAGAATTGACCCGGCATTCTGAGGTACTAGGTAATTATCATGCCTAGGAAGGGTGGATCGCTTAATAATTCCTTACGTATAACAGAATACATCAATGATGAGAAACAGGAGGACAGCTCTGAGGCTTTGGTTGGCGGATCGAGTTATTTCGTTTGAACACTTCAGAGTTGTTTATGGTCGAGCAGCAAGGTAGGACTGTTGTTCTACTGGTGGGCCTGAGAAGCGATTTCTAATGGTACAGTACATCCATACTACTAGGTACTAGGTACCTAGGTATGTACCTAGTACCTACTAGGTAGTAGTATATACCAATAACCTCCGCCCTCCCCGGTCCACATTGATTGTTGTGCTATTATAAGAAATATTGAATATACTACTACACAGTATGTAAGAAGACCCAGAGGCCAGGGCCTACCAATAAACAAGGGTGAGGGTGAGTTAACCTGAATACTAGGCACCTAGGTAGGTACCTGCCCAGCTTACTCCACCTAGATATCAATAGATCTGATACCTAGTACCTAGGTACCTACCTACCTAGTACAAATATCAAGACGACCTTAATGGCAAAAATATCTATGGTTTCGAAATAAACTACCAATCTATTTCAGGTGATACTACAAGGTCAACGAGGGACTACCCAGGTGCATATCAGTTACATACCTACTAGGTACCTAGGTAGGTAATGTTTGGAAGAGGGGGGTTTCTGGGAACACCCCCGCGACCACGGCGTGGTGCCCAAGTTATTCTGTAGAATATCGGACAGCTTTCAAAGTGGCAAAAAGAAGTCTAAACATTGAATGTCTACTAGGTACATGTAGGTACCTACTAGGTACCTAGTAGGTACTACATATGTAGGTAGGTAGTCTCGCACGTGGCTGCGTGGGTAGCCGGGCGTTTTTTCTTGCGGCTATAGATCTCGCCCTATCTCCGTACGACCTAAACTTATACACCTAGGTACCTAGGCTTTGCTCCGTTGACTGGTCAAGATTTCATGTCTTCAGAGCTCTTTTAAAATGGCCGTGATCATGCTTACTACTACGTATGCATTACCTAGGTAAGTTATGAAGTGGTGTCATTGTTGCTGGACAAAAAACACCACAACCGCAGTTGAGGCGCTATTCTAACGGCCGTTCAATGTCACCCTGGACTTTTCCGCCCTGGTAATTCAGCGTCTATCACGTAGTAAAACTGTGAGATGTGGACACTCTTCCCTTCAATCAATGGTATAAGATGAAGCGCGTATCATCAGATTTGATGATATGGATAGGTAGGCACTATGAACCTAGAGGACGCTTGAACTATATGGGTCTTTTCTGGTTCCCGAGTAACGGAAGCAGGGGAATATCAGGCTAGGGATCATGACGATGAAGACTTTCCTAAGGGGGGCTCTTGCGACTGCTAATCAGTCATTTGTTGATCTTTTTCGATGGAAGCAGAGGGTTGTCGTCACGAACGAGCGCGGCGAGGCCGATATCGAGTGGAGTGCCCCTGACAAGCTCAGGAACCCCTTCTCTCTCTTTGGACAATTGAGTACTAGACAATGGGTTTACTTTCTTGTTGGGTTCCTTGCTTGGACCGCTGATGCTTTCGATTTTCACGCCCTGTCAATTCAAACCGTCAAGTTATCGGCTTACTTTAGGCGCACTAAGACAGAAATCAGCACCGCAATTACATTGACATTGCTCTTGAGGTCCGTTGGTGCTGCCTCTTTTGGTCTGCTTGGTGACCGGTATGGTCGGAAATGGCCTATGGTGGCCAATTTAGTCATTCTTGGTGCGTCTTTTACTGAGACAGGACGCCATTCCTCTTCCAAGACTTACAATTCACAAGGCCTGCTGCAGATTGCGACGATATACAGTGCTACATTTCATCAATTCCTAGCTGTACGGTCTCTGTTCGGTATATTCATGGGTGGTGTGTACGGTAACGCCGTTGCAATGGCTCTTGAGAATTGCCCGTGAGCCATCCACTTTACGTACCTAATACGATGACAGAATGCCACTAAAACATAGGGAAAACAGAATTGACGCGCGTGGTCTAATGAGCGGAATCCTGCAACAGGGCTATGCTGTTGGGTATGTCCTTGCGGCCTGCGCCAACCTGGGCCTTGGTGGTGAACCAGACACCTGGAAGATCGTTTTTTGGATTGCCGCAGGCTTCTCGATTGGTGTTGGCCTGGTTCGTTGCTTCTTTCCCGAATCAGAGCAATTTCAAGCGGCCAAGGCGACTGGGCGCTACATATCAGTAGACGATTTCTGGAGAGAAACTAGATTGATGCTGGCATCGGAATGGGGTATATGCATTTACTCTGTCGTTCTGCTAGCCTGGTTCACATACTATGCTCACGCCAGTCAAGATACTTATATCACATTTCTCCTAGAATCCAAGGGGCTCCCTAACGATGCCGCCACTCGTGCGAGCATCATTATGAACACGGGAAGTTGCATTGGCGGGGTTTTGGTTGGTTATTTCTCACAATTCGCCGGCCGTCGCCGGGCGATCATTGGCAGCGTTTTGCTTAGTGGTTGTCTCGTCCCGGCCTGGATCCTGCCCGGAACCGAAGTCGGACTGTCCGCTTCTGGCTTCATGATCCAATTCTTTGTCCAGGGTGCCTGGGGTGTTATCCCTATTCACCTCAACGAACTCTCTCCTCCCGCTTATCGATCCACCTTCCCGGGTCTCGTTTACCAAATCGGCAATATGATTGCCGCACCGGCTGCGCAAATTGTCAATGCCATTTCCGAGAGCCACTTTGTTGTTAGCAGGAACAACGGGCAGCTGGTCGATGCTTATGGTCCCACTATGGGGATCGGCCTCGCAATTATCGTCATCGGTATCGCGGCCACGACCGCCGTGGGCCCAGAAAGACGTGGTCGGTCCTTCGAACATATTGGGCCTGCAGGAGCTAACATTTACGATAACATGAGGAGAGGCGTTGCCAATTTGTCAACGCCTGAATCGGATACAAAGGCTACATTCGAGATTGACGCGAACAATAAAGCCTAGTAGGTTGAGGCTTTAGGTAATATTAATCGTTGCCGAGATAAGGGGTACATGGGAAAGCAAGTGGTTGTTTGTTTGTTTCGTTGTTGCTTTTTACTTTTGCCTTCGGTGTTTATCTCGTTCGCGGAATTACCCCGTGGGCTACTACTTGATTCCTGTACTGCACAGTCCCTGACCTTCTTCAAGTTTGTATATCACCCCAGGAAAGGAATGAATGTATCGTGGTGTCTGAGCGGCGAGTAGTTTGGCCTGGATAGGCACTTATGAATGAACACATAGCTGAACTGCCGTCACCCACGTGTAATTTTCCATGTGAACGTCAGGGACACTCGCGTTGGGAGGCTCTAGTAGACCTAGAGGAGAGCTCTAGGGATTGCCGAGGTAGCCAGGAGGGTTGCCCGCCAGCAGTATATACGAGAGGCGGCCCTCGCCGTGGGAGATATTAGGGGGGTAGGCGTTATCATCGCTTTTAATATGTAGATACATGTAGGTACTAGGAAGTACCTTACCTACTTGTGCATTAGCCACTGATAGTGACCCTTTGTCATTACCTAGTACCTACATGTACGAGGTATGTAGGTAGCACTAGAGGTATTATTATACCTACCTCTCTAGGTACCTGGTAAGCATAGACTGCCCTACACGGATGTAATACTACTAATCAGGTACCCAAGTACGTACGGGTTACCTATAGGTAATATCATAGATATCAATATGTACGTAGCACCTACATGCACATACCTAGGTACTACTACCTAGTAGGTATGTACCTAGTAGATTATGTATGTAGCTACTATGTACAGTCCCAGGCATTGAAGCCTTAAGGTTATTGTCGCGAATATCGTCGTCCCCTCGAACCCGCCAAAACAGCAGCCGTCCTTTTTCAGCAATTCTATCCTCTTCCGTCTTCCAAATTAAACCCTAAGTTCTAACAATCTCTTAGATGGCCCGTAAACCGCAAACTACATGCGTGAACCGTCGCGCTTCAACGACCATCGCGCCAGCCTTTGTCTCTCGAAGCTTGGCCTTTCTGATTGCTTCGTGCAAACACCATTCTTTTCCAAGTACGTCTGCGCGACCCGGTCAAATCTAGAAGTCCAGCGACGTCTTTTTGAGCAGGTATTTATCGTCTTAGACACTCCACCCCGTCCCAGTACTCTGGCCCAGTCTCTCCTGCTTGATTTGTCTTCAGTCATCTTGCGTCCATCTTACGCCCGTCTCGCCTCGGCCGGCATCGCGGGCTGTCCTACCTTCGAGTTTTTTTTTCTGTCGGCAATTGCGTAGAAGTAAGTATGTATAATAGTGTGTCCGATGGATCCATTCATATAATAGCTGTGCCTGTTCTAATGTATCAGCGCCCTACCTTCAGAAAATGGAGACGTTTCGAAACCAAAACGTGAACTGCGACCGCGGCAACAAGCAGGTCCATGTCTGTGAGTACTAGGCACCTAGTATTTACTGCCCAGTCCTCACTCCTTGGCTAACTCAACCTAAAAGCGAAACATTTCCCCCCAAGTGCCGGTTAGTCATGTTATCCAACTTGGAAAACAAGATCTTACTAATACTACCCAGTGATCTATGGATGCAAGCGTGATGGGACCATGTGGGAAAGCCTCCAAGCTATCGCGGCGGAAGATGTGCAGCGTCTTTCGCACGCTGGGGTCTCTCCCGTTCGTCAGTGGCTGGACGCCCAGTCTAGCGCCAATGCAATCTCTCAAACTTCGGATATGACAGACCCATACCGGGTCTACCTGGTTCTTGTCAAGCAGATTACAGCCCGTAAGTAGAAATTGTCATAAACAAGGGCCACGGGAGGGCGCTTACTATGTACACTAACAGACGAAAGGAGCGACGGCAGAAGGTCTCGGAATAACGTCCCCCAATAAAAGCCACCAAACTAGGTCCGGTATCTTTCCGAGTGCCATTCACGGCGGGGAGTCGCATGGGCCAGAACTGGTCCACGCGAACCCAATTTCCCACCACGACGTGGGCGACATATCGACTCTTAACCCACGAGCTGCACCATTCAGTCCATGGGTGAACGAGTCAGTCAACACCATCATTCCCCCAAGAGAGGTCACAGATACCAAACCTGCTCCGCCGAGTAAGGCTATTGCCGTGGAGTTTCAGCGACGTTGCAAGAAGTCGGGTCTGCGTGTCTCTTCGGCTAAGGACTAGGATGAAGTTCCAGATCGACATCAAAGAATAGGCAATTTGTAGCGCTGGCTAAGTGAGCGGCAGGACTGACAATAGAAAAGCACGTTAGTTGGGATTGCTGGGTTTCCAAATCTGTCATTGTAATCGTAGTTTCCATTGCATGGATGCCCTAAAGATATGATCATGATCATGAAGCCATTACTTATATATTTTGCGTGGCACCAATGCGTTTGATGTCCTAACTCCCTTTAATACGGATCTATTGATACCATTCATTCGTCAAGAGCTACATAGAGAGTTCATGGGTGCTTTATGGTGCGAAGGGAAAAGACGTTCCCTTTGGAGCCAAACACTTCTGCTGATTGTTCGAGGTGCTGTACTTGAACGTATCAAGGGAAGACGACGAAAGGCAGCCGCATAAAGGGGCGGCTTGACCGACATGCCCTACCTCTAGATTCGTTGATCTAAGCTTACTTGCTTTTGTGGACAGATTTATCTATATACCGGGTCCCTAGACGATGGTTTCCTCTCCCTCCGCCTGTTTGAGTCAGTACATGTGACTAGAAGAAGTAAGGCAAGAAGAACTAGGATAAATCATAATAAAATGAAATAAGAGTTCAGAGAGTGTGTTCCCGCGCCAAAAGATCAAATTCAACAATACTCCTGGGCAATTCAGAGCGATGCCAGCCTGGCGATTACCTCTGCATGGTTGTCTGTACCTTCGTAAACGTTGGAGATAACCTTTTCTCATGTTGTCCTGATGCAACCTCACTGAGCCATAAGGTCCAATAGTTATCGCCGTTGATGCATATCTCCAGCTACTACTAGGTAGGTACTAGGTACTAGGTACTCTAGGCTATGTAGGTAGGTAGGTACCTATTAAAATTAGTACCTACTATAGATACATCAATATAGTAGATACGTACTTGTAAGCCTCTAGGGAGAGACCGTACGCCGAAGGGCTACGCATATGTACCTCCCAGAACCCTACATAGTAGGGATTTACCATTTCATTCACAAATTATCGTGGCTTACTTCGTCTTTCCAAAGACTGGGGAACATTATATGCGTGATGTGTGAGGGAGCTCAAATTGGGGTCAACAACATTGCAAGCTGACTTGAGCAAGATCTCAAAGCCTCTAGTGCTATGGTTCCGCCATACACTTAATACCTAGATCAGCCTACCTCAGTGGATCGACAAGTTTTTAGTATGAAATGTGATAAAAATTGGTCTCCCACAGGCAAGAAAGCAAAACAGCCATAGTTCCACCTGCACTAGAGGCTTGCACGGCCGCCGGTGCCAACGCAGACAACTCAATACCAACCACTCTCACAAGTGGCGGAGGCAAGGGATTCCAGAGAAGCTTACAAGATTACCTGGTAGTGAGTTGGCGGGTATCGCCATAATGTCAGCATAATGGTATATCTAAGATAAAGCATCAAACCGCTAAGATGTCCCAAAGAGAATTGTCCAACTGCGAATCTATAACGAGGTAGGTGTTTGTAGTTCCTTGCTATATAGGTACCTAGTACCTACATGTAGTAGATACTGATCATATATATGCCTAGGTAGATCGATATTGATACTTCAAATTAGTTTATATCAATACTCGGAAGTTGGATGGATCTTGATATCTATTCATTGTAGTTAAACCCAACCGGCAGCCCGAATAGCCCCTGTAACGTAGATGGATCATCACATCCATGGATCTATATGTACTTGGTACCTAATCAGGAGCCCCTGTTATGCGACTGGCACCCTTGGAAATCCGTCAACGTGGAGTTCAAGTTTGCTTATCTATGTACATGTGTACATAAAGGTATCTTGGTAAGTACATCTCAATAAATCATAGATCCGTCTACGCAAGTGGCATAGAAATCCCATAGAGCTTGCACTACCGAGTGGTACTTATTAAAACACCCTAGCTTCCCCACGTCGATCAATGTTTCCTGCTGTGTGGTAGATCGATCGCCCAATTTTCGACCTTCAAACCCCCGACCGCTTAAAAAACAACGTACTTCGTGGAATACATGGTTTATTTAGTAGTATTTTTCAATGGGCAAAAAAAAAAGGCTATTTCCGCAGATTCAGCCTTCTTCCACCTTACTGACCCTTGTGTTATCTGCCATTTACACGATATGAACTGCGCTTCTCGGGAAGCGATTCCAGGTGAGGGCCACGAAAAGCAATGTCAGCCACCACAACCTCCCTATTACTTACATGTACATACCATGTAGTAGGTTGGTTAGGTACTAGCTACTAAGGCACATTAGATAGATAATAATGCTATTCCCCCCTCTGAGACTTCGTAACCTCTCATGGAACTATCGACTCTCTCTAATTTCCCCAATACATAAATACCTATACCTGCTCCCAACGCAACACCTACACGGGTGCGTTGATAGGCACGCATATACTTAAATGTGTTCTGGAGGCATTGGAAACCTACTAGATACCCAGGCTTAGGTCTTATGTAGGGTTCATAATTTGATCTAGACATCCGAATCATCAAAGCAATCTACTTGGAACGGTCAAAATATTCCCGATTCCCTGCGCCAGACCACCACTGCCTCCCTTGACACGCGAGTTTCACAGAATTCCTTGCTCGAAACCTCTCTCGTCACATTTTTATCGGTGATATGGTGGAAAAGACGCGTTTGCCATTGTGAGTCCACTAAAATCTATCGGCAAACTCATCTCGCATGACCTTCGCAGCGCTATCTAAAAGGACTCCGTCTATTTACTTTGGAACAGCTATATATTTCCGATAAAGTCCTGATAGCGGTCTAGCCGTGGGCCTACCATGTCTGGGCGCAGCGCGTACGTGAGGAAAAAGATCACCGAACCAAAATCTGGCACACTACCCTTAGATGATAGCCGGTTTTCCGAACAGGACGATGAATCGATTAGCGAGCCCGTGCCCCCGCAGAGCACAGGATACGGCACTGCGAATGCGCGCTTCTTGAAGTTTTCGGAACCCGCGAGGGAAACAGAGCTAGTCAATTACCGTGCCCAGACTACCAATTTCGGCAGCCGAAGCAGTGGGAGCCAAAGCGGCGGGAGTGACCCGGGAAAGAGGGAGGCTGGAGGGAGTTCACAGCATCAAGGCCCGATGCCTGATTTCGCGTACGCCAGAGCCAGGAAACCCGTATTAAGAACAGAAGATGTGTCGGGTATCGAGCGGTCCGGGTTCCGGAGCACTATGGATAAAAAGAGTGACGAATTTCGCAAAGGACTCACGAAAGCCTTCACCTTTGGAGGAAAAAAGAAGAAAAGCCCTGAGGTGGTGCTCAGACCTGATTCTTCGGCCACGGTGAGGAATCCTCATGACGCGGATTCCTTTGACATGAACGAAATGCCTATGATGCCCATTCATAACCCGTCGCACCTTGTATGGGATCCAGAATATCAGCAGATGATCTCACCACCCCCTTCAACCAAACTGCCTCCAATCCCGCCGCCATCAAACACACCCCCTATCAAACGTTGGATAGGTGCTGGAAGGCCTGTACAACGGTGGAACAAGCTCCGAAAAGATCCCGAGTTATGGGATCCTAATGGCGATGTCCTGGTATTCTTCGGTCGCAAGGGACAGGCCCCCCGGCCGAACCCGTCTTTCCGTCTATCGTCTCATATCATCGAGGCGACCGAATCTCGGTTCCTCATTACACTGCTCCGAGAAGGGTCAACGGAAGACGAATACGACCCCCGCGTACAAATGCCTCCATCACCGGTTGGTGCTCCCCCGATGCTTCGACCGCATGGTACGCATACGCAGTTGGGGTATAACCTAGGTCGGAACGGCCAACCAACACCTCCTATTTCTGAAGATACTAGTTTCGATGCTGATGGCCAAATCTCATATGAGATGTACTTCCCTACACCGCCTAACATGAACAAGCTTGAGGCACATAGACACGCAATCACGACGCGTAACGTATTCGCCCTCCTGTACCACGCTTCCCTAGTCGGGTTGTCTCTCTTCCAAGCCCTCTCCGACCTGCTCGCGCGTCTGACGACATACATGCCTCCCGATACGGATAACATCAGCATGGTTCTCAATTACTTATCTGCGCGGGGGATCGACGACTCCCGGAACGATCCAGAAACAGCCGTGTCGATGCTCGCATGGTCGGAGATGCCTGATGTGCGATGGGAGGAAGGTTGGAGCGAGTCGTTCGCGCATTGCGCCGGAATGTTCTCCCGCCTGGAGGCCTGCGCGGACTTCAAAGCTATCACGCCAATTACGCGCGCACTTCTAGAACGGGCTTGTCTTGAGACGCAACTTCGCGTGCAAGCTGCCGAAGAACGCCTCAACGAATTCGCATACAGCGATATCTGGCCGGCGGCAGGCCCCGTAGCGCGAGGTACCGCCCGGGACGCGGCTGAACGCTTGCGGCAGTTCCTCATCAATCATTATACCTCGGTATACGGTGATTGGCCTCCCGATACCAGTGCACGCACGACGGATGGCGAAGAGATGTGGTTGACGAGAACCCTAGCCAAACAGATGCAGAAGGACTTTGGCGCGCTCTACGACTATCTTGTGAATCGAGATATCGTATGGGACGAATCCGAAACCCGTAGTAGCCGAAAGTGGATGATGGCTTCTGAGAAGGGCGATAAGTCATTTGACTCTGACACCGCCGACCTTCCTCTCACTGACATGCTCATCGAGTTCGATAATCGAATGCGTTGCCCTCACATTCCACACCCTTACCCGCTCGTACCAGAATCAATCCCATCGATATCTCCCCCTAGTTCTAGCTCAAGCCGGGAGAGGTTCAGGAAAGATAAGAACGGCGGCGCGAAGCAAAGTGGCGATGACCGAATCAATGAGAGACGGGCCCAGCTTGCCTACACCGAAGCGACAAATATTTATACTCTTGGGTCTGATTTCACACAGTCAGACCTCATTGAGAGCTTCGTCAAATTCGAGAAAGCGGATCATATCGGCATCGTTGACCCTTTCGTCGCTCGACGGGGCCGATGGGTGCTCATTTACGGGGTTCTGCAGACGCTCGCTAGCGTTTCGGTTGACTCACCGGATATCCGATACAAAGACAACGTATCATACCACCTATCACCACGCTTCAAGGGGACCAAGGCGCCACCGTGGAAGGGTGCGTCTGCCCCCGTCGCCGAGGCTCATCACGAGCTGTCTCATTGCTGGGTTGTGCCGCGATCGTGGCAAAATGGCAGCAACGGCGGAGATAGCGGCGACTCAGACGCATCAGCCACTTCGGGAGGTGGCAGCATCTCAGACCCCGTGCTCCGTATGATGCGAACGCAGGCGCGCAAGTTCCCCCGACCCCCAGGAACCGTGACGAGCCGGTCCGCTAGAAGCAGCGGGTGGCACACGGCGCGTAGTGTCCAGTCCAGTGTTGTTGGGACCAGTTCAAGCCTCGCAGCGCCGCTCACGCCGACAATGTGGGGCGGCTCGTCTGCGATGAGCGTCAGCGCGTACTCGGATGACGCTTCCAGCATCGCACGACCCCCATCATCGGTGAAACACACGAACCCACACCGTGGCTACGCAAGCTCACGAGGCGCGAGCGAGCGTAGTTACGCCACATTTGGGCCGATGGGCAGCGGCGTCAAGGTTAACGAGGGGAGCGGCTGGTCAGAGCCTCAAGGTATGGGCGTTCGTCGGACAACGAAGCCGCCGAAGCCGTTAGATATTCCGTTGAGCATCTCGCGCATGGACGGGTTCCTGGAAGCGGGCCACAGCCCTTCCAGCCTAGACGGGGGAAGAGGCGGCGGCGCGCCAATCTTGAGTCCGAATAGCTCCGATGGACAGGGTCCAGCGATTCGAGATTTCGATGAGCTTGCATCAGTTGCTGAAGAGGGTACGTGATAAGAAATGTGTGGCCCAATCGCGTTGGAATATATATTGGAAGACGCCCTTCACTGAATTAATTTGTTTCTTGGGGGTTACCTATTTATTTTGGGGCGGGGGCTGGTACGCCTGAAGACGGCGTCCCATAGCTAGTGTGTATGTTAATGACGAGAGGCAACGACGACGATGTGTACGGTGCCTATGAGGTGTCTGGTAAGGTGTATCTTCATTATTTCTACAGGAGCATGGAGTTTAACAAAATCCCCTTTCCGGGGGTTAGGAAGCTATTCTGCTACCTATCTGCTAATTGTATGATCGGGATTTATTGGGATTTGAAGCACCAGACTTTAACTCCAGAAGTCGGGGAGCACTAGATACCTACCTAGTAGGTATCTACCTAGTCATTTGCCTATCTAACTGCCCAGTGTCTATATCTAAATTGAAATCCCTTACCTCCTTACCTCAGAGTAACCTGGCATTTTGCACATTTGTAAATGATGGAAGAACTTGGCCGTAGATGTATGAATATAGCTTAAGTACTACACATCTTTTCATATCATTGCCAAAGTCTGCTTAGGCATAATGAGAAATGCACCGGTATGGTATTAGGTATAGTACCTCATCAATATCAACAACTTTCCGCCTGCTTCTTAACCCAGATTCACCACTTTCTCCAAGTTCAATGGTTATGTACCTATGTACCTAGGTAGGTACTATGTAAACAACATTAGAACCTTGAAGGAATTAATCTACCAGGTACGTACTCGGGTACCTACTACGCAGTACATGCACAAGGACTCCGGAGCATTTGATGCATGGAGTTTGTGGTTGGACCAATCCACGAGCGGGTTTCGGCTCTTGCAGGAGGTTTCTAAGACTGCGACGTCATGGTACCTGATACCTTTTAGTAGTAGTATACCTACCTGGGTACTACGGTATAGATCTACCGATAACCTCTAACCTCTAAGCTCCCCTCCCTCAGGGCTGCTATTAGCGTTTTCGGACCCTGATCTGTGGTTGCAGTAGGTGCATAGGTCTCTTCCAGCATCTCCAGCATCTCCAGCATCTCCAGCATCTCCAGCATCTCCAGCATTATACTCCATCCATCAAGATGGATCTTCAACATTTTGATATCTACATCTAGTGGCAGCTCGGCTACTGAATACATACTATGTATATACCTACTACTAGGTACCTAAAGGTATCAATAGATGTATGTGGCCTTGGAGGTATGTACTATGCAGTACTACTAGGTACATATATGTACCTAGGTAGTACACTGTTTCCCGGCACCTTGGATGACCCCCCACACTGCCATGTGCGTCGTTGGCGAATTGACCGCAAATTGACCGCAAATTGACATCCATCGGAACCAAACATGTCGATGTTTTGCGGGAAATGGAAAAATTATCGCCAGTCATCCCGCCCATTTTCTGAGTGCGTTCCCTGTTTAGGTACCTAGTAGGTAGTATTAGAAAGGGGAAAAAAAACCCCTCGCAACCCTCCCGCCTTGCTTTGCAGCTCTTGGCGCGAGGTTGATCCTAGAGCTTCAGCTCTCCACCTCGCATCTTTTCCAGCCTTCCTTTTTCCTCATCCGTCCTTCCCATCTCACCAACGCATCTGCACCTCCTCGCCTTCTTACCATCTTTCCTTCGTCGCCATCTCATAAGCTGCGTATCTCGTGCGTGTGACACTTCGTCGCTATCTTCCCCGCGCATTTGGTAAGGGGCCTAAACCCGGCGAAGGTATCTTGGTAGAGCGCCAAGAGCGAATACCGGCAAGATGTTGTTCGCAATCTTCTTTACATTCTGGCGCTTCATGCAAATCGTCACGTTGGTGAGTTGAGACCTCGCTTTGCGCTCAATCCTTAATCCTCCCGCGCCAGCTAGCAGGCCAGCGGAGCGCGATTTTCTTACTGAAATGGCATGGGCAGATCCCTACGATGGGCATGTTGGCCTATTTCGTCAACGGCTACGTGCAACTCAACCAGTTGACGCCCAACTACATCCTGGTCCTCTTCATCGTGTCCGTCATAGCGCTCGCCTGGTCTATCTATACGCTTTTCAGCTACCACCGCTCTTCGGCCAACGCCACCTTCGTCGCCGTCGTCGACCTCCTTTTTGTCGGCGCCTTCATCGGAGCGGTGTACTCGCTCCGCATGATCGCCGGCGCCGACTGCACCAGCATCACGCGCGGCGACCCGTATGACGTCAGCTTCGGCCCCTTTGGCAGCGCGTCCCTGACCACCTGGGACGCCAACGTTGACAAGACCTGCGCCATGCTCAAGGCCTCCTTCGCCTTCGGAATTATGAACTGCGTCTTTTTCTTCGTCACCAGCATCCTTGCCTGCCTGCACGGCGACCGTGCGAGCAGCGCAGACCGCTCCTCGTACTACCGCGAGACACACCGCCATCGCCATAGCCACCGTGGCAGCCGAAGTCCCGGCGGGAGTAGGCATAGCACACACTCACACCGTCGCGTATACGTCTAGGTGTTTTCGTATCCGGTTTCGAACGCGTAACGAGAGGAGCATGATATATGGGTCGAACTGAGTCTCGTTTCTCGTCTCTGCGTGCTGCTCGCGGATGATTTCGCCAACTGCAACAACTACGAGGGAACCTTACACGATAACGTTGTTTATGAGTTTTATGTTGTTGTTATGACTGTGGCGAACTTGCTTAGGTGACGATTGGTATTCTACATCCGGGAGGGTCACCCGGTATTGGCACGCATTACCGATAGTTAAATGGACTCCCTGTGGAATGAATCCGATATCGTCCTAGTAGGTAAATGCTGGCTGTGATGGGTAAGAACCACCATAAGGGCATGCAGCTAGGAAACATACCGCTGCTAGGTGGGCCGCCGAGGGTATTGAGATCATGTCGCCTTCATGTTGTTCTCGCCCAGAATTTGGGGTGGGATAGAAAGATTGATGGATTGAACTTGAAGAAAGATTAATGATACCTATTTGTTTAGGATTCTTAGGGAGAGACCCGAATTGCGAGCCTATAGTACAAGCGTCAATTCTCAAGATCAGCGACTCACGGCTTCATGATTAATAGTGACGTTATTCCTGCGACCCTCTGGTAGTCATGTTTTGCTACGGTTTACGCCTTACGCTTTTCACGAGCGACGAGAATCATGTCGCTTTATAACCTACATGCACGTACCTGCCTGGGTACCTAGTAGTAATTCCCAATGCAAATAAATTAATGAAGGGAGCTGGAGGATTTAGAAACTTGCAAGCCCGCATAGCTACTAGGTACATGTTAGGTAGTCTTATAGGAGGCACAGATACCTTCAAGTCCGTATATCATCAAGTCCCATCGTATATCCCCTCGCAACTCCGCTTCTTCCCTCCTCGACAGCAGTGCTATTTTCATCATCTTCCGCACCGAATTCCGTGCCCAAGCCTTGCCACGTTCGCTGTGACCTCAGAAAGTCTGCGCCCGGACTTGCCACACCATTGACAAGAGCAACATCCCCAGCTAATCTCTTGACAACCACAGAAGACATGCTCTTCTGGTCTGACGATAATCTGCCATGCGCTTCAATTTCGCTCCGGGGCATGCTTCGTACGGCGAATTTCATTGGTCGGCTATGGCTAACGAGTTTCCCGGTTCGTAGATCAAACTCGGGGGGTTCTGAATCCTCATCAATGTCACTTCCTGCATCCTCGACATTAGATTCGGTTGTCTCTTGACCCGTCCGTTGTTCTACGGTATTGTTGGCGTTTTGAGCTTCATTCGGTGGAGGCTTAACTCCTTCGATACCACCCCACCAATCACCAGTCCAGACTCTGGTCTCTTCTGCTTGTAATGCAAGTCCCAGTTCGAAAGGCGTTATGACAGGTTTCCATAAACCTTCCTGCTCCACCAGGCCACTTTCCCAGCATCCGACAACAACCCATCCGTCGATTTCGGCGAAATTAGCCAGTTTAGCCGCGTTTAACTTGCCAACAACAATGGTGTAACTCTTCTTGCCTGCGGCCAATATCTGACTCCGGAGGGCCGAGATGGTGGACATGTAATTCTCGACAGACAGCGTGTTCACCAATATCCCGATTATAGACGCAGTTGCAAGCTGGATAACGAGCCCGTACCGGCGACGGAGCAGACCAGATGTTGCGCTGGAGTCGACAGGTTCGGATATCGTCGTATAAGGCGAGGAGGGCGTGGGGTAAATACGTAGGGAGGCTAGGCGAGAAGAAAGGGTTAAGAGAAGAGAAGTAGGGGGCGTAGAAATGTGAAATAGGTGATGGTCGTTCAGTTTATACTCAGCATCTCCATTTGCGGACGCATTAGGCGCGGCGATCTTGCGATTGGGTATTGTACCGACGGGGTCTCGGACAATTTCGGTGGCAACAAGATTGTCATATCCTCGTTCTCTCAGTAGATTGCGCAAAGGCATAACGTGTTCCTGGAACATGACATCTGCCATGAGAACTACATTTTCCACCTTGACCGGAAATTCTTTCTCAAATGCTCCTACCACCGCGTCGTAGTCAAGCATCTGCCTTGTGAATATGTGTACAACAGGTAATCTAGAAGTTGGGCTTAGGCACGCGCGGCCATAATGTACAACGCCATCGGCACTGGCGTGCTCCGCCGCAATCTCGTCAACGCAGCAGGGGCTGTACGATGTGTCGGCCAGAATGTATAGTGTCCTTTCTTGCGAAGCTCCGCATGTTGTCTCTTCTCTACTGCTAGCTTCCTGTCGTGCTCGAGTAATCACCTCATCCAACTCTTGACCCAGCGCTTGGAGAACCCGTGGCGCATCGGGTAGCATGGCATCGGGAAATTGAAGTGCGATACGTTTCCAGTCATTCTTCCAAATCTCAACAGCCGTTCGCGCTATCTCGTAAACCTCGTAGAGTTCGATATTGGTTCTATGAGGGCGTGTTGTCTGCGCAGCCGTAGAGGATGGAGTAGGATCTTCGGTCCATGTGTACTCGGCCGGAGTCGACAAGACAGGAGGGGCGGTGAGATCTGATGTCATCGCAAAGGATGAGGAGTCAGGAGAAAATGACAAGAAACAACTTTGCGGAGATGAAATTGTTCCAGTCTAATGTTGTCTCTTGGTACCGAGTAACTTCAAATATTCGAACTTCCCCCCCCGCCATCCAATAGATGGAGGGGCAAAAAGAAAAAGGTCAAAGTTCCACTGAAATTTTGAGGTAGGACTACACCTACACCTCCGCCAGGATGGTAAACCTTAGCGCCCTCCACTGAGTCCACCGTTATCAGAATGTATATTCTCTGCTATTTTTATATGAGAGGATACAGATGAGAAAACCCACAGGTGGTCAAGGCTCTGTAATTTTCAAGTATCTGCCTTGATTAAGCTGCTGGAAAGGTACGTTGTGGCTACTTTGTGGACTCAGTGGAGGGCGCTAAGGTTTACCATCCTGGCGGAGGTGTACATGTACAGTATATGTACCTAATGCAATAACGCTAGGTACTACATGTAGGTACTGGGAGTTAGGGTATACACTAGACCTCTAGTGCTCCAGGCTACATAGCGTATGTATTGCGTAGTAATGTACCTCAATCCCCAGATCAAATCCAATAACCACTACATGTAGGGACGTCAACGACCAAGATGTCTGTTATAACCGTCAAAGATCTCTACTTGTTATACAAAACTCACTGCCATGGTACCTACTAGGTAGGTAGGTATAGATGTATGTAGTAGTAGTATTCAAACTCGTGACAAATCGGTGCCGCTTCTTCATCTGCCTCCCTTCCTCTCCTATCGTCATTAGATATCAATCAACGCCTAGACTAAAGCTTCACTTTCCCGGCATTCATTCTGTCCCAATCACGTTTTTCAAATGGGACATATACCCCGTCCTTAAGCCAGTACAGCTTATCCTCGCCCATCAGTGCTGGATCTACACCTTGAGCTCTCAGCTCATGCTTTTGCTGCTTATTCGTACCCGTTACCGCTGCTGTAAGCCCTTTGCCTACTCGTAGAAAAATTGGTACCGCATACTTGGGTAGCCTGCTCCTCGCATGTTCCGCCAGAGATCTGAGCAGTGCCTCGTCCGGTAGCTCCTGCGTTAATGCGAGCGCGGCACACCCTGCTCTGCCGTCGTGATTTGGTAACTGTACGCCGTACACGTTGGTCTCTTTCACAGCCGGGTGAAGACTGATGGCCTCGCCAACTTCCGTGGTGGCCACATTTTCACTCTTCCAACGGAACGTGTCTCCTATACGGTCGTGGAAGAACATGCGACCCTCGCGGTCCCAACTTACCAGGTCTCCTGACCGGAAGTACCCGTCGCCTTTTTTGAGCACGTCGCGGATGATCTTGCTATCCGTTGCGGACTGGTTGTTATAGTACCCCTGGAAGTCCTTCTGTAGGTCCGTTGGCAGCAGGAATAGGAGCTCACCAACTTCGCCGCGTTTTACCTGCCGGCAAAGCCCCGTTATGGGATCGCGCCAAGGAACGTCCGTCTCAGGGTCCCTCTCCACGATGGTGATTCGTTGCTTAGCAAGCTGCGAGTAAACGAACCCAAAGCGGCCGACCGCACCGCTCGCGAAATCGTTCCGAGTATTGTTCCATGTGGCTAATGTGCCTTCCGTCGCTCCGTAGAACTCTGCAATGCTCTCGATGCCGAATCTTTCCCTAAATCTCTCCCAGATATCCGGACGTAAGCCGTTTCCGAATGCGAGACGAATGTTGTGCTTCTTATCCATATTTTCACCTGATGTTGGTTCGACCTCGGGCGGTGTTGCGAGCAGGTATCGACATGTCTCACCTACATATTGAATCATAGTCGCGTTGTGTTGGCGCGCTTCTTTCCAGAAGGTCTTGGTAGAGAATTTCTTGCCCACCGCGAAAGTGCAGCCCTTTTCTAAGCATTGGGACATCCCCATGATAGTAGCTGAGCTGTGGTAAAGGGGCATGCACTGCACACAATCCTGTCAGAGTACATCGGTTTTGCGAAGATTGGGATGGTGATTTACCGTATAGAATACATCGGATGGTTTCGTCCCCAGCCACCCGCTGACGAACGAACCCGCCATCGTCAACTTGGTCCACGATACGATGGCTGCCTTGGGTAATCCAGTCGTGCCGGATGTGTAGATGAGAATAGCCAAGTCTCTACCCAACTCGCCGGCACGTACGGAGTCTGGGAAGCGTACAGGTTCGGTAGCAAAGACTTCAGCTATTAGTTCGTCTGTTAATAACTCGATCCTCAAACTTCCCAGCTTCTCTCGGACGGCATCATCCACATTCCTGGCCACTTCCGGCTCCACTATCATGAGAACCGCATTTGCGGTACCGACGCAGTGGATCAAAGCTTGGCCAGCCAGGTTGTAGTTGATAAAGGCTGGCTTGGCCCCTATAGACCACAGTCCGAAGCAGATGAAGAGGAAATGATCCGAGTTCTGAAAATCCACAGCGACGATATCTTTAGCCTTGATCCCGAACCTGGTTTTGAACCAGTTTCCATACTTTAGAGCTACCTCGTATACCTGGGCAAAGGTCCATGACCTGTCCTGAAAGAGAATGAACGGCCGGTCACTTGAAGATTTGTTCCTAGCCGCTTGCTCTAGCACATAGAAAGTATTGCAGCGATCTTTCCGCTCGCGCTGGCGGTCGCGAAACTTAGCCGATACTGTACCGCGCAGCAGCGTCCAGTCATGAGAGAACCCCGTCTTGGCGCTGAGATAAGAAAGTCCAGCATATGCCGCAGGCAAAGTAAGTATCAAAGGAACTATTTAAGAATTAGTAGTTGGGAAAGGAGGAAAAGAGGCCAATTCGACCCGGAAACGACTTGAACGTAGCTTCACTGGGTGTTTACCTCGGTCATTGGCACGACAGGACGACAATGCAACTTACTCGGCATGATTGCAGACTCGCGGAGCTGGTGCCAAGGTACCTATCTGCCTAAGTCTAGAGACTAGGAAGATAGAAGATACCAAGCAGACGTTATTCGGCGGCGAGGTGACTGGCAATGAAGTACTGATATAACATCTAACCCACAGGGTAAGTATAAGTACCTAATACCTACTAGGTAGGTGGGCAGGCAAATAGGCAGCCTGGAAGGTATCAAGAACAAATCGGATACTACATAAGTAGCGTACATACCTACATACGATGCTACAATGCACCGGCAATGAACGGAATGTGAACACTCGCAAACTCGCTAGGATATGGCAAACCGATTATACCCAAGCATAACAATTGCCGATTGGACAATGAAGAGGAGAGGGTTAGGAGCAGGAAATGGAAATGTAGCCAGAACAACCAAGGCAAGAAAGCAGTAGGTAAACAAAAGAAACCTAACTGGAACTAGGAGACGCCATGTTTTGCCTCGCAAGAGTTATACTGCGTAGTATAGGGAATTGATGGATAGTGGGCCAATGCAATATGGACTCTGCGCTTCCCAAGATGGCCTCTTGGACATCAAGAATCTACTAGGTATTGATCAATCATGCTCACCTACCTACCTACCTAGTATGTACCTAGTATGCCTACCTACTTGGTAGGTAGATAGTTTCCAAGGTTCCAAGGCTGGGGGATCACCGATGCGCGTAGTGATACTACCTGGTAGGTGGTATGGTATCACGGCACACTCCGGACATGGATACCGTACGTAATATAATAGATCAGATACCTTCCCAGGCCGTGGAGGATCCGCGGAGGGTGGATAGAAAATACCATGTACTAGATACCCAGGAATTACCTACTAGGTACCTACCTAGGTAGTGGTAGGTTACCAAAGCCATTGGAGAGATTCTTAGATGTTAAGACTCCGACGGCGCCACGCAGCCACGTTAGCACCGAAGACGACGGGCTGGACGACGGGTTGGACGGTAAGATGGTGGGATCAAACGAGCAATGGGTACCAAAGCTGTTATTGTGCTTATTACCTACCTAGTACATATAGGTACCTACCTAGTACCTAGTAGGTATCTACGTAGATCGCCCCTGAACCTCGGCTTGCAACGAACGCTCTGGAGCTGATTCCCTTTATTTTCTTCTTGGTGACGAACCACATTGATTCAACATGGAAATGGAAGGATCTTCGCACATGGCTTTATCATGTGCTGAGTCGTATAGATAATTACTACGTACTATAATATTCATCTACGAGATAAATGCCATTTGACTCTTAAGGCGGGGCGCAATCCATGCTACCGAGCTGTAATTGATTCATTACATCCATGGATCCATCAATAGGTAATCCGTACTAGGTACCTACCGTAGTAGTACTAGGTACTCGAGTTACCTAACCAGTACTACCTAGTAGGTACCTACATATGTAGGTAGTAGTACCTAGTAGTATTATGCGCCTATGCCAGCGAGACCAGTTCGACTTTCAAACAACCTGAACCTCATCATTTCAAGTTGTTTCACGTTTACTCGATTAACCCAATTCTCGCGACGCAATCAATCCCAAGCAATGCTTCCGAGAAGGTAGCGCTGCTTGCTGAAAGTCATGTCGCCTATTCCCGAGAATCGACATGATGGCGTCGCGTCACAGACAGGAAAAGGAAAAGGAAAAGGAAAAGGGTCCACTATCGTGGCCAATACCAAGAACGGCCACATCATGACTTCGAATTTGCCCGTCAAACCAAAACGACCCCCTCCTGAGAGGCTGCAACATGTTCAACGAAGGTCATATATTATTGCATCCTTTTGGCTTATCGTATTAACGCTTGGCTTGCCAATATGGTGGAAAACTACTGCTATATACCGGGCTGATCTCCCCTTGAAAGAGATGATGGATTGGGCCGACGGCCGGGTCAGTGTACCACCTCCCCCATTCTGTTCGTGAATTTAGTATGTAGTTTATATCTTGCTAACATCCGCCCGACATCAAGGCCTGCAATCCGGTATTTCCTATACAGGTTGCTATCGAGGCACCAAGTCTACAAAATGACCAGCTCGAGGATCTCGCCCGCATGGCCCAGCAAGCCCTGGACACCACCAACGACTTCCAAGGGCATCGTCTCGAACTCATACCACGTACCAACGGTTCGACTCGTGGGCGCTCGGTTGCCCTTAAAATACACCTAAGCCCCAGCGATACCACTACATCCTCGCTTCGATCACAAGAACCTATTCTTGACATAACTTACTCTCCAGCCTCCATACCAACTCCAGATGCTGCTTCGTCTGATCTTGCAGCGTACCTTGCAGCTCAGCTTCGAGAGGCCTTTTCAGAAGAGCGAGACGTAATGTCGTACCTGTTGGCTTCGTCGCCCATACCCTTCGAACAAGGACCGACCGAGACTCCTCGAGCCACGGCGGGCTCCCTGTCAAAGCGAATGACCAAATCGCTTAAATATTCTCGAACCTATCATCTTACATTCTCGTTATTCACAAGCGGACCGAACCCGAGCGACTGGGGGATCGAATCGGCTATAGACGAATATATGAGGCCGATATTAGATATACTAGGACCCATCCACAATTTTACCATTGATACCCAAGTTCAGCTGTACGCCGTGCCTGGTGTACAGTCGCAAGTGCTAGGCAAGGAAGATCTCTCGTCCTTCATTAATGCTGCCGAATGGCCCCTGCCACCCTCCATTGGAGGGGCACCAACGGTCAATCTTGTCGTCTATATCGGCAACCAAACCGTTGGGGATAGTTCACAATCGGGCACGTCCCAGTCGTGGCTTATACCCCAATGGGGTTCCGTGTATCTTCTCCCACCTCCTTCTACCGACTTCGTCCCACTGGAGCTATTGAAGCAGCCCGTACTTACCTTTACCTCGCATCTGCTCTCTCTGCTTGGTATGCCACTGTCCGGGCCTCTACCAATGCGCCTCTCAACGCTTACACGTATTCGGTCCGCTGATTTACTTCTACGGGCGGCTTCTTCGCTAGGGTCCCTGGCTCGTCTATCGCTAGCGCTACCAAGTATATCCATACCATCGAGCGTCGCGGACGGTGTGGCGAAGTCTATGCACCATCTACAACTTGCGTGCGCCAACCTTGGTGACACCGACGCCCTCGAACATGCGCGCATCGCAGACGTCGAAGCTGAGCGTGCCTTCTTCGAAAAAAGCATGGTCGGACAGCTATACTTTCCAGACGAACACAAAATCGCTGTGTATCTACCATTGTTGGGGCCGGTCGGGGTTCCCCTAGTTATTGGCTTGTTGAACCAGATCAAGGCTTGGAAGAGGGGGAGGAAAGAGAAGGACATGACAGCATGACCAGTATTTTGGGAGGGATTAGATATCGTCTAGCATTATTGGTTTAACCTGAACTATCACCAGATTGAAGTTCATGTCCATAGCTAGGCGAATGAGGACAATAACATTAGGCCAGCGATGCTAACCACGCCAACATCCAGTCGAGGCGGGACTGTGGTTGGTACCAATATGCCTGTTGTAAAAGCAATGGTTCTATCGTTTCATATAATCTTGATACCCCGAAATTCAATTGAATATATACCTCAGTCACTAGATGGTTACGTAGTAGGCGCACACATAGGTGTATGTGATATATACCTAGTACCTACCTACCTACCTACCTAGTAACGACCTTCGTGAACTCGAGGTCTCCTGGTTTCAAAGCGGTGATGGTGCCGTGGCATGACATTGGCCTCATATCCATTTCCGAAGCCACATACACAACTCTTCCCCACAGCTTTGACGACTATCACATCGATCACATGCATAACCTTTACATTTTGGGATTGGAAGAGCCGGTCGAAGTCTAAGTTACGTCTCAGTTACTTTTTAGGGGCTTTCGCACGTTGGACGAACTCCACACCAACCCAGGACCGCATATTGTCTCGCATATCGTTCCGCATTGTTTCTTCGTTCTTCCGTGCTACTTGATAGAATTCATCCGCCGGTCCCGCCCCTGGGCCGAACTGCGCATGAGCCGTCGAGACAGCCACGGAATGCCACGGAATGTCACCAAATCAAAAAGATTCCTCCACCTCTTGAAAGATGCCATGATAACCAGGAAAGCTGGCAGGATCGACGTCTCGATGTAACCACGGACCAACACAGTATCTGTGTGTTAGCGTCAAGCAAAGGTTTATTTAGGGTTAGGTTAAGACACCTCTGCATGTGTATTCATTTATCGTCACCGTTTTCCTACTTATCAGCTGGGTGGTCATAGTCCGTAGACTTCATCTTCCACTCCTCCATAATACTCTCTCTTTATTTGGACTTGCCGTTCTCTAGCATCCGCACAGCGGCAGCCGGCCTTATGTCACCTCCACAGCCACCATTCTTCGTCTGGGAGTTCTTGTCGTCCACGTCGTGGAAGCTTCTCCTCCTGCCTACGGTTTTCCTCTATGCTGGGCTTTGCCGAGCGCTACGCTACCGGCGGGAGAAGGCCATGCGCAGAAATCTCAGGTTTCCGGACAGGGCGTCGCTCATGCACATGACTGCCGTCGATGCCCAGAAAATCATACACTTTTTAGCCACGTGGGAAATGCCTCTCTTTCAGTTCTTGGCTCTGCAATTCGGACTGTTCAAGGTATTTACGCACACAAATCCGCATATTCGATAGTATACTCACGAACGTACACTCTGCTAACGGTCTCTTAATGCGATATGATGGTTAGACCTATGGCATAGATAGCATTAGTCGACTACTCTTAGCTACAGGCAATCTAACGGATCCTGATAAGAGTCTCAAAAGGTGAGATATCCATGTTTTCGACATTGATGCTTGTGCTCCCATCTTCCGATGCTATCGTCATTGGAGCCATTGCTGTGTTTCAATAGCGTTCTAAGCCTCTAGCAGATTCGAAGACACGGGTGTGCTGATCGGCGAATTCGTGACCAACCCGCCCACCACAGAACGAGCCATAAAAGCCATCGCACGCATGAATTTCCTCCATAGCAAATACATCAAAGACGGCACCATCTCCAACGCTGACTTGTTATACACGCTCTCCGTTTTCGTTGTAGAGCCTGCCCGGTTTTCTCGCCTCTATGACTGGCGGCCGATCAACGAGATGGAGTACTGCGCCTATGGCGTATTCTGGAAAGCCGTCGGAGATGCGATGGGTATTCAGTATAAGGGATACCTAACTGGAGCTGAATCGGGATGGCGGGATGGCGTCGAGTTTGCAAACGATCTTGCCGCCTGGGCCAAATCCTACGAGGTTATCGCCATGAGGCCTAGTATCGTCTGTGCGAAGCCGGCGAGGGCATTGATGCCGATAATTTCATACTGGGTCCCAAGCTTTGCAAAGCCTTTTGCAACTGAGGTTGCCGTCTCGCTACTGGGCGATAGGGTGCGCGAGGCGTTTATGTAAGTCGACGCATCTCCCTTGCTTCGATGCTTGCTTCGGTGCTCTTTACATCACTCCAAACCGTGGGCTCTATTGAGCTTCTCTGACGGCGGCTCTCATCTGCTATTAAATACACAAGGTCTAACTAGTTCCCGAACATCACAGGTTTCCAGAGCCAGGAATCCTAGCGCTTGCAACAGTTTACTCTTTGCTGGTGATTCGCCGTTTTGTCGTGCAATATCTAACACTACCGCGCTTCTCCCAATTCAAGCGACAGTGTGATCCGGACCCACGAACAGGGCGCATGGCACAGCGAATGCCGTATGGGAACCACCCCTACTATACCCGTCCAACACTCTGGAATCGCTGGGGTCCTACGGCCCTCGTTATCTGGCTGTGCGGCGGTAAACTTCCTGGTGATGATCCGGAAGAATATATGCCACAGGGCTACCTTTTCTCCGATATTGGTCCCAAAACTCGCCTAGGGCTGGGCATTGAGGAAATGGAGGAAAATGTTCATAGCATGAGATTTAGGAATATAGGCGGATGTCCCTTTACACAGGTACCGACCTAAGTGCCAGGTGGAAATGGGGATGGTTGGTTGGGGGATCTATTGAATATAGGTAATATTCGTACCCTCATAGCCTAGAATGAGTAGAACACGTCGAGCAAGGTTACCACCTAATTATGTACCTACCTACGTACCCAGTTCCTCATACACACACAATAGGTAAAGAACCTGACGCCATGATAATATTGTACACTCGATGAGCCATTACGGGGTTATACGGGAGTACCAATGAAGGCATCTTTTACATTCACCGCATCACATTCTTCGTGTGGACTACTCTTGTTCGTACCAGTGCATTTATCAAGATATCAATTAATACCGGTGCCTTAGTTATTCCGCTCGAAGCCCGTTGCTTTGCAACATCCCAGTATCCAAGCAATGTACATGTGATTATACGGTCAACTATCAAGATCTTAATATACTGACTACTAGGCACACAGAGAGTACCAGACTATTATTTTCATCACAAAACTAGTAAATAGTGAGTTTTCCAACGTAGCTGGACCTTTGGAACGAATTATGGGTGCCATGAGAGTGATTAGAGACCAGCAAAGGAACCAAGAGTGTAGACTCTGAACGGACTTGGGGACGACGACACCAACCATCACTACCACCATCCCGACCTACCTACCTACCTACCTAGGCACAACTTCGGCTATCTACTCGAAGGTGAGAGCAGCACCGACTTTGGGATATCTATTTTCTGGGGCGTGGTTCTGGCCTCAAACGCGATAGGACTACTCGATAGCTTTTTATCGCCATCAAGCGACACTGACATATCCCAAGCTCAATCGTTAGTAAGAGGAAGATTATATAGAAGTCCAAAGAAGAAAACTCACAGCACTGGAAAGAAACCTCGGCAGCCCCAAAGGTGGCCTCAATCTTGAAATCCACTTGCTGATAGTCTGCCTTTAAATGGTACCATGGTTTGGTGTGAATTTCTAGGCCGGAATAGTCGCAGTACATGGTTTTATGTACCTCCGTGTCTATATCGTATTAGCTGAGCGGCAGACACTTGGATTGTGAATTATAGTACGAACCATTGTCAGGAATCAAGTATTTGGGAGGGTTCTCGCTTTGCGAGCTCACCAAGACAATTTGTCCTACAAGGTCATGTTTTGATACCCCACGATCAAACCTGTGTCTCAATTCTTTGGTGACTTTTTCTCCTGGGCTCAGAGGGTCGTCCTAGACACAGTACTAGGTAAGTAATATAGCCCATGCTCAATGTCGGAGCCCTCACCATCTTAATTAGCCATTCGACACAATTGCTAACCCAACGTTCCTCACCAATAGGAGCCTTTCTAATCCTATTTTGTTTCTTCGCCAACCGATGAGACCTCCGCCTGAAATCGTATTCCTCCTCCTTTACAAATCCAAACCAGTAATGAGAACGCAGCTTTGTAAATGTAGAGGAGCCGTTGTATAGGGAGTGTAGGCGTTCGTATACCAGGCCTTTACACACACAAAGCTGTGGTGATGATGATACACTGAACACAACATTTCTAAGGAGCGGATGAGAGCTCAGCTGCGTGTATCGGCTCCGGAGTTGCTTCTGGACATATACAGAGGAGCCGAGACCACCGGAAAGTATGATATGACCCTACTACCACGTAAGCAGACCGTTGAAGACCGATGAGAACCAGCTAGACCAACAAGTTCGCCTTGCCTCCCTATGAACATTTTCTGGAGTGTCTCATCTACCATGCTAGTGATTTCTTCGACCTGTTCGTCAAACGCCTGCTTGATTTCGCTGCTGTAGGGCTGGTCAGCGATGTTATCAGTATTCTACATACACTGCCCCGTACGAGGAAACTCACGGCTTAAATTTCATCTTCCCGTCCACTATATTGCATTGCTTAAATGAGTCCTCGCCCCAACCAGGAATCCGGACATTCATGGAGCCGGGCCCATTGAGGTCAAACTCGCATTTGATTTTCTGGAAGCCTAGATCCCTTATCATCTTCGAGGCCAACCTGGGCGGCCTAATGCCAAGACGCTGAGGCTTTACTCGATGCAATTTTTTTAGGGCAATATCGAAAGCCGCACCGTCGATGTATGTGGAGCCTGCGGTCTCACCTATCGCTGATATTAACAACCAGCCCAAATCTAAGGGGGATAGGGTAGGAGGTACTTACCAATGACGGGGCTCAATTCCGATAGCAAGATATGATCTTGGTCTTGTTTATCAACCTTCGCGAGGCACAGATCCTGTCAAACGTGAGCAACAATATAAGAGAAGGCTCTGTTCAGGTGTTGGCTCAACTATTGTGCCGCCCCCAGCATCCACAACCAGTATGTTGGTGCCGTTCTATACCTGGTCAAACTCCATTCCCCTTGGCGTTGGTGTCGAAGCGACTCACCTGAAATCCTACAACCTTTTCGTTGATTGCAGATATCACTGCTGCCTCGGGTTCGGTAAGAGAAGTGGCCACACTGTGCTTTGGCTCGCTCCCAAAGCCAGCTTTTCTCACGAGACTTTTGAAGTCCTCGACTGATACGCTGTCTCAAGTTGCGGGAACACTGAAGAGGAACTCTACCGACCGATCCGCCCATTTGGCTTCAGGCAATCTCGGTGCCTTGGTCGGGAATTCTCCCTCGGGGATTCCTTCCCTAAGGTAGTCATAGAGCCGAGAGAGGAAGTCCTCGTAAAGTGTATCAACGGGTGGTAGCTCTGGGGGTATCGGCTCATCATCGCATGGTAGTGTCCCGGGCGACAAGGTGCGACGGAATCTTTTCTTAAACCAACGCCCTAGAACAAGATGGTCGTCGTACCCTGGTAGATCTTTACCGCAGCCGAATCCCCACTCGATAGGGCCGCGATCGATGTCTCTGCTATCGTAGGTCACCTCCGTTGGGACTTTCGGTTCTCCCCACTTGTTGAACACATGCACATCGGTTGGCCGCTTTTTATGCTGAGGATAAGCGTATGCCACACCAGTACCTACTCACAACGTAACGGCCATAAAGGTCAGCAGAAGGATACACAAAACGTATCATTTGTCATATGATGTATACGACTTAATCGCAATTGTTTCATGGGGAAGTTCACTCACAGGTCGTGCCGACGTCTATCCCAATTATCACGTCGGGAAGTTGCGAGCTCATTGTGTTGTACTCGAAGAAACAAGGTTATTTGATGGACAATAATCAAGGTCAGCGAGCGCAGGTGAGGCGGAGGGTGGTTGAAGAACCATATGTGTACTAGGTACTACATGTAGGTACCAGGTAGGCATCATATTAATATATGGGTAAGTGCTTGACTTATACACCATCCTACAATGTTGAGCACCAGGCCTCATTATAATCAGGCGATGGTGCTCAGTCATTCCATCTTCTCTCCTTGCACGCCAGCGAACATGTGCCTCTCCAAACCCTCGACTCCTATCACCATGGGATATGTCATAGTGTGTACGTCTAGCAAGTGCTTCCATTCCGTTATCACCTCCCAGATCACTAACCACCTTGTCAGAAGTGACCAGCCTTTTCCTACAAGTAATATGATAGCGAGCAGTTCTCTTTGGCGTATGATGATCATTTCCGAACCAAATAGATTTGTAATATTCAAAATATTTTCTTTTGTAGGTTTGTTCATAGCAATTAGGAAATTGGCGGCGGGCCTGAACTGGCGCCCGGACAATAGTGAAAACAAAGGAAAACGCCTAGGGGATGTTTTCTATTTATAATTCGGTAATCGCGTGCGGCGATGGATGAAAAGACGAGGATATTAAGGTGAAACGGGACCCACCCCTTAGATTCAGAGAGAACAAAGGCTTATGTCGATAGAGGCAAATGACACGAGTGACTTTTCCGGCATCCTTCCTGCTACTCTGCCGATTCATTGCTTGGTTCTTGTCTTTGTTCGATAAGGCGAACTTACCCATATCATCTTTTCCATAAAACCTGTGCAAACTTGTGCTGGAAAGCGATTCTCTTCCGGCCGGTTGACTTCACAAACCCTCGCATTCCAAGCAACTTCAGCAGCGACGAATGAGATTGCCGCCGCATAATATGTTATCCCCAGGTGCCGTAGCCGGTATCGCGGTAGGCTGTGCTCTTGTGGGTGCCGCCATTGCTTCTGCTGTATTCTTGCTCCTCAACCATTTTCTTCGAAGAGCATACAGACATCTTCTACCAGCAAGACAAGTCGGGACACGAGGCCGCAGATCATGGCGACTCAAGACACCTGAGCTACTCCAGACAGTCAACCTGCTTGGGTTTATGCCGCAGGAATTACCCCAGAGTCTGCTAGACGCATTTATGTCCTTTCAAGTCTGTGTCGACCAATTCCCGTGCAATAATACCCATCGTGAACCTGTGCCCCCGGAGTCCATTGACATGAGCAAAATTCGAGCCGTGTTAGGAGCCGGAGACGACGGCCGCTCCGACGCCGTATGGAAAGATAAACTATCCAACATTCACACTCGAGAAGAGGCGATTCAACAATATTTGTCAAGAGCTCTCATTGCTCGAACCGACAACCGAGGTGCCGTGGAGACAACACTACTCCCTCTAGACATCTTTCGTGTCTACCAAGTGCTTGTCGAGGGAATACGTTACCCTAGTAAGTTACTGAAGACTAAGACTACCTAATCAACTAATCAATACGTTGATGAACTAACATAACTTTGAAATATCCAGTCGTGGAAAGGGTCTACCTAGTGGGGTGGTGGCGGGCTTTCATTGCTATCAGCTTCGCCGAAAAACTCCCTAAAGTCAAGCCTGATCTAGAATACAAAATGCTTGAAGACGACCCACGGACGGAGCGTATCAAAAGTACGGCAAAAGAGGTATTAGAATCGCTGGATCCGTTCTTGAACAAATCGTCTTTGAAAGAGATACAAGGTGCACAAAAATGGGCAGAGAGTATGGTGGCTAGATGCGCTATCCTAGCATTTCAAGTCTTTGCTCGAACAAATCCCGTTTTCTTCAAGTGGCCTGAAAATACCGAGGTACTCTACCCTGCTCTACAGCAGGCTAACCTTGACTCGATGCGCGTGGAAACGCTCCAAGACGCTCGGGATATATTTTCAGAGACAATCAAAGTACCAGGAGGCTTCATCTACGACGACGACCCTGATTGAATTACCTAACTACCCATTGTTGCCATTCGTATACACTGCGTCTGTTCTGGTAGGTAGTCCTCTCTTCACATCCTCAGGCCTACAGCGCCGGTTATCGACAAAAAGGTTACTAGGTAGTGTTTTGGTTTTTATTGTTATTGTTTAAGTACCTAGGTAGTTACATAGTATGTAGCAATAAATTATCCCCTTTTAATTATATCAATAGATCCATGAATACTGTGTTGGTGTAGGGCTGGAAGCTAGTGAAGGAGCTGGCAGTGATCACATGACACCCTTAGGCGCATACATACGTACGTACGTATAAAAAACTCCCACTTTAGATTTAGATCACAACCAAAATAGACCTAGACAACACATAATCAGATATAGCCTTTTAGAGCTCTTGATCAGACCTGGAAAAGTGGTTAGAAGCGTTGAGGGCTTATATGAGGTTTTTCATTATATAAGTGTTCCTTAATCTCTTACCCCTGGAGCCTTACTCCAGCTCAATACTACATAGTACTAGGTAGGTACTAGGTAGTTCTATCAATCTTTAGCTAACATAAGTACTAGGTACCCAAGGTAGTTCTATACGAGTTGTATTCAGGCTACCACGATCATGCACCCGGCACAGGATTGATATCCAAACGGTGCCGTAACATAATCAAATCACGTCTCGGGCTTCTCCGCTGTGGTAGTGATGGCGGACTCTACCTCATCGCCACCAGCTACGTCTGATGTACCCAAGCTAGTACCAATGCCTCCGAAGTACTGTGGTGGTAGCGGCCCCCCTCTGCGCCGCGGGTATTCTGTTGGAGCCGGATCAGAACCAAGGTGACAAGCCATAAGGTGGTGCATTGAGCCGATCGCAGCCAGTAGTCGATTGTGGGCAAAGCGCAAAGCTTTCTCTTTCTCGTTAAGGTGTCTGTAGTCCTGCAACACAAATTTTACCCGTCGTATGATCTGCTTTCGATCAAGCGAATCGAACTCCCCGGGTTTGCATAATGAGCGGCCGAACTTTTCTACTTCAATGATGGTCGATGTAAGCGCATCCATGTACCATTTTGTGTGCGTGCGGTTATCTGGGCGCCGACAGATCTTTTTGTAGCAAGCATGAGCATGTTCGATATCGTTATTTACTTGCTGAAGTATCGCTAGGAAGGTCTTTGAGGTTTCTGGGACGTCGGAAAGCTCTGTACCGGTCTTCAAGAGTTTCCATACCGCCGACACGCTGGTGCTGGCAATTCCGAGGGATGCAGCTATGATCGAAAGAGGATCCATGTCCGAATATCAAGGGAAGAGGAAACCTAGGCTGGTTACCTACTAGGTACCTAGGTAGGAGGTAACTGTTCAAGCAAGCAGCACTGGAGGTGTCTGTCGGTAGGACGGACAGCTTGCCTTTTCTACTACCTACCTACTAGGTACCTACCTACCTAGTAGTTACCAGGTGAAGCATCAAGTTACCTCTCGGGCTCAAGTCTGCCAGTTAATTACCTAGGTACCTACCTAGGTACCTACCCAGTACCTATCTAGCTACCTCAGCAGCATTTGTCAGATACTACCTAGTAGGTAGCTTAAATCATTGGCAGACGCAACAGAACCCAGCAAGGGCGAGTTCCCATATCTCCCACGCAAATGGAATTGAATTTGATATATGAGATATGGCAAAGAGCAATGTTTGTCACCAAAGGTGCGGTATCATTCTACGCGACGGCGTTGGGCCAGGGTTTACTGAGCCTACCTAGTAATAGACAAGGTAGGTAGTGAATGATCGATCATAGCTTCGGCAACCGCCTCTATTGGATATCTAGGTACCTAGGTAGATACGTAGAACACAGGTCAACCTGAAAATCACCGAGCTGTGATGTAGTAGTGAGACAATTCAGTTTATATTTGATAAATCTCAAAAGTACCTTCCTGTAGGTATGGGCGGTTATTTGGAAGATTATCTGCAAGGGTTTGAACTTCGATATATACATCGATGATATCAAGAGCCCCTACTCTTTCTTATCATACCTAATAGACTTTGAAAGAAAATATATTAGGAAGATACCTAGGTAGGTACCCAGGTAATCGCCATCCATAGATAACTGGAAAGTGGCGGATTTGTGCCTTGAGTGCCTTGAGCTGAATTTAGAAAGTGTAGGAATAATATCGACATGGCAAAAGAAATATACGATTAGGTAGGTATGTTAGGGCTATAGAAGGCTACATAGTAAATACTTACCTAGGTACCTAACCTATTAATATAAATATATCAATAATATTAGGTATTAGGTAGGTACTTACCTAGGTACCCAGGTATATATATAACCGTCTTCTTCTTATCGGCCTTAGCTATAAATAATGTCAGTAAGCGGTGCCTAAATATCAGATATTGGTCGGACCTTGCGCATAATTCGAATTCTTTTACAATCACCGGGTCCATCGGGACATGGTCAACAGAGAGCTTCCCGGCCATTATCACGGATGTAAAATGCGAAAAGACCTCTTTTCATGTCAAACCCTAACAATCCTGCCGTTCTACTGTGGTACTGAAACTGAAACAGCCAAGTAAATGACAAACTAAGTTCCTGGTAATCAATGAGTTGAATGATTGCTCTCTCGTCTTGAATCGGTGTTGCTTCCATGGCTCATTGTTGACACCAGCAAGGTCAGGAGCGTAAGCGGACCGGCCGCTCCAAGTAGAACCAAATGATCTCCCTTTCGCCATCTGGACCGCTCCATATCCTGGAGCTGAGGCGTCTAACATACTAGGTAGGTATGCTTATGGATATGCAGTTGGCGTAAATTGATACGGAATACCACCTATCACCTCATGGGTACCTGGTACGCCAAACGCTCAACTACGTCTCATTACTATTAGATGGTAGGCATCCGGAAAAGCTTGACGAAAACAATGACGGGACGATTTCGGCAGCAGAGTCAATTTGGTGCAACCCAGGGCTTGCTAGGGATACGGTGTTCGGTCTCTAAGACACTATGACTAGGGGGTTCGGTATCGGTTCATGGAAGGCGGGTTATTGTGGCTGCTCACGGATATACTATTTAGTTGTCATGGGGCACTGACGCTCTGGTAGGCGGGATGAATATCAACGAGGAAAATCCCAGGAGGGTTTTGCCAGAAAAGTGACAGGTCTAATATGAGGCGCTACGTTTCCTGTTTGCTCCTCTTAGATGTCTTCCGATAGGGCCGAGAGTAAATACGTGTAGCACACTTAGCACCTCTCATGTATGTATGGTGATTTCAATGGCGCCTTGGTTGTTGTCATAACTCATGATATTCTGTCACAATTACCTAGGTACCTACCTTACATACCTACATGTGCCTACTAGGTACTAGGTATATACCAAGTAGATAGTTAGCTGAGGTACGTAGTATCAATTATATAGTACTACTAGGTATATACATAGTATATATCAATGTAGATACTAGGTAGTGGGCGTATTCGTTGCGAGTTGTGCCGGTACCTGCTAGGTAGGTAGGTACATCATATGAGCTCTCATTCGAACCCCTTTAGCTTTCGGAGAAGCTTAGGAAGCTTTTGCTTTTTCTCTGACCATCGGTGGCCAGGCCCCTCTATCACCCAAACCAAGAACGAATGCATATGTAGCTAAGTTTCCCGTCATTTCGGCGAGAGCGAGCTCCTTGCCTCACAATTAATTTTAAGACTAATCATAATATTCAGCAGTGTGTATAACAAATGATTTATATGCATACCTAGGTACCTGCCTACCCAGGCACTTAGCAGGCGTATTTGATATTTGACACAGATAAATGTCTGACTGCCTTCTTTACACCACGCGAGCAGGTAACCGAAAGAGGTCGCGATAAACATGTCCAACTTACCTAGCAGCCCTGTAAGGGTACCGACGGAAGAGTCTGGTGCAGCAGCCGAGTTATCGCCACCGTCTTCTCTACCACCAGGGTCGTCTTCCCTAGCGGCAACGACGTCATCCTTAGCAGCACCACAAGCAGCCCAGACTCCATTAGATGGATTGAACTTTCTCCCAGCGTCACATTGGACCCAGGCACAGGTAGGTCTACTAAGAAAAGCACACCATCTGAATTTTCTACCAGCGTGGTCATTAACGGACTATCTAGCCCGAGGAGGAGTCTGACGGCGAAGATTCTGCTTATGGGGACAATGCTAGTTCAACCGCATCTTTGACCGCCAGCATATTCGAATATCGGACAGTGTATGGTCGCACGTTTCACAGCGAACGGGGCAACGCGCAATCCTGGTACGACCCTCCTTTGGTGGACGTCTCATCCATGATTCGCGAGATTGGTTAATACTGACTTGCCATGCAAGGAATCCGAATGATTCCAAACATGACGAGAGCATGGACATCCTGTAAGAACGTCCCCTCAAAGTCAGCTTCGTGGTCTGAAATCTCCGGGCAAGACGCTAATCGTTAGTCAGTCACCATGTCTCGACACTTTTGCAAGATGGGAGACTGTATCTAGCCCCCATAAGCAAGGACATTCAGGTACGAGCACGGCTTGAACGTAGTTTTTCGTTTTGCCCTTAACAAGAAACAGAAAGTACTGGATGTGGGTTGCGGAACGGGTAAGTCCACAACATATTGCACTCCTCCCTAAATGACGCCCAAATTAATCCGAGCTCTGCAGGAATATGGGCAATGTATTAACCTCTCCCACCCATAATACTGCATCCTTATCGTAGTTGACACAATCAAGTGACTTCGCGGACGAATTCCCTGGGGCGGAGGTTATCGGTCTTGATATCTCGGCGCAGCAGCCTCAATGGATCCCGCCCAATCTGAAATTCGAATTGGACGACATAACCCAACCGTGGACGTACGAGCGTGATAGTTTCGATTATATCCACATGCGTTGGCTCGTTGGTGCTATCCCAGACTGGGATGCCTTGTACAAGGAGATATTCGATGTCCTGAAGCCAGGTGGGTATTTTGAGAACAAGGAATCTTCAGCTATGATAACCAGCGACGATGGTACGGTTGGGGAAGGAAGCGCTCTGGACCAGTGGGGAAGGATGTTCGGCGCGGCCGGAAAGAAATGCGGCCGCTCGTTTCTTGTGGTCGAGGAGGAGATCCAGAAGAAGGCGATGGAGCAAGCTGGTTTCGTCGATATCAAGGAGCACGATTTCAAGGTATGAGGGACAGTCTGACGTTATGAATGGCTTTGCAGCAGCAACTGACATCTATCCTCCAACAGACCCCTATAGGATCCTGGCCGGCGGATGAGAAGATCAGAGAGATTGGCCAGTACAGCCAACTTGCCCTTGAACAAGATATCGAAGGTATGTCATGGATTTTAAATAAGCCTCGAATCGTCACTGGCATCTTCGGAAATACCTAGAAACTTATAGGGTTTTATAGGTTTTGTGACGTACCTCTGGAGCACAGGCATGGGATGGAGCATGGAGGAAATTCAAGTGTATGCCGCACATCTGCGGCGCGAGTTGCGATCGAGGAAATTCCATGCCTACTATCCCCAGAAGGTGCTGATTGGCCGCAAACCGAACATCGGAGAAGCGCCTTGAAGATAGCTAAGAGTCTTGGGTCCATGGCTTATATCCCATCGTTGATGATTATCAGCTCTGGAGGTGGCAGCGTGGTTATACTTCGAACGCCCGTGAGTCTACTGCTGAGCTGGATTGGGGATGGTAGCACGCTAATGTGGAGGAGCTATCGATATCTACCAAAACGTCCACATACGGGTGCGATGAGGATTGGGAAGTCTTGGATAGCAACCGACGAGATTATGTTATGCTTCTTAGTTCAAGGTTAGCATGAATGAAAGGCCCAAGGGGTATTGCTCTCAAGCATCTATGACATCCATGGATGTAGATTGATGATCGATTGCATTCGTGCTTAGTCTGTTGCCGTCTTTCAGAACGTGGTAGTGATGGCTGGACGGCTGTTCAGTTGAGCAGTTGAGCAGTTGAGCAGTTGAGCAGTTGAGCAGTTGATTTCGTTTGCAGCGTACTCGGTACCTAGCACTAGTACATACTACCTACTAGGTAGTACTAGGGTACCTACCAAGGCACCTAGTACCTAGTACTAGGTACATACCTACTAGGTAGGTACATGTAGATTGGGGTACTACTAGGTACATAAGGTACTAGGTATTTGCATACTCAGGTAGGTAAGTAGTGTACGGATAACGCTACTAAAAGTTTTGTCTATAGAGCCAGTTGTTTAGGTCTTGGCAGCTGGTTTAAGCTAATCCAAGCTAGCGATGCCAAGATTTTTTATAACTGCTGCCAGCCATGGGTTATTAAATGTAGTTATATGTCCGTTGGTTTAAAAGCGGTTAATAATGTTAAATATTTTTATTACGTAAAATTAAATAACCGTTAATAAGTGATATTTTAATTTATAATTATTTTTATAAATAAAATTTTTAATAATATTATTTATACGTAAATAATATATAATTTAAAATATTTATATTATTTTAATACGATATAATATTTATATTATTTATAATATATTATTATTATATTAATAAAAATATATAATAATATTATAAAATTTTATAAAATTAATAAAATTAATATAAAATTATAAATTTTATTTTATTTATAAAATTTATTATATAATAAAATTATAATTTAAATATATTTTTATATATAAATTTAATGTAAAAATATTTTTAATTAATTTATAAAATATTTATTATTAATATAATTATTATATTTTTATTATTATTATTATTAAATTATTATAAAATTTTTTAAAAGTTTTTAATATTAAAATTATTTATAATTAATTAAATATATTTAAATATAATTATTATTATAATTTAAAAAATTTTAAAATATTTAAAAATTATAATTATTAATTAAAATATAATTTTTAAATAAATTTACGGTTTAAAATTAAAAAACGTTATAAAAATATAAAAATTTATATTAAAATATAATAAATTAAAATAAATATATATTTTATAAAATATATTTTAAATTAAAAATTTTTAAATATATTAAAAATTTATTTTATAAAAATTAATAAAAAACTTTAATAATTATTTATTATTTATAATTATTAAAAATTATTTATATTTAATTAAATATATTTAAATATTATTATTTATTATTTATAATTATTATAAATTATTTATAATTAATTTAATTATTATATTAATTTAATATTATTTAATTTTTTATAATTATTTATTATTATAAACGTTATTATTTTATATCGTTTTTTAATTATTTTTATTTTAAATTAAATAAAATTTATATATTAAAATAATTAATAATATATATATATATAATTATTTAATTAAATAATATAATAATAAAATTATTAATTTATAAAATTATAAAACCGTAAAATTATAAAATCGTAAATATAATAATTTAAAAATATAAAAAAACTTAATTTTATTATTATTTAAAAAATTATATTATATATATTAATAAATACGTATATTTAATAAAAATAATAAATAAAAATAAAAATAATAAATGGTAAAATAATAATTTTATTATATTTAAAAAAAAGAAAAATTAATTTAAAAATAAATAAAAATTTTATTTTTATATATTTTAAATATATAAATATTTTTTTAATTAAATATATACCGTATAAATATATATTATTATTATATAATTATTATTTATTTTATTTTATTTTTATAATTAATTAATTATAAATTTTATATTAATTTTTTATTTTATTTATTTTTTAATTTTAAATTAATTTAATTATTTTTATTAATATTTTTATAATTTTATTTAAAAACGTTTTAATTATAATATTAATAAAATTATAATTACCGTAAATTTAATAAATATTATTTATTTTTAATTTTTATATAATTATTTTAATATTATTAAATTAATTATTAATTTTTTTATTAATATTATTTATTTATATTAAACATTAATATAAAAAAAATTAATATATAAAATTAAAAATTTTTAAAAAAAATTATTTTAAAATAATATTAATAATATAATAAATAATATAACCGATATTAAATTTTTAAATTATTTTATAAATTTTATTAATTAAAATATTACGCGTTATACGTTTATATTTAATAAATAATTAATAAATAATATTTTTAATAATTCGTATTTTATTATTTTATTTAATTAATCATTTATTTTTAAAAATAATAATATAACCGATTTATAAATTAAAATTTTAATTATTTACAAATAATTTATTAATAAAAATATAAAAATAAAAGTTTTAAAAATTAAAATTAACGTAATTAAATTTTTAATTTTTATTATTTATTTATTATTAAATTTTAAAATTAAATATTTTCGTTTTTTAAATTTAAATTATAAATATTAAATTATTATTAAATAATTAAAAATAACTTTAAATTAATAAATTAATAAAATATAAACTTTATAAATTTATTATTTAATAAATTTTTAATTATATTTAAAAACTTAAAATTTAATAAATTAAATTTTTCGGTTTATTTTTTTATATAATAAATATAATGTAATTTTTTTATAAATATTAATATAAAACCGTTAAAATTTTTAATTTTTTATTTAAAATTTTTAAAAGTATATTTTAATTTTAATTTTTATAAATACTTTATTTTTAATAATAAAAATTCGTTAATATTAATGTTAAAAATATTATTTATTTAAAAATTAATAAATTTAAAAATTTTAATTTTATTATAAATAAATATAAATCGAACGTTAATAATTTTATATATAATTATTATTAATAATAACGTAAATATATTTTAAATTAATATATTTTAAATTTAATAAAATTATATAAAAATTTAATAATATATAATAATGTTTTTTAAGGTATTTATTTTTAATTTAATAAATAAATATATAAAAATTACTTTTATATCGGTATAATAAATTAAATATAAATTATAATAATATTTTAAATTATAATTTTATTTTTTAATAACGTAATATAAATATTAAAATAAATATTAAATGTTAATTAATTTTTAAATAATAAATATATATATTATAATAAATTTTTATTAAAATTATTATAATTTTAAATTATTAATCGTAATTTTTATAAAAATTAAAATATTTTTATTTTTAATTTCGTAAATTATATATAACTTAAAAATTATTATATTTTAATAAATTATAAAATTATATATTTCGGGTTAAAAATGCTTTTAAAAATAAAATATTTAATTTTTTATATTTAAAGTTTTATACGATTTATTTAATGTAATTATTTTTTTATTTATACGAAATTTTAATGTTAAAATAAAGTTATCTTTTTTATTATAAAATATAAAGTTATAATTTTAAAAAATCGTTTATATACATAAAATTTTTTTAATATAATTATATAATTATTAAAATTAAAAATTAACTTAAATAATTAAATTTCCAGTTTTTTACGGGCTATAATATTTTATAAAATTAAATATATAATTTAATATAAATATTTTTAAAAATTAAAATATTATTTAATATATTAAAAATAATAATAACGTTTTTATTAATAATAATAATAATTTTATAAAAGCTTTTTATCTATTTTTTTCGATAAATAAAAACTTTATTTCTTATTAAAAATAACATAAAAACGTTTTATAAATATTTAAACTATTTTTTATATTTAAAACGTTTTTAATTAATTATTATATTTTTAATTTTTAATTTTACTATTATTTTTAAATAATTTAAGCCTTTTAAATTTAAATTAAAATTAATAATAAATTTATATTAATTTTAAAATATACGTTAAATATAAATAAAATAAAAATAAATTTATTAAAATTAATAATATTATTAATTATTTTTACCGTTATTTAAAATCGAAATACGTTAAAATTAAATTTTTAAAATTTATTACTTATAATTTTATAAATTTATTATATAAAATTATAATATTTTTAATTTTATTAATTAATTAATATATTTTTATTAAAACTTAATAATAAATGATTTTTATAATATAAACTTTATTTTTAAATTTAATATTATTAAAATTAATATCGATATCGTAAATAATAACATTAAAAATTTAAAATAAATATTAATTTAATATTATTTAAACATTTTTAAATTTCATAATAAAAATTTTTTAAAAACATATTATTTAAAACTTATAACCGTATTAATAACATAAAATATAAATTATTTATTTAAATATATAACGTTAATAATTATTTTATAATTAAAATTTATATTAAGGTTTTTAAATTAAATTTAAACTTTTAAAAACTTTACTTTTAATTTAATAATAATAATAAAATTTATTAATTTTTTAATATTATTAATTTTAACGTTATAATTAGTTTTATTTAAAAATCATATAATTTAATAACCGATAAATAATTAAAACAGGTATAAAAACGTTATAATTTTATTTTCGTAAAAAATAATATTTTTAAAATAAAATTACAGATATTTTTATTTTTAAATAACATTAATTATAATACCGTTTTTATATATTAATTAATTAATAACGTTATTAAAATAAATTTTTAATTAATTTATATTTTTAAATAAAAATAAAAATAAAATATTAATATTTATAACATAAAAATTTATATAATTAAATAAAATATTAATAATAATAATTCCGAAAAATTTTATAAATTATTTATCGTTAAAACGGATATTAATTTTATTAATATAAATGTTATTTATTTTTAAACGTTTATCGAAATATTTTTAATAAAAATTAAATACTAATTTTTTAATTATAAAAACGTAAATAATTTTTATATTAAATATAATTTTTAAAAATATTTTTCGTATATTAATTTAAAAAAAATATTATTAAAAACTAATTTATTTAATAAAAACATATAATTATATAATGTTAAAATATTTAATCGAATAAATAAATTATAATTAAAAATAAATTATTATTATTTTTAAAATTTATTTTAATTCGGTTATTATATTTTTTAATTTTATTTTAAATTAAAATCGTTAAATTTTTATAATTAATTAAAAATATTATATAATTTTTATTAAAAAACTTCGCTTAATTTTTTAATTTTTCTTAACTTTTTATATTTTTATTTAAAATATTTAATAAATTAACATTTTTTTTTATAAATTTAATAATGTTATTTTTATATTTTTAAGGTTTATTTAACGTTATATTTGTTTTTTTATTTATTTTATAATATTTTCGATCGATATAATATTAATAGTTTTTTTATTTTATTATTATTATTATATTTATAATTATATTATTTAACTATTTTTATAATTTCGTAAATTTTAATAAACGTTTAAAATTTATTAGTTAAATTTTAAACTTTAATAAAAATTTAAATAAAATATATTATAATTAAAATATAATTTAATAAATACGATAAATAATAATAATAAATTATTATTTTCCTTTAAATTTAAAATTAAAAGCTTATTAATATAAAAAATTTATCGAAAAATATTTATAATATTTTTAAATCATTTTATTTATATTTTTTTATCGATTTTAACATTAAAAAATATAATCGTAATTTAATTATAATAATATTAAATTTTATTTTATTTAATATTAAAATGGCGTTTTATAATTATATATATATCCGTAAAATATTAGTAATAAAAACGTTATAAAAAAATATAAAACTATTTTATTAAAAAAATTATTAAAAATACGACATAAAATTAAATTTATTATATTTCCGTAATATAATAAATGTTAAGGAAAAAACAGAATTTATCTTTAAAAATATTATAAAATTCGCCGGTATAATTATTTTCATTATTTTAAACTTTTTAAAATAATTAATAATAATTAAAAACACATTTTATTAAAAACTTATATTAAAAAATATCGTAATAATTATTACTTAAATAATTACCGACGGATATTAAAGCTTATTATTAATAATTATTTATTAATATAAATAATTAAATTATTTAAAAAAAAACTATAATTTTTATTAAATTAATTTTATTTTTTAATATAACGTTTAAAAATATCGTTTAAATTATATATAAACCATTTATTAACGGTTTAAAAATTTAATAACATTTTTTAATATAATAAATTAAAATATTTATTTTTACTATTTTATTAAAAATTATACTTTTAATTATTATTTTATAAATTTATAAAAAGTAAAAATTATAAAATAATTAAAAAGTAAAAAAATATTAATAATTTTAAAAAACCGAAAGGAAAAAAAAAAGGCTATTTATTAAATTTATTTTTAATTAATTAATGGTTAAAAAAAGAAAAAATCCGAAATAAAATTAATTAATTAAACTTTATAATTAATTTAAAAATAACATATAAAATGATAAAAATAAATTATTAAAAATAAATAAAATAAATAATAAAAATATTAAACGTTTAAATAATAAAAATAATAATTAATTAAAAAAGTTTAACCGAAATAATAAATAAATTAAAATTATAATTTTAATTTATTAAAATTAAAAGATTTATAAAAAGCAGCCGTACGTTATTATTTACATTTATTTTATTATTTATAATTTAAAATAAACCGGATTTAATTTCGTATAATATACGGATATTTTTATATTAATATATTAAACCATTTTTATTAAACTTTTATTAATTTATTAAAATTTTATTATAATAAATTACGTATTTCGAAAAAATTAATAAATTTTTAAAATAATTAAAATTATATTATTTTACGTAAATATTTTATTATATTAATATATTTCGTAACATTAATTATAATAATTTTAATATTTAAAAAAGTTTAATAATTTAAATTTTATAAAATATTTTAAGTATACGTTAAATATTTTTTTATTATATAAACGTAATTAATATTTTTATTAATTATTTTAAAATTTATTAATTTTATAAATGTTTAAGTATTTTTTATTTTTAAATTATTTATTTAATATTAAAATTAATTATTATTTTATAACCGTAAAATCGAATTATTATTTAAAAATAATAAATTAATTAAAAATATATAAAAATAAATCGTTTAATTTATTTATGTTTTTTAAATAATAAAATTATTATTAAAATTATAACTTTAAAATTATATTAAAAACCTGTTTATATTATTATAAAAAAGTTAAAATTAAAAAATAAAAAAATAACGAAAAAAAATTTAAATTTTATCGGAAAAACTTAAATAAATTATAAAAGAAAAAAGGTTAAACTTTATTATAAATAAAATAATAAAAATTAATTACTAATATTACATATATTATTATAATAAAATTTTTAAATTATCGTAATAATAATTTTTCTAATTTTATTAATTTATATTATTAATTTTTAATAATATTAATTAATGTTAATAAATATATATATTTAATAAAAATAATAAGTAAAAATAAAAATAATAAATAATAAAACAATAATTTTATTATATTTAAAAAAAAGAAAAAAATTAATTTAAAAAATAAACGAAAAACTTTATTTTTTATATGCTTTAAATATATAAGTATTTTTTTAATTAAATATATACCGTATAAATATATATTATTATTATATAATTATTAATATAAAAATAAGAAAAAAAAAAAAAAAAAGATTTACGATTTTTTTAATTTATTTTTATTTTTTATTTTAAATATAAATTATTAAAAATAATTTATACATTTTTTAAAATTATAATAATAAAATCGTAAAATCGTAAATTATAAAAATTAATTAAAAATATTAAATAAAATATTATAAAAAATATATTAAAATATATAAAAATTAAATAATAAAAATTATATATATATAATAATTTAAATTTAACGTTTTTATTTTTAATTTTTTAATTTTATATTAATTTTAAAAATTTAAATAATAATTATAAAAAATTATAATAAAATTATAATAAATAATATTATAAAATTTATTAAATTTATAAAATTTATTAATTTTATATAATTTTTATAATTTATTATAAATTTATATATATAATAAAATTATCGTTATAAAAACCTTAATTAATTTTTATAACGTTTTTAAAATTACTGTTAAAATAATTAAATAAATGCGTAGTTTATAATATTATTAATAAATATTAAATATGTACCTCTTATAAATATAATAAATACATACATAATAAATGTGGCAATAAATGAAATAAATTACTCCCACAGTTATAAGTGCATTTATAAGTCTCGTAAACCGCGACCACCTCCAACGAAGACCCAATCTACCTAGTAATTATCAACATTATCATCAAGGGCTTGAGGTCTAGCTTGGGATTTTCGTTTCTCTACCTACTACATACTATGTAGTACATCTATGATACCTTGGAACACAGTAGCACCGTCAGTTCTCAATAGCCCTGGAGCCCTGGAGCCCTGGACCACATGGCGTTTGCCCAAGATGAGAATAGCCACTGCACTGTTGGCACTGTTGGCGAACCAAGTCAACCGCATCAACTTGAGATCATTCAACATAACATCGATGAGCTCGTAAAAACGACCATCATATTACATGATGCCGCTAAACAGGAAAATGGTTCACTCAGCCCTCATCGATCAACATTACTGAAAGAATTCAGAGAGGTGATGATTGCAATCCAGAGCAAAGCGGCTAAAGCAATTCACGAAATAGAAACGAAGCTTGGGGTCACCGCACCTCTCGATAATGCCAGCATCACCAGCATCGGTGCGCCGTTGGAAAACCTGATCGGAGTGGATCCTAAGAGCCCTCTCAATCTGGCCTTAGGCCGCGCCGACCTAGGCGGTAAGCCGGGTTACAAACTTCGTGATATCGCCACAGGTATCCTAAGCCCCCTAGTCGTCGGTGACGATGGTGGCTCCACGGCCTTGCCCCAAAGCTCCCAGAGCCCCGACAGCCCCTTTGTCATTTTGCAGCCCACCCTGAGGAACGTTTGGGTCGTCCAGCATGCCTACGCCATGCTGCTGGGCCACAAGGAGAGGCTCATCAAGCAATACCTTGCCGAAGTAGGTTCGAGTGTCGGAGTGAGTCGCAAGTTTACGCGGGAATACTACGAGGTCCCAAGCTTGGCCAACTTACCATCCAAGGACAAGCTTGGCAATCTACTTGACGTCAAGCGTTCCTCGTACAATGATACGAGCCACAACATGATGCTTGTCCTCGCATTTATCAACACCAATGGTGATCTTAGGTACCTCGAGGCTGTGAAAGGGGAGGCGGTCGACATAGATAACAACACCCACGACGATCCCTACCTCGTCCTGCCTGCGGTCGAAGAAACCATTAAGAAGTTGTATCATGTCTACAGGTCCCTCAGAACAGCGACCTCAGAGCAACGGCGGGCAATCAAAGACAGAGAGTTCGCAGCAACCTTGCCGGCAAATGCGATGGACGATCTAGAAAAGCGATTCAGCTTCTCGGGAGGCGACGATCCGAGTCCCACGGGCGGTAGTAGTAGTAGTAGGAAACGTCGTCGCATGCTGGACGACAACGGCGGTCCATAAACGAGCCGTGGCGAGATCCACATAAGTAAGCAGGCTGGGGATGATGAATTTCAAGCTATGACCAGAGATATTACCAGGAAAGGTGTGCCTAGGTATTAGGTACTTTGGGATGAACCCAACCCTGAAGAGATCATGGAAATATGTAAGGACCTGCGTATGACTTCGTTCCATCAAGTACGCGAAAATCCAAGATAACCTTTAAGTCATGCGACCCTATAACAACAATACTGTGTCAATCGCAGTATCTTTAACTGATCCGGCTATCTATGTCTATCCGCCTGATGTCCGCATTCCAGCAGGGAATTATTATCCTCATCAACGCTGCTCAAGCTGCGTCGGCGTTTCTGGCAGTTCTGTCCCAGTTGCCACAGATGCCGTGACTTGATCAGCCGGATCCGCATCTGCAGGGTCTTCCCAACCCTCACGATCGTCTTTTACAAACCGTACAAAGGCGACGTCAAGTAGAAGTGATGCGATGCAGAGCCCTATTGCGAAATACAACGCTGCTCTGTAGCCAATTACTGGACGACGACCTTTGCCCACTTCCGACTCTACGGTAGAGGCAAAGCCAAGTCCAAGGCTAGTGCCATACAGAAGCAGAGAACCTACCAACGACCCCGCAATCCCCTGCTGCTTTCTACTAACCGCGTTGCTAGCAATAATCTGGGCTGCTGTGTAAACAAAGTCCGGCGACAACGAAGATAGGAGGGTGCTTGGAAACACCTGATACCAATAGGGCTGTTGCTCTGGCATGGTCGCGACAAGAATGATGGCCAGGAGCATGCACGAAGCGCCTAGCGCTAGGATCCACTGGGCTGGCACGCGTGGAATCAGATAGGCTGCTAAGAACGTAGCGGCAGCGCCTCCAACGCCGAACGGTGTCCAGCCAACAGCGAACTGCATCAGAGACCAATGCCGTATTTCTTGCAGCCAAAGAATTGTGTACCAAAAGAGGGCACTTGCCGCCATGAAGTTCAAAACCACTGCAAAGATCAAAGGGGTAAAGGACGGCGCTTTGAAGATGCTCAGGGGCATGATGGGATCAGCCGCAAAGTGGTGTTCCCAGATAAAGTAGCCAACAAAGAGGGCCACAGACAAGACAAGAGTGGACACGATCATCGGGTTCGACCATCCCACGGCCGGTGCTTGGCTGACGAGTAGAGTGGTTAGCAATACGACATCAACTCGGTAGGAACACTCACTTCCATACGACGTTAAACACGATCAGCCCACTTAGGGTCAGGAAAGACCCTATCCAGTCAATCGTTCCATTCGGATCTACAGGCACCTCCCGCGGGAGAAGTGCCCACAACGAAATCGTCACAACTAAAGCGAGAGCCGAGCTTTGTGCAGCGGTTAGTAGCTGAGAAGCCTTCGTCGTAGGACAACATACATGAATACAAACATCCAAACAAAGGGTGTGCTCTCGATAAAGCCACCGGTGATGAGAGCACCAATCCAACCGCCCATGGGTGCGGATGCGCCGATCAAGGCCAAACTGAGATTCCTCGCAAACCCAGGTGGATTGGTGATGCCGATCATAGCTACGGCGTTGGGGAGGATGAATGCGCCTCCAACGCCTGACAAGGCACGCAGGATGTTGAAAATAACGAAGTTATTGCAGAATCCGCATGCAAAGGTGAAGACGAGGAGTATAGCGCTGCCGAGTAGGAGCAAGTTCTTGTGTCCATACACAACTCCGAACCGACCGCTAACCAAGACGAATGTCCCCTGCGTGAGTCTAGTCTATGTTAACATCCAACACTACATGCATACTATAGGTGCCGTGTGGGAAAAGAGTGAGAAAATAAGTCACGTACGGGTAGGAAGCGCCGACCCAATTCGCATGAACACCCGAGACACCAAGTCTCTGGCTAATGCCGAGTCCACCAGCAATGCCTGTCATGTTGCAAATCATCTGCATGAGGTTGCAGCCGACAATGAGTGCTGTGATGGCCACCCGGCGGCCTTTGTTGGTAACATTTAAAGGGGCCACGTCGAAGACACGCTGAATCTCTTCAGGGGACTGACTTACTGGTTGAGGTGCTTGAGTCTCACCGTCAATACCGAGACCCGCGGGCCCCTCACCCAATCCACCGGACATGATGCTCTGAAGACCAATCGCAGATTGCGCAGCATGAGAGTCAACGCCCGGGCCAAGCTCGTGACGCAGTATAGACCGTAATGACATTTTGCAAAGGCAATAACGCGAGATTGATTATCTCTCTCCTGGTTGTATTTGGGTTAGATTCAGTGTTAAAAGGAGCATAGCTGCATCTTGGGGCTTTTTGACTGCAAGATGTGAAGAGTTAAGAAGATGCCCAGGTGGTCTTGTTCAGGCCGTCTCCAACATCAAATAATTACGCCGATTTCGTTCTTAAATTCTTGAAGTCGACTGCCAAGCGGGGCTTCTCGCAACAGAACGAGGTTACAGACATAGGAAATGAAGTGGGTGTCCGGTCTACCGCCGGTCACCAATCTCTAGGCGGGCCACGGAATAGATCCATGGATGATTCAATCAGGATCCATACTGCACCAACGGGATTGAATTAGGTACCTACATATTGTAACCTACTAGGTAGGTAGGTAATTGATCAATTTATACCCAATGATTTCACACAAGGTCGATAGCCGAGACGGCGGTAGCTCCGGCGTCGACAGTGAGGACACTTCCGGTAATCCATCGGGCTTGCTCGCTGGACAAGAACCTCACGGCCGCCGCGCAATCCCACGCATTTCCCTCCGTCCGTAGAAGGCTTCGGTCTCTTCGAGCTTGGCGAACTTCCGGGCTCATACCCTTTGCATACATCATGGGAGTATAAAGCATGCCTGCCGTGGGTAGGCACCAGAGTCAGCCCTTATACGACCCAAGGGCAAAAGGAATGGCAACTCGAAACCCCCGCGTTGACTTACCTGGACACACGCAATTCACGCGAATGCCATCTGACGCATGATGGGCTGCCATGGCGCGTGTCATGTTCAGAACAGCACCTTTGCTCGTCGGGTACAATAAATCGGGGGTGCCCCCTACTAAGCCGGCCACGGAACCCATATTTACAACACTCCCTCGAATCCGGCCCAGTGATTTCTCATTCTTGCGCATCTCGGGCACTGCCACCTTGACCATGTTTGCCATGCTCGTGACATTTATGTCAAGACCTTGTCGCCATTGGTTTAGGTCGAATTCTGCTGCGGTACCTCTGGCGCCCATGACTCCTACGTTGTTGACGAGAATATCAACTCTTCCAAACTTAGCCAATGTCGTATCCACGATATTTTGGCAGTCGACAGGGTCAGTAACGTCAGCTGCGCAGCTAATGCTTTCTCCCTTGCCCTCCCGCAATACCATTGTGCTAGTGTTCGCTGCCCACTCTGGGTTTAGGTCAGCGCAGACGACGGACGCTCCATCCTCAGCTAACAGAATTGAGATGGCCCGACCATTACCAAGGCCTTCGCCTTCACATCCCGCCCCCGCTACGATAGCGACCTTTCCCGCCAGAGATCTTGAAGGTCTCGGGGGAATGTCGTCCCCCACTGGCAATGAAATTAGCTGTTTTGAATCCACAAGACTTTATAGCGGCACACTGTAGGTACATTTTCTCCTCTCAGTTGCGATCGCTCTTATCCCTACTGCATGTGTATTTGTGATCCTTGCTTGAGACCCTCTGAAAGGCTCATTACTTGGACGAATGCGACATATCTGGTGTCCCCGTGCTAGTGGAATCGCATCCGGTGAGGGGCTGATCCAGCGGCAGCACGGCGAGGATAGCAACCCACCTGCTAGAGAACGTAATCTGGCATTGGAAGGCGACATTTTCATCGTATGGAGAGACTCGATTCGTGGTGTCTGGGTAGTTTAGAGGGCCTTCGTGTAATTGTTTAGAGTACATTTTACTCTTGTAAGATCGAGGGGAGGTTCGCCCGCAGCGTCCCGTCCCTCTTTTGAAACATCGCATGGCTTAACCTCGCAGCAACCCCGCGTTCAAAAACGCAGAGGTCTTCGTGCGCTCGAGCGTCCAGCGCATTCCACTCCATGGTTCGGCGGATCATTTCGCTTTCGTTGCGCCCGCACATCCTCTCAACGTAGCCTAGCGTCATGTTCGCCCCGGCGCTCACCCCCGAGCTTGACCACACCCTTTCCATCAACAACCTAGCGCGCTTTCGCGACCCAGCGCACTCTATCGGCATGCTCTACGTTCTGCGCCCAGCGAAATGCCGCCTTGTTCTTCGTTACGTTTCGCACAGCCAGCTTGCCCGTGCGCGCCAGTAGCGACGCCCCCATGCACACCGAAAGGACGTACTGGAGGCCTAGGTCGTCGAGGCGGTCGCACAACCAGCCGACGTGCGGTTGGGTGCGGGCCAGATCGCGCGTGCCGTAGCCGACCGTGGGAAGGGCGAAGAGGGCGTCAAGCGCGAGCTGCGCGTCGGCAAACGTGTGTGTTGGTAGCCCGAACTACGTGAAGTAGGGGGGCGCGGACGAGGGCCCGAAAGGGCCGGGTGCGGTCACGCAGTCAGCCGCCGTGCGGTCGACACTGATGGGCGCCAGTTCCATGGACAGCAGCAAGAGCGTCATGTTGTGCGTGACGGAGAGGTAGTTGAGCACGTTCAGACGCCGGAACATGTCCACCGCCGCGAAGGATGCGAAGGGGCGCTGTGGCGAGGATTTAGTCAGAACAGAGCACAACGTGAGACCATTCTAACAAGGCATGGTTCACTGGCATATTAGGCATTCTACTTTAAGAGTTAGAAATCCGATGCTTTGAAGCTATGTCTCGTCACACGACGCATAACTTGAAGAAGTTTGCATTTACCAGATACTTCACAACCGTAGCCCTACCACGGTTAACTGCCCGGTGACATGGTGCCAGGCGAGCTAACGAGCTACCGCGAGACATTGAGAAACAAGTGTGGGAACACAACTAAACAAATACCCAGGGGTTAAGACAAGGCATCGGTTCCTGCAATGTGTAGTCCAATCACTGATAGGGCCCCGTATTCCTCTGAAAAGAAGTCAGATTCCGCATGTTGGCGCCAGGGGAACGCACCTTTATCCGGAACCGCAGCCGATCGCATCCGGGCCCATAGAAGTTGAGGGGCGAACCCGCAGCATTCAGCAGATATGAAAGCCGAATTTGGCCTGCTCGATCCTTTTAAAGGGAATCGATTGATGAGGAGCAATTCCGAATGTTTTTCTCTGGCAACTCGCACGCCTCATTTATCCGACTTAGGGGATTGTTTCGCAGCTATCAGCAGGACCTTGAGAGCAAATTATGCAAGTTGGAACAAAACAAACTGGGGTGGCGACAAGATAGTAGATCATGGTATGAGCTAGGTTCCCTAAGCTCATGTGAGACGAATAGAAGGTTATATGGAGCTCGTTACTAAGCGTATTATAGACAAGAGTACATCAACATTTTCGTCATACAGCAAATCCGCCAGAATTCACCTGTCTAGGCTCTCCGGCTGCCTCAAAAGTCCCGTTTGGTAACAACCGCAAACCCTGTGCTGTGCTTAGGCCCGGAGAAGTCCAAGTGACATTGTGGCCCAGGGACTTCATGAATGCGACGGTGCGGTTGTCATACGCATACTCAAAAGAGACTTGGTTGGGACTAAGCTGGTCGTGTAGTCTTGGTTCTGCCAAGGCCTCGGCCGTAGTCATACCTTGATCGAGCACATGATGGATGTTCTGGATCGTGGATGTGATGATTCTGCTGCCACCGGCGGCCCCTACCGCGAAGTATAACTTGCCGTCCGGCGTCTCGACAATAACAGGCGAGATGGAGGATAACGGTCGCTTGCCCGGGCGGATAAAGTTGGCGGGACTGGGTACATAACCAAACGCGTTGTCCGTGCCTGGGATGGAGAAGTCGTTCATCTCATCATTCATGATGACGCCAGTCTCTGGGACGATAAGTTGAGACCCAAAACTCAAGTTGATGGTGGTTGTGAGACTGATGGCTAGCCCGGACTGGTCGGCAGCAACGATATGACTTGTACCGGGGGTCTCCAAACTCTCGAGCCCCTTGGGATTGTACCACGATATGTTCTGGTGGGTGTATCTGTCAGAGATCTTGGACCGGACCTCAGACGCAACAGCATCAGAAAGCATCGACTCCTGGTACCCGTCAAGACCTTCGAGGAATAATGGGTCGCCAAGTTCAGAACGCATCCCATACGCAAACCGCATGGCCTCGTCCAACCGATGAGTGGTCAAGTTAATCGCAGCAGGATCGTCAAAACCGTCATAGCCATCGACAATCTTCAACGTGCTGAGCGCCACGACGCCGCCCGAAGGTGCGCTGCAGCTCGTAAGTTTATGGCCTCGATACTTGATCTCCGAAGGCTTTCTAGTCACGACGGTGTAATTCTTCAGATCGTCCAGAGTCATTATACCGTTACTCTTAGACAAGGCGGCGATGGTCTTCTCAGCCATGGTGCCTGTGTAGAAGACGTCCACACCCTCATTGGCGATGGTCTCCAAGGTATCCGCGTAGCGCTTACGGGTCATGGTCTCGCCGAGCTTGACACGGTAGCCATTCGGGGCGAAGTCAACCGCCCAATCCGGATTATCGGTTAGAAAATCCGCGTTGGGAGTGGTTTGGTCCATGTACCTGACCAAATCTTGCGTCACCTCGAATCCGTCCCTAGCGACCTTGATGGCAGGTGCCATAATGGTAGCCCACGGAAGCCTTCCGTAGTTCTTGTGTAGGTACTCCAAGCCTCGAAGCTCTCCCGGGACACCACTGCGGTGGTTATTAGTTTTCTTTTCGGTCGACGACAAAGGACGACAGCAACTGCTGTGCCGATGGGAGAGTAAACTACCTTGCCAAGCCGCCGAATATACTAGCATCGGTGTTGTTCTCGTACATATCCTCAAAGGCGGCAGCTGGGGCGGTCTCACGAAAGTCGATGAATTCATACTTCCCATTACAACCGCGAACCAGCATAAAACCGCCGCCGCCAATTCCGCTATGGTGCATGCCAATAACTCCAACGCAGAACACGGTGCCAACGAGAGCATCGGCAGCATTGCCACCCGCCTGAAGCAAATCGGTACCGATCCTGGAGCAAACACTACTTTCCGAAGCAACGGCGCCAAGCTTGGGTTCCTTGTCGACAGCTACCGCCAACGCAGAACACGCCAGGAGACCCAGCCGCAGAACGGCCGCGGTGACACGAGTAAAAGACGGCATGGTACTAGAGCACTCTAAGGAGTGGTGGGGGGCGGTGAGGAAAATTGAGGCGGGGAGATGGGAGACAAGAAAGGAAGAGACAAGAGACAAACGGCGAGATGATAGAGTTAAGTACCTACCTAGTAGGTAGGTAGGTAGGTAGGTAGGTAGGTATACAGAGTGTTCGAATGACGCGATTCGGAGACTTTTTCTACTTTCCTACTTTCCTACTTTCCGCGGCGTACGGCGTGCGGCACAATAGACGACGATTGATGTGATCAGGGGTCATTTCTCGGCAACTAATGCCTTTCTAGCCTTCCAGCTCACGCCTTGCATGGCCTGGCAGAGAGCCCTGGAGGCCTTTGCTATCAGGTGCTGCTGGTGCTCGTGAAGACCTCAATTGACCTCCAGCTATCTATGGATGGATTCCACGGATAGGTACTTACATTATGAATGTAGGTAGCAGATTAATGCGAGCTCAACTGTATATTATAGGTACCTGCATGTAGTAGATAATAGATAATACTACATGTAGATACCTGGGCAGATTAGATTCTAGATTTTATCTCCGTCCTCTCCAAATCCTTTGATGCCGGGGTTGCTTAGGTACCTATCACAGTAGTGTAGTAGGTGGTGGTGGTGCAGTAATGCGGCGTCAACGCGATAAAACACCCTCTTTTTTGTGCAGGGTCATTTCCAGCTAAAGTTGCCACAGGACCTTGCTGAGCCTTTTTACGTGACCAGATCATGGATCAGCATTGATATTGATATATTGATATCGATCAAGATTACTCAATGATCAGATAAGGAGTCCTCAGGGCCCATGCCACTATACCTATACCTTATGTACATGCTATCCCGATCATATGATACATGTATCCATATACTACTATGTACCTACCTAGTAGGTATGTATGTACTATGGATAGCCCTGGAGCGTACCTACTAGGTACACAGGTATAGATAGCATTACATGTACTACCTGATATGTGGTAAGTATCATATATAATACTAGGTACTACTATGCAGTAGATACATTGATATGATACCTAGTACCTAATAGGTAAGCACATATGTACATAGGTATATATGATACACTAGGTACCTAGCCACAGGGGGTTTCAGGCTAGAGAGCATTAATAAAAGAGCCCTGGAGCCCTGGAGCCCTGGAGATTCACGAGGGATTTACAAGGTTTACCATCTTCCTGGGTTCCGTTGGAAACTCTTTGCGAACTAGTGTATTCAAATTTCCAATTTCCAATTTCCAATTTCCAAGGTCGAATGCGATGGCAGAATGGCGCAACCAGTCACCGATATACCCGCCATTGAGATTCCAGGTTACAACTCGATGAATCCTTTGCTGATCCTACTTCTTGCAGACACCGATTTCACAGCGACTATAGCGTGCATTTCCAAGAGGCTCGCGGATAATTGCCAATGTCAATAGATCTACTCCCCGTCACCCACCTCCCCTTCCCTCCTTTTAGTAGCTTCTCTTATACTACATAGTATGTATGTACATTGACTCGGGAATTATATAGAAGTCCAGGCTTACATACGTAGTAGGTATGTACCTAGTTTCATCCTGCTAACCCACACTGCCCACACTACCCCCTATGCTCCTTTGAGACGTGATGATAGCAGCATCCCCCGGGATCTTATTGCCTAGCTCAGTATTCTCTTTCGATGTTACATTTCATTCATTTCCAGATACTTATCTCACAGTCCCCCATCACCCTTTTTCCATGACAACACAAAGCTGTGTAGCTCAATTTCGCGGGAGAAACGGAGATTTGAACAGCAATCTTGTCATTGTGCCCATTTTTGTGCGAAATTCTTCCGTATGAGTTCTTTCAGATATCTGGGTAGGTAGGTGCCTAACCTACCTACCTACTAGGTAGATGATTACCTACTCCGGTTTCACGAAATCAAGGCATTGATGAAAAGACAGGCGAATAGCGAATGCGCCAACAATACACTAGGTCGTCGAGTCCCCTCATAAATCCTCCAGGCTGTCGGCTTCATCCGTCGATTCGACTTCTATAGTCTTCTGGCCTTTCCAACAAGCAGACGCTGATCGCCGTCAGGTTCACTAACCCCGATATTCTCTACACGCTGAATCACCGAAGAAGGCCATGAATAACAAGTGGTAGTAGGTATGTCTAAGCGATGGCCTAGGAGGGCGCTCATCAACAAGTCGTATGTCTCGCTAACGGGCCTATATGGTGAATCGATCCCCAAATACCAAACGTGGCAGCGCTGTTGGCCAGCCAGGGAACTTAGCATCTTCAACAATACTAACTCTAGCCCGTGGCTTCTATCAAGATAGCTTCAATCGGAAAGAATGATTGGATACTTGAACAGCTGATCGCTAGTATGAGCCACCCAAGAAGCGAAAAGTTGAGCTCGGTTCAAGACTGCTGTCACAGGCTGATATACGAACTATCACTACATGCCAGCAGTTGTGGCGTATCTTTAGGGAGCTCGCATGGGGCCACATCATTATGTACGACCGAGCAATATGCCGGGTTCGAGTGCTCAGTATCCCCTTCGCAGGCAAAAGCTCTCGCCCGTATTCAAGTTAGAAATCATCACAAACCGGTATTTGGATACCTACTAGGTAGATAAGCACGGAACGCAAGACAGCTCTCGTGGTGGACAGTCAGATGCCAATCCTCTAGGATCCAGTTGCTTGATATAATCATCACGCGAGACGTCGCACAGACGGAGTAGGTAGGTATTTAGCATACTAGGGGTATATATGGACGTACATACGGGTACACTTGTGGCGATATATGCCCCAGGGCTTATTTTTAAGGCGGTTTCACAATGACGATGAAGACTACCTACCTAAGGTCCCTAATGATCAAGCCTTTGCTGGCGGGCTACGGAGAGGCCGGGCAAGGCCTGACAAGCTACGTCGATGTCACTCCACAGTCCACAGCCCCCCTTACGAAGTAGATTTGTTCAGATTGAATTCCACACATAATCATCACGGACCTAAGTAACGATTTCACTGAGCAGGCCTTAGTGATTTCATCATTTCGCATTCATTTCTTTTCAAACATTATAAGCGAAAATCATCTCTTTCGCGTTGTATGCGACTACGGGTTTATATGCTAAGAGAAAAGTATTTATACCAAGACCTCATCCCTTATTACGCGATTATGGTATGTGTGTTAGGCACCTAGCAGGTACTTTAGCAGCCGCCGTAGCTTCACACCGCAGGCCCAGGAAGCCATTGCCAGGTTCTCAATGAAAATATGGGCAGCCCGCGCTGCGTTTCGCCACCTTGCCTGGCGACTGGGGAAAGTGCTGTGCATCGATCACCCTTAGCATCATGTCCTCAAGATCATCTCCCGTAAAGGGTTCAGCCGGCCTCTTAAAACCCAGTTCATATGGCAGGCGCTCATTTTCTATATTTCAGCTCGTTAGCCTTGACTTCGCACACGTATAATACACCGGCGCCTTACCGAAGAGGTATTCCACATAGCTCTTAGGCACCGTTCCGCTCGCCTTATCACCCAGCACGCCAATATAGGCTGCTGTCTCGCCGATGCTAAACTGCGAGCCCAAATCCGAAAGCGAGTATTCAGGGTTCGTGAGATTGGAGGTCATGAGACGAGCCACACGGGCGTTAGACGCCATCTGGACATCTATAATATCGCCAGTCCAGTATGACTTTGTCTGGCTATATACTGCCTCGTTTAATACGTCCGGAGGTCCAAAGTAGGCATCTTGGCGGCTAAAGAACTAATATCAGTGACTGGTTTGCATCTCATATGGTAGGATGGAATTTTGCCTTTTCAGACTACGCGATTACGGAGTACTCACCTCAAACTGGCATCATGCTCTAAGACATTGTGACGACTCAGATGGTCCAAGTCGAAGAACGTAGAATTAGGGACCGGGTTTGTGCTCGCTGCGAACTCGAAAAGCGAGGTAGAAAGCGAAGGGGCAATATTTAGAGCAGAGCCAAGAGCATCTATCGTCTTATTCTGTGTAATTCCCTTGCCGTCGTGTGGTAAGAAGCCGTAGTTCGCCAAAGTATTGAGCATAGGGCATGGAGCCCGGACTGTAGCAGGTCAGCAATGCCAGATTTGTTGCGGCCTACTAAGGACTTACCATCACCTGTCCCTGCTGGGTTCCATTCGGGTACGGCGGCCGAGAGGACGATTGTTGAGCCAATGGCTACAGCGACAGGTAGGCGTTGAAGTTGCATCTTGGATTTGTAGAATGACGAGGTGTGTAGGGCTTGTGTTGGGAGTGAGAGTACAGCAGAGAGCCTACGAATTTATATAGCTTGATATAAGACGCGGACCAAGGGTGCTCATTCCAATGAACGAGATACGGAGAGTAGTACTAGCTACTAGGCAGGCATGAATCGAAGTGTCCCAACTAAGCAGAGCGAGGATGAAGTCACCCTGCCGCGTCATCATGTGGGCGAGCTTTGCAACTGGGCGATGAAGATAAAGACTATATCATGCGACTTTCAAAACATTCTAAGGACTCTTGTCGGGTCCCATATTCTCGGTCTCATCACGAATAACGCGAAGCCATAGCTAAGAAACGGAAATCGGGATTGTAGATACAAGGCGAGCTCGGGGATGACGAAGTCGTGGCGGAGTAATCACACCGAGCTGGCAAATACCACATAGGGAACCATCTCCCGACTCGCCTAAGGCATTCTACCTTGACTTTTCCCCGAGGCTCCCCTGAGACCTTCGGCGAATGAAAAGTTAGTTATTATAAATGAAAGGACCACGCATGAACACATTGCACATATACGAGATATTTACGCTGAATGGCTAGGGGTGCCCCAGAATCTACTCCTCCGCCAGTGCGGCTGAAAGCGGAACCGCCGGGGCAACTCTTCATACCAAGCGTTTCGGTTCCGATCCGCCAGTAATTTTAAGCTTATTCCCCCAGATCATTCGCCTGTATGAGATCTACCCATTTTCTTAGGACATGGTACATTGCTACGTGTTATACTGCCTACTTAACTAGCCACGCAGGTACGTAACACTGTAAGCATAGCCCATAGCATGATCAAGAGACATAAGCCCTACCGGTAAGCCCCGCTCTAGGGTCAACAGTGACAACGGCGATCGTAATCTCACCTTCGAGCAGCATTCCTCGGAGTGCTGCCTAACCTTAATAACTAGGTACTTAGGTACCTACCTACTTACTTACCTGCCTAAGGCACTCGAGATAAATGACAAAATAAAATTTAAGATGCTTTCCAGAGCCATACCAGTACATGCTGTTTACGGGGGTCTGTTAGTGAGACCTTCTGTTTGTTTTGTCGCCGATCTTGCCGCTTAATTAGCAGCACAAGGTACCTAGGTAGGTACCTATCTACTGCCATTTATTTAAGAGCGGCAGACAACTCGAGAGTGTTATAGCATGCCAATTGCTATCGGAAAAGGTATCAACCCCATATGCTTCCGGGATTGTGATAGGTACTAGAAGCTCAGCCACCCAGTTCCGAATCATTTCTCCGTGGATGTCTCGAAACCGCCCAGTTATCCAACAAGCTATAGCGATAGATCTCTCACTTAGTAGGTGAAAATCCCCAATCAACAATCAATTGGTAGGGAGGTCTCCTTTGGGTAACGGTAGGTACTTTGCGATAAAAGCTCATGCGTTTGGGCGCTCACCCAATAACTAAGGAAGCCGTTTACCGCAACTCTACATTGTTCAGCACATACCTATATAAGTACCTACGTGTGTGTCCAACGGGAAATAGTAGCAATTTACTGTCCGGGAATAATCAACATACTGAGACATCGGGTCCTACCTTGGCGATATTTGCGATGTTGGTCCGAGAGGTATGTAAAGGGTCCATTGCCAGGAGATTTCGGTTAGACTGACCACGCCGACGGGGTTTATTATGATATAGGTATCCACGTCATGGCTTAGCTGGCCTTGACTACTAGGTCCAATAACTTTGAAAAGCTTTAATGGCATAGGAGGCCTGGAATCATTAGGTAGGTAGGTACCTAGTAGCGATTAGACATTCTAGCAGTCTACAAAACTACCTATACATATGTAGTTTGTCAAGGAATTCTCGGAAGTGTTGGTATTGTATTACTAGGGAATATATCAAATATCATCAATGGAGTTTGTCATTTGACAGAAATTGCCGTCTTTGGGTACGTTGAGTACTCATATGGCCCATATATTGTCCACACTTACTCTCCTTTTTAAGTATATGTATGTTATATTCCATTAACTACGTTTCATCACTGGATAAAATATATTCGCATTTGCTATGGCAAATCTTCCATAGCCTATCCTAAGGCCATGGCAAACTAGCAGCTCCTTAAGAACGTCAATATATCTACCTAAACAGTAACAGTAAAACCAAAGCTATCCAGGACGGCTTAGTTCGCAGTGTACACCACTATATTAAGATAGGACCACAATTCGTCTAGAAAAGTGAAACATTGGTTATCTTTTCTACCTACGGGTACATCAACATCGAAATATAGCATTTATATGAACTACGTCTTCTAGGTTCGCCTCATGGCACAAATCCAAACCAGAGCCTCATAAATACTTCATTGTTTCTTTACCTACCTACCTACCTACCTAGGTAGTTAACATACCTCCAGGAGGATAAGCATCATCAAAAGGCCCAGCTAAAACCGTGCCGTGCTCTAAGAAAAACAGTACCTAGTCACCATCGAATAAAAGAAAACCTCTTAGGTATGTATAGCGTTTTACACCAATACACATCTTATATACCTACCTAGCTACCTAGGTAGGTAGGTACCCAAATACGTAGTAGGTAGTTGAGATCTTTAATCTTGCCCAGGCAGTTACTCGCTACCTACTACTTATGGCTTGCCAAGGGTTGAAATACACCATATTCATACCTATTCATACAACTTCTAGTAAGCTTCTTTCCATCTTATCCTAACTGAACTTTTGAATTAGATTCTGTGGTATACCTAGATACGCCACCGCCTGGTTTTTTAGGCACATAGGTACTAGTTACCTAACAAGCACTGCTTCAACTCAGGTGGATGGGCGTGATCAGTATCAATATGCCTTGGAACAGGACTCTGAAGAGCTTTAAAACATAGTAGACAAGTAAAATATTGCAAACTTGACCTGAATAACGAGGAAAGTAGTGAAATATTTGATTGAGTAGGTGTTAAGGCCATCTCAGTAATATCATGCGCTGAATCACTTAACTAGGAGAGACGTCCACGTCACGCACTTTTGGGGGTATTTTAGATGGCATCCCGAGTCACTTCTCTAGGGGTTTTTTAGTAAAAACCACACAATGGACAGCAATTAGAAGCCGCTTTTACATAAGGACTGTTATGATATGTCTATTTAGGTATATATATTCTCGTAGACTTCATAACAGCCGAAAAAAACATCCAAGAGAGCACCGTACCAACTGATCAATCCTTACAACTACCTTTCTCAAACTGGTTTGAATCTAAACCGAAAGCCTGCCTCCATTGAACTTTACAAAACCCCAAGCAATACACGGGCAAGTGGTACAATGCCTAACTCGAAAAACTACGGCGGAGGCGGTGGTCAGAACCTCCCACCGTTCAACGTCAAGCGATATACCGGCACATCTTCCCGTGCCAACTCGGGCCAGAAACTTGCACCTCTCCAGTCGAACAACCCACCAGGCAAAGGACCCAAACCAAACCCCATGGAGCCAAAGCCCTTGAAACCACGGTACTCGTCGTAATCAAATCTATTAGCTGTATCGTGGGATCTACACACAATGGAACTCGACTCGATACTACGGTTGGCATAAACCAGGGCGGGCATGAGGTTTAGGAAAATGCTCACCTACCAGGTAGATACCTAGGTAGCTAGCACCTACCTACCTAGGTACCTACCTAACCTAGGTAGTCAGCATAAAGGATAGTAAAACGGGTGAAAGGTCTCCGTATTTCGCGTTGGGAATCAGGCACTGGCATCAAGGAGGGTGATGATCACGTTTGACTAAGAGTCAAAAACCCAAAGTCTAGTACTTTGGGAATTAATAAATGCCTACTAGGTAGGTAGCCAATATAATATTCTCAGTCATGTACAGCAGGGCCAACATTTGAACCCCGATCAAGAGCGCGACTCAACAGCATGGCTCTCACAAATAGGGGAACCGAACCAATTCCTAGTGCCTAGCCCCCCCTCCCTCATGCTTTTGATGCACATAGGTAGTGATCTTGACCTTGCGGCGCACTCTGGTGATGCCAATAGCATTCTCTTCTATTTGCTAGGCAGTTTTTATAATTACATTAATTATAACGTTGATGTACGTGGTAAAGCACAGAGAAGCAAACATCACGACCTTCCAAGGTAGGTACCTAGTAGTTAAAAGGGATGTGACGGCAACAGCAAAATGCTGTCAAACCTCTGGCAATACCCGAAGGCAGTTTTAATTACACTACGATAATATCCATGATTAGTTCACAGTGCTTGTCACGCTTTGAGCCGCCTTGAGACGCCCATAGATAATTGACAGGCACACCAGTGGCGAGTTCTCCAGAGGTAGAAGCTGGTTCGTGATAATTGGGCGTACCTACTCTAAGGTAGATGTTTCTATGGGTACAGTCGTACATCATTCCGTTTCTAGCCCGCCATGTGGTTTCATTCTTCATGTACGCAAACGCCTTCCAGCCATTCATGTTGCGGCGATTTACGTCTGCAGCGGAACCCTCCTATGCAGGTAAAACCTTGCGTGGATGGGTTGGATGGTAGCGAAGTCCGGCTGGCCTCCGACCACCCAGAAACCTTACTCCACCAGACCTCCGATCGCGACGTTGAGAAAATCACTTCCCATGTATTTAAACAGAAGACGAGGACAGGTGGTTCCACACCTAGCATTCGACGAGTAAACAACTCTGAGTATTTCCCCCAGCATGGCTCATGACCCTGCACGCCCACTATCACAGGTAGAAAGCTACCATGACGCAGGCGCCAAGACACCATATCTAGGCCTCGACACGAGTGCCTTTCCCTCCGGCCTCGCTTCGCCTGACCCTCTGCTGGGGCCTTCGAACCGGAACAGCCTTCCTCTCGACCGCGAGGCGCTTGCCCATGCCCTCAGCCACACACAAGACGGAAGCCAGAAACGCATCGAAGTGCAGATGCACACCCAAGACATAGCGGACCGCGACGATGACCCGGACCAAGGGCTCGAGGAGATCCTGCCGGACCCGATGCTGGAAGCCGCTGCGATCCGGATTCGCCATCCCGAGAGCGTTGCTGTCGTCCCCGCCGGGTTGCCCCCGGATGAGGAAGCCGGAGGTGATGGTCCGTTCCTACTCCCTATCGCGCAGGGTGTACCACCGGAGCTGCCGCATCTAGCCGCCGAGATCGTTTTCGTGCTGGTTTGTACAGCTGGGCAGGTCATCTCGGCCCTGACGTACGGCCACGCGACCGTCACGCAGACGGCGCTCCGCGACGCCATCGGTCTCCCCGCCACCCAAACCCCCTGGCTGATCGGCTCAGCTCTCCTGGCGAGCGGCTTGTCCGTCATCATCGCAGGGTCGCTCGCCGACCTGGCCCCACCGAAGCCGCTGATGGTCTGGGCTTTCGCGTGGAGCGGGGCATGGCACGCGGTGGCAGCGGGCGCGCTCTCGCCACGCCTCAAAGTGCTGTATTTTCTGGCGCGCGCCATGCAGGGGCTCTCGCTCGGGGTGCTGGTGTCGGCGTCCATGAGCATCCTCGGCCGCGTGTACAAGCCCGGGGTGCGGAAGACACGCGTGTTCTCCCTGATGGCGGCGGGCGCGCCCATCGGGTACTGGCTCGGATGCGTGCACGGCGGGGCGCTGAGCGCGCACCTCGAGTGGCTATTCGGCAGCACGGCCGTCTTCCTGGCGCTGGTCGCTCTGGCGGCGCAGTTGACGTTACCAGATCTCAGTCCCGCCAAGGATAGCCACGATGCGGATGCGCCGTCGCTGCGCCAGTTCGACTACATCGGTGCTACACTCTCGTGTGTGGGTAGTGGACTGGTTCTGTTTGGGCTGACCCAGGGGGCATCAGCACACTGGAATCCGTATACGTACTCGCTTGTCATCGTAGGATTCTTCATGTTCGTCGCGTTTGGTTTTGTTGAGAGGTGGGTTACCAGGCCATTGGTCCCGAATGGCCTTTGGAGCACGCCGGGGTTTGCCGCCTTGTTGGTAGCATACTTCCTTGGATACGGGGCTTATAGTAAGTTGAATCCCTCGCGGTAGCCAAGGTGCCTTCTGTACGAGTCGTATCAAGTTGGCGGAGTGCTAACAGACGGCCACCTTTACCTAGTTGGTGCATGGCAATTCTACGTTATTCAGTTTTGGGAACGATACCAAGGCGCAAGCCCTCTCACCGTCGCTCTGTATATCCTACCGAACGGCATCGTAGGCGTGTTGGCGGCATGGATTGTATCCAAGACCCTGCACATATTCCCAGGGCATTGGATTTTCACGGCGAGCATGATTAGCTTCGCCATGGGTCCAGTGTTCTTTCTACCGCAGACCCCGAACACGGTGTACTGGGCGTTGTCAATGCCGGGTGTGGCTTTAGCGACGTTTGGGCCGGACATGAGCTTCGCCGCCGCCGCTATTTTCATCACGTCGAGCGTGCCGCGGTCGTACCAAGGATCCGCCGGGGCCTTGCTTGTCACGGTGCAGAACCTAACTTCGGCTATAATGACTTCGATATCGGACTCTATCGGCGTCAAAGTGGAGCAGTTGCCTACGGGCGAGATCGGACTCAAGGGTTTGAGGGCGATCTGGTGGTTCGGGCTGGCATCTGCCTTGGCGGGAGCACTTATCACGGCTACCATGGTACGAATCCCGAAGGCGGAGGAGAAAGAGCACGTACAGTGAGGAGCCAACAAATAATTATGGCATCTGCGGACGGGCGCTTGGTCACCTTGGACGAAGCCAAAAGAGAATAGAACCTAGCACATTCCCAAGTAGGTACCTACATAGTAAAGATCAATACTTCACCGAGAGCCGGACCGTATTAATACCAATAGGCCACAGCCATCTTGGTACCTAGTATGTACCTGGGACCCGAGAAGTATCAACGATCTACTATGCTGTCCCTGGTCTCAGTTCAACTCTCTTTCGGTAGGTACCCGCCTGGGCTAATGTGGCTTCAACACGATATTTGAGTTACCTCCAAGTTCCTCGCAAGGGCGCTGGCGAGTCATTCAGCTTTCTCCTTCAATTAACATAGATGACAAGCTTTTCGGCCTAGTGAGGCAGTGCATTGTCGGAAACGTCGGTATGTGAATGTCTTCCTTCGACTGTCCGAGCAATATAAGTTGGAAGTGGTAGTTCTCGGCTGATCATCTTCGGGTTGGATTGATGATCGGTCTTTATATAAGCCAGGAACTAGATATTCGCGGAGCGGCTCTGCCATTCGCCTGTGCCGCATTGCACATGATTTCAAAGTTCGAATTGAGCTCCTGGATGGTCGTACATTTGGTTGAATATACATGGCTCTTAGCTTCTTCAAGTAATTTTCCGGTGTGTGCCGTTCAAGGAATGCAGACGAATCTTGATTATTGTAGATCGGTAGATCTCCACGTGTCATCGCTGGGCTATGACATACGCATAGCCAAACATAGCCTGTCGATACCCACCGTCTCTGTATGATAGGGGTAATACAATGGATATATACAAGAAACAAGATACCCCCGGGTGCGGATTGAATGGTCTGCAGTCCTTAAGACGGAAATAACCATATTGACCTTGGTACTCAACGTCTAATTCGAAGGTCAACCGCGATAGTCAGATCACCAGCCAACTGCCCGGGTGGGGAAAAGAAGCACGACGGCTCTCCCCCGAAATTCGGTCGACGTTTACAAAAAGCCGCGATGCGAGGCTGTGACGATATTTGGCGCAAGCGGTACTTGCTGCCATGCTGGGCCCTGGAGATGCTGGCGTCTACCGCTTTCATTGCGATAGCCTGTCTCCTCATCGTAGCAAGGGACTACGTAGAAGGACACCAACGTTCCGATTCAGCGGGGTTTCGATACTTCTACTGGGGTTATGATGATTCGGAGGTTATCGTGTATGTGAGAATCGTGGGTGCTGTGGTGCTGGCGCTCAGCGTCGTGACTATTGTGCTCGACATCATCGAAATTATCCTGTTCGCTCGACGGAGGTTGGACCCTGCCTTGGTGCTCACATTTGCGACCTTTACAACCCTCATCTGGGTTGCTTACTTCGTCATTGCTCTTATCTGCGCCGGTAACAACTTTCCAAGCGTGGTGGATATGTTGATTAGCTTTGTGCTTACGGCTGCGAGTGTCGCAAAGCTCATCATGGGCGCGATATTTACGCACAGGAGGCGCAGGGGCTTGCTTGTGAACCGAGGGAGTTATAAGGGTCCGGGTATAGAACGAGGCTATTGATGTACTGTTACAGAGGATGAGGCGTCCATGCTTGTATGGTCGTTGTGTTGGTTGATAGGGCTTTGAGATGATGCTTGTTCGAGGAATTAATGGTTCTTCATGAATCTGACGATACTTGACTAGCACGAGAGCACTTGAAGGCAACAGAGACATCAAACAGCTACAACGCGGCAACCACTCAGTACCCCGAGAAGGAAGCGTCTCACCAAGATACTAGGTGGCAATTAGAGGATGAGGAGGCAACGGGTGCACCGAGTGTTTCAGCCGCCAAGATTCTAGACTTGACTCGTTTCAACATTGGCGCTGCGGCTGAAGATGAGAAGACGGGGGGGTCTGGGCGGCCGCTCAGATCTCAGTGTTATTAATGTTCGTCATGCTCTTCATGCTCTCGAATAGTAGCAGGCAATCAATCATACCGCTGCACCTACTACGTACATAGTGTAGTAGGCCTAGGTACCCCGTAGGTGTATTGACATCAACTTAAGCTGCGTGACGATTATCTGGTACGACTCGATTCTACAGTCATGACACCACCACCACCACCACCACACCTGGATACCAGGTAATATTAATAGCTCCAGGGCTATGTACTTACTACTTACCTACTAGGTAGGTAGATAGGTAGGAATGCACCTAGCAAACACCTAAGGGGCAAGCCGTAGTACCTACATGTATGTTGGTATTAATTTTGATATTGATCAATTGAATGGATAACTACTACTACGTACATAGATGGATCTATCATGGTAAACATTGAACATCAATATGGATATTCGTACTGCATGGTCCCCATCGGCTAGCTGAGCCGACCAAATCTACTACGCAGTACATGTAGGTACTAGGTTAGATATGTAGGTAGCCCTAAAGCCCTACTAGAGCCCTGCTGGAGCCCTAGCATGGTGCCAACAGCCCCAACTAACTGACTTGGTACTAGTAGCTCAGCTTCGGTTGATCGAGTTCGAGTCCGACTTTGAAAGCGTCAAGTCAATGATCATGTCTATTACATAGTATGTACATAGTAGGTGTATGAACGAATGAACGAATGAACGAATGAACGAAATTGCTCTCCCGGAAAACCGGCAAATATTTGATGTCGAGGCATCCATGATATCAATGCTGTGCACGTCAACGTAGCCCTAGTAGGTACCTAGTAGTAGGTACTATGTAGCTGTACCTCCAGGGCTAATGTTATAGGCATGTACCCGGTAGGTGCAACAAAGCGCGCATAGCCACCCCAACAGGACTGTGAGGACGGCAAGGGCTGCGAGGGCTGCGAGGGCTGCGAGGACTACGCAACACGCAGCAATGGCGCAGATCGGATTCAGATGGCTTCGTCATCCCCTCCGAGGTAACCTTGAATTCCTCAGACCTCTTTTTGTCGACCCCATGCAGCCTCAGTTACCTACCTAGTAGGTAGTTAATCCCATTCAGTGATCCAATCAAAGAAAGTCCGTCTCATAATTTTATCTCCTTCTGCTGGATGCTGGATGCTGGATGCTGGATGCTGGATGCGCATACGTATTCCACACACATACCTACTCATATCCGACTCATTGATACATTCGTCTTTCCTTTTTACTACCTAATAGGCCTTCATACTTCTCTTTCTTTCTTTGTTTCCTTCTTTTCTTTCCCTTTCCCCCCCTTTCCCGCTATTCAAATTCTTATTCTAATATTCACCACCACCACCACCACCATTATCTTTATTATCTTTATTATCTTTATTATCTTCACCCTACCAATCTTGTTTACTGCTACTGAGTAGTGTAGGTACACGGATAGACCTTGGTAACCTCAAGCTTTAAACAACACTGGGGAAGCTTGTTTGTTGGTGTCTGGTGTCTTGGTATCTTGGCAATTGAGCTTAGCAATCGGGTCCCACCAGTTCAGCCGCCGATTCTTCTCAACTTATTGATTTCCAAGGTTCTATTTCCAGGTCTTCCCAGGTCTTCCCAGGTCTCACACGGGCACCCAGTAGGCATCCAACTGGTCGGTGTCTATTACCTATTGATACCTACCTACCTACCTACCTACCTATCTACCTACTAGGTACATACATCTATGATACGCAATACCTTGACATCTAGGCTGGTCCCAGGTGAACCACTACCGCTGTATCTAGTACCTAGGTAGGTACATAGTCGAGCACTTACCTAGTACTAGGTACTTCCAACCGCTGATCGTTGAACTCTTGCTGCTTCTGGGTTGCTACCTAATTACATAGTAGCCTTGAGGTTTGCATAGCCTCCAGCTGCTGGGCAACAGTCAAAATCCAACGTATCAGCCTGTCTACCCTTCTCTCTTAGCTTCTTTGTTCTCTTTCGATCCTACCGGCCAGCCCAGCCAACCTCGACCGTTTACCTAATCTCTCAAGTGCCTTTTATTTCCTTTTCGCCCAAACTTCTTCCTGGCTTCACTTTGTGCGCCTTCCTATCGACTCTCCCTTTCGAGATACCTTGATCGAGTTACATCATCCCCAAATTTGGGCCATCTCACTGCTTCATCGACCTCACGATAATATCTTGGCTGGACTCCTTGCAATACGCCTTTCCGGCCTCTCCCGCTCTCTACTGTTGGCCCCGGCAACACCAACGTACGTAACGCCTTGCACTATCCCAACTGCGAAGGATGAAAGGCGCTAGGGCGCTCGCAACGAGCGCGTTGGTGGCATCTGTTGCTCAGGCGCAGGTCGTCCAGTGGGATATCATGAAAAGGCGTTCGATCCCTAAATTCACTAAGCGACAAGATGGCACGTTTACCGAGGTTATTACGAACGAGAAGCTGCGAGGGGGCTATTTCGCCTCCTGTCAGGTTGGAACCCCCGGTCAGAACTTGACGTTGCAGTTAGACACGGGCTCTAGTGATATCTGGGTGCCTTCAAGTGATGCGACTGTGTGCCAGGAGAACTCTCAAAGTCAGGGTTGTACTTTTGGTTCCTGTGAGTATCCCGGCGGAGTCGGAATCGCCAAGTTTATGTCCAAGCCTGTCATTGCTAACCCAGAATCCGTTTATCAGTCGACCAGAGCGCATCTAGCACTTTCTCAGTAGTGCACGAAAATGAGTTCAGCATCTCCTATGTCGACGGTAGTCACTCGAGGGGCGACTACATATCAGACGTTTTCGAGATTGGTGGCGCAACTCTCAATAATTTGACTATGGGTTTAGGAATCTCGACGGACATCCCGTACGGTCTGGTGGGCGTGGGATATGCCCTTAACGAGGCTATCATTGCCAGCACCCAGTCCGCCTCCTCAGCATACGATAACCTCCCGGTGCTGATGCAAAAGCAAGGTCTTATTGCCACCAACGCTTACAGTCTATGGTTGAACGACTTGGATGCTAGCACTGGCAGTATCTTGTTCGGCGGAATCGACACAGAGAAGTATCAGGGCGAGCTTACTCGTGTCAACGTATACAAAGATACGCAGACAAACGCGTTCACGTCTTTCATTGTTGCCTTAACCTCCTTAGAAGCAACATCTTCCTCCGGCACCGATTCACTTACTTCGACCGAGCTGCCCGTTCCCGTCGTCCTCGATTCTGGCACTACTTTCAGCTATTTGCCAACTGACATAGCAGAGCAGGTTTGGCAGGAAGTGGGGGCTATCTACTATCCCTCAGCAGGCCTTGCCCTCCTACCTTGTAGCATGGAGAACAGCCAGGGGCATTTCTCCTTCGGATTTGGTGGGCAAGGTGGGCCTGCCATCAACGTAACCATGGATGAGCTGGTCTTGCCAATATCGGATGGCGAATCCGCCGCCTTTCCGAACGGCCCTTACCGAGGCCAAGAGGCTTGCCAATTTGGTATACAGAACTTTAGCAGCTCGCCATACCTCCTCGGAGACACGTTCCTACGATCGGCTTACGTCGTCTACGACTTGGTGAATAACGAAATCGGGCTTGCACCCACGGATTTCAACGCAACCGAGTCACACGTTGTAGCCTTCCCCAGCGAAGGCGCGCAAATCCCGTCAGCCTCAGCAGCGCCCAACCAGGCCGATGTCACACAAGGTTCTTCGCTAACGCAGCCGACATTTGGTGCCAGTGGTGGGTTCCGGAGCGATGACACGGAATCTTCAGCGTCCCTGCTACCACCAGCTTTCGATTGGTCCAGGATAGCCGTCATGGGTGCTACCATGGGCCTGTTGATGGTTGGCAGCGGATTCTTCCTGCTTTTCTAGGGAGACATGTATGCGATGAATTTATGGCGTCGAGGTTCGGATTCTTTTCGTCTGATCACAGATTACACCAATCAGCATCAACTGTCGTCGTTTTCGCAATAGCCCGTGAGTTGCATTTGGTCGATGGATAACTACCTAGTAGGCATAACCATGAAATGAGAACGAGGGAAGGGATCAGTGTACCACACGTATGATCGACGATGGTATAGACGGTTTATATCAGAAAAATCCAGGAAATAAAAACCCAAGTATGAGCAAGGCCGACAGGACGGCTCGAAGAAGTTATAGTCTCACAAACTACGGAAGCGAGTGCCATGCCCTGGGCATTCCGCTCATGTTGTACGTATTTACGAAAGGGAGCGAAAAACACCAACGGTTGAGTACCTAGTAATTTTAACATACCGCATGCCTGATACTACATGTACTTGATACGTGTCTACGGGTACCGTACCTAGGAGCGAGGATTTACTTGCATCAATACCTAGTAGGCGGCAATTATGGAATCGATCATCCAGGCGTGCCATTTTCGGTATATTTCATACAGGCAAAGCAGGTTACGATCTCGTAGAGCATCCATAGGTACGACCTAAACCATTCTCGAATATATTTGATGAATTATCTTTTTGATATGTTATACTAGGTATACGGCCACTACTTAGGTAGTAGATATCAATAGATCGGTGCATGTAGTATTGCTTGGTATTGATACCTAGTAGTGCTAGACAGTGTGGGAATTGGTGGGGTTCCTATTTTGGCGAGGGGCGGGATTTCAAGGTTATTGTTATCACTGTCGATAAGCAATTGAATTGTCTATCCAAAATTTTGTTAAAGCGATAAAACAACAAAACCGCAAACCCGTAAAACCTCTGAAGACGAAAATTATTAAAAGATAGAAAAAGAAGGAAAAAAAAAAAAAAGAATTAAAGAAGAGAACCCTGGCAGACCGTGTTTCGCCAATTCTTTCCCTTCTATCCAATTCTTTTCTTTAGATTCTTTCGGGTTCTCATTCTGATCCTCTCCTTTTCTTACAGCTTGTTAACCATGAAGGTTCAGCGAGCTGCGGCTGTCCTCAGCGACAGTCGGACCTTCGGTTCCAGATATAGCGCGCGGTTCCTGAGTATCGGTTCAAGATGTGCGGGCGCTCAATCACCTTCCCCGTTGATCGCAGCCCCGTTACGCGTGGAAGGAAGAAGATATTTTAGCTTAACGAAGCCTAGATTCGCTGCTGCGAGTTCCGCCGCCACTGCTGCGTAAGCCACCCTTCGTGACCCTTCCTCAAACGGCTCAAAACCGTTGCGTTAACGATTACCTTCGTGAATAGCTTGAAGCGGGCTGCGGAGGAGGCTGCTAACCTGACACCTGAAGCCGTCTTTGCGAAGATGAGCCCGGAAGAGAAGATGCGACTGTCTAGAGTGCGCAACATTGGAATTGCTGTACGTCGCAATTTGCTCCAACAAGGATTCATCAGAAGCAGAAGCAAGAGCCGCCCTTGAACCCAATTATACTAAATATAAGCTTAGGCACATATCGATAGCGGAAAGACAACCTGCACCGAACGAGTACTCTTCTATACAGGGCGAATCAAGGCCATACACGAAGTCCGAGGTAGAGATGGCGCCGGCGCGAAGATGGACTCCATGGAACTCGAGCGGGAAAAAGGTATCACCATCCAGTCCGCCGCAACGTTCTGCGACTGGAAGAAGGTAGAGAATGGCAAAGAAGAGACGTACCACATCAATCTGATCGACACGCCCGGTCACATCGATTTCACCATAGAGGTCGAGCGTGCTTTGCGGGTTCTGGACGGCGCCGTCATGATTTTGTGCGCCGTTAGTGGTGTTCAGTCTCAGACTATCACCGTCGACAGGCAGATGAAGCGTTACAACATTCCCCGAATTAGTTTTGTGAACAAGATGGATCGAATGGGCGCCAACCCCTGGAAGGCCGTGGAGCAGATCAATTCCAAGCTAAAGATTCCCGCCGCGGCAATTCAAGTACCCATTGGATCTGAGAACATGTTCAAGGGTGTGGTGGACTTGATAGAGATGAAGGCCATTTACAGCGAGGGGCCCAGAGGAACAACCGTACGGATTGGACCCGTACCCGAAGACCTCAAGGAACTCGCGGACCAGAAACGTCAGGAACTGATCGAGAAGCTTGCCGATGTCGACGACGAGATCGCTGAGATTTTCCTCGAGGAGGGAACCCCTTCCAACGAGCAAATTATGGGTGCAATTCGCAGAGCCACCGTCGCTCTCAAATTCACGCCGGTCATGATGGGATCCGCCTTGGCCGACAAATCCATCCAACCCCTCCTTGATGCCGTCTGCGACTACTTGCCTAACCCTGCCGATGTCGAAAATGTTGCATTGGATCGTACGAGGAACGAAGCCGTAACCAAGCTGGTCCCGTACAACTCGTTACCATTTGTTGGCCTAGCATTCAAGCTCGAAGAAAACAACTATGGTCAACTTACTTACATCCGAGTCTACCAGGGCACGTTGAGGAAGGGTACCTACTTGTTCAACTCGCGTACTGACAAAAAGGTTCGTATTCCTCGAATTGTTCGCATGCATTCCAACGAGCTGGAGGACGTCAGCGAAGTCGGTGCCGGTGAAATTTGCGCTGTGTTTGGTGTCGAATGTGCCTCAGGCGACACGTTCACAGACGGAAACTTGCCATACACTATGTCTTCCATGTTTGTGCCGGATGCCGTCATGTCACTCTCTATCAAGCCCAAACGAAGCACCGACGCCGACAATTTTAGCAAGGCCATGAATCGGTTCCAGCGCGAGGACCCTACATTCAGACTATACGTCGACGAGGAGAGCGAAGAGACGATCATCTCGGGCATGGGCGAACTTCACTTGGAAATCTATATCGAACGTTTACGACGTGAATACAAGGTCGAGTGTGCTACTGGCCAGCCCCGAGTCGCGTATCGTGAGACCATCAGCCAAAGGGCCGACTTTGACTACTTGTTGAGGAGGCAAACCGGTGGACCCGGTGATTTTGCCCGTGTTGTTGGGTGGATCGAACCTAATGCCGAACCGGAGAAGAATAGCTTCGAGAATCAAGTGGTGGGTGGTGCCATCCCCGACAAATTCATCTCGGCTTGTGGCAAAGGTTTCGAAATAGCATGCGAGAAGGGACCGTTGCTAGGCCACAAGGTCATCGGAGCACGCATGGTTGTCAACGACGGAGCAACGCACGTGACGGATTCTTCTGATTTCGCGTTCAGTCTAGCAGCGCAGATGGCGTTCCGCAAGGTGTTCCCCGAAGCGGGTGGACAGGTGTTGGAGCCACTGATGAAGACCACCATCATGGCGCCCAACGAGTTCCAAGGGAACGTTCTTATGCTAATGAACAAGCGTAACGCGACCATTATCGACACGGAGATCGGGTCCGAGGAGTTTACCCTAATTGCCGACTGCAGCTTGAATGCCATGTTCGGCTTTAGCACGCAGTTGAGGGCTGCCACCCAGGGTAAGGGCGAGTTCAGCATGGAGTTCTCTCATTACGCGGCCGCGCCGCCACACTTGCAGTATGTCTAAGCATCACCTTTGATTTTGTGAACTTGCCTGTGCACGTTTGCTAATGTATCACCGTAGGAGAGAATTGGTCGCCAAGTATCAGAAGGAGCTTGAGGCCAAGAGAACAAAGTAGAAGGGTTAGCTTTCTACAAGATGCCATCTTTATGGCCGATACGCTCAACTTGGATGCCATGAGATGGCTCTAGCTCGACCCAAATGAGCTGGTAAACGGCGACTAGTTCACTTGGGCGGCTTATTGTGCCTACACTTCGGTGACCCCTGACGTAGCGCACGACGGGGATTCACGAGGAATTATGGCTTCGGGCGTGTGTAACGATACAGATTACGATGCACAGGTATCCAGGTAGGTACCTAGTATATAAAGCAAGGCGAAATAAACAATGCATATGTCCTGCGTGTATCAGGCTACCTATTGGGTAGACTAAACTGCACACGACGGTCAGCTCGTTGCAGCAGATTTGGCTTTACGTATACAAGGAGTCTGGGTAGACGAAAAAACCTTCGGACTACCGCCGCGGATAGATATACTTACACGCGCTTAGGTATAGAAGAGTTAAGACATTTAATAGCAATGAGAAACTCCTCACTCTGTTCAAATATTTACCCAGCACCCTGGGTTTCCAGCTACACATCTTGGAATGTCTTGCATTGGTATCACTGAGCCTACCTCTAGAATGACTCCAAAATCAAGAACTCTTGGTCTCTACCACAAACCCAGCTCTTTTGGAATAATTTCCCACCTTACCCCAGCTCATTCCCAGCCACTTGGGTACCATCTCCATGATATATGTGCATATGCACTTTGTAGAAACTGAGTTACCGACCGCTTGACACGGGTAGTACTATGCAGTAGGTTATACATCTACAGTCTCTTCAGTATATCAGCCACAACCTCCTCGGTAGTGGCTTTGCCGCCCAGATCGGGGGTGAGCAGCTTAGCGTCCTCGAGGTTAGCGTCGACGGCGGCGTAGATACGCGCGGCGGCTTCGTGGCAGTCGAGAAACTCGAGCATGAGGGCAGTGCTGCGGAGGGTGGCGACGGGGTTGGCGATACCCCGGCCCTGGATGTCGGGGGCGCTGCCGTGGCAGGGCTCACCGATGGCGAAGCCCTGGCCGACGTTGGCGCTGGGGACGAGGCCGAGCGAGCCGACCAGGGCGGCAGCCCCGTCTGACAGGATATCCCCGTACAGGTTGGGCGCCACGATGACGTCGTACGCCTCTGGCTGTCGGAATAGTTTATACACCATGCTGTCGACGATCTGCTCCTCGACGCCGACGGCAGAGGCGAACCTAGGGGCGGAGAGGGCGGCGCGGGAGGCGGTGCGGAAGAGGCCGTCAGTCTGCGAGAGGACGTTGGACTTGTGGGTTATGGTGACGAGGGGCTTGGTATGAATAGAGGACGAAGGGTCGGCGGAGCGGATCTTTTGGCGGCGGAGGGCGATCTCGCCAGCCATGGTGGCGATGCGCGTGGACGCACGCTCCGAGATGCGCTTGATGGCTTCTGCGTACTTGCCACCCTCGCTGTCAGGGCGATCGACGGTCTTCTCCTCCTTGACGTAGAGGTCCTCGGTGTTCTCGCGCACGATGACCATGTCGATGGGCTTTGGGGCGGTGTGGACGGTCTTGACGGGGCGGACGTTGGCGTACAAGTCGAGCTTCTTGCGCAAGGCGACGATGGGACTGGAGTAGCCCTTGACGGCTTTGGTGGGGGAGGAGACTGCGCCAAAGAGTGCACCGTCGCATTCGTTGCGCAGGACGTCAACGGTACGGTCCGGCAGAGCGGCGCCGGTGCGCTCGAAGGTCTCAAAACCGGCGTGTAGGTCGGCGAACTCGAACTTCAGGCCGAGTGACGCGGGAAGCGCCTCGAGAATCCGACGGCCGGCTGGTATGACTTCACGACCAATGCCATCGCCGGGGATGAGACCTGGTTATAAGAGGGATGGTCAGCATTTACGAGAAGGGTCGTATAACTGGTACGAGTTCGTATTATGCACTGACCTATTCTTAGCACCCGAGAGGCCATTGTGGTGTTTCAATTGCGTGGTATCGCCTTTCAACGGAGTACCTACTGGGCAGTGTGCGAAACTACTAGGTAAGAAACCGAAGCTCTTCCGTCGATCGCGACAAAATAAATTCAATTCAAATTTTCCCAACTTCTCAGCTGTGACTTCGCCGAATTTAGAGCTTTGGTGGGGTTACTCTACCTACTACGGTACTATTTACCTCTAGGGCTATTGCCGGGATCGGAGCTGGAAGCTCTTGAGGATTCTACGTACATAGGTACGTTGTAGGTACGGTACATACTGCTGAATCTTAGGGATGAGATCAATTTCTTCCATTTCGCTTCCATATTGCTTCGATCGAATCAATTGACTCAGGTCCAAACGTTCGTGCATCAATCAACAATCAAATCAATGGATACGTTTGGATTGGGGTGTAATTAGCAAGATCTGTTGGTATTATCCTAGTACCAGCCAATTCATATATACATACCTACCTACCTAGTACCTAGTAGTATGTACACTGTGATCTCATCACTTCATCAAATACGTATACCATTAATATCCATATGAACCTGTCTGTATATATGCTGTACGTCAATAGATTTTCCCTAAAGACGCCGAAATAAGAAAAAAATGGTAGAGGCCACGGAGTATTCTTGGCGGTCTGGTCAATACGACGCTGGGAGCTCCTCGGTATGATGCCTGGTCTGTTGATCGTGCTACTTAACATTTAGTACCTACCTAGTACCTAGTACTATGTACTCCAGGGTACATCGTCCTAGTAGTAAAAGGAGGGGCGTTGTTTGCTGTTGTTGTTGTTGTTGCTGCTGCTGCTGCTGCTGTAGATGCCACAGAACCACCTGAAACAACCCATTCATCTCGTTCAAATATGTACCTACTGTTATATTGAAGTCGTGTTACAGTCGAAACTCCACTCGCTATTTGCATTGACATTTGCATTAATGATTATGATGCCTGTATGTCCATACAATTGGGCATTTCTGGCCTACATCCATCGTATGGGTGTTTGGAATATGGATCAATGGCTGTACGTCCACTCTTCGGGGTTACACGGCATTGCAAGAGTCCATGGCCAGAGCCAACCAACTGCCAAGCAGAGGTTCTTGAGGCTCACAAGCAGCGACGAATTAGACGGGTCAATTCCAATGCTTGGTGCCAATCTTGAAGCAGCGGGATTATGTTTACCTCCAGGGCCGTCTACGCAATTCCGATCTTCTGGGTACCTAGTCAAGTTCCTACTAGGTATGTACGTAAGTTGCCTTGAAGTTCGGAGATGTGTATTGCACGTACCAAACAATCTGAGTTCGGGCAGTAAAGCCAGCAGCAAGTGAATACATTCAGACCCGTAGTCATTAATACTACATATGTAGGGACGGATTCGTACCAGAGAGAGGGTCCCAATACGATATGGCTCAGCCTGGAGAAGTGACGTGGGCGAAGTGTGCCACATGGGACCGAATAATGAGCATAGCCCATACGTTCATACTACTAGGTACCTTATATAATATACAAGGTGCGATGGATTAAAAGAACATAAAAGCATTGACTCATTGACATCTTGACACTATGTATACCTAGGTACCTAGTAGGTAGGTACTGCGTAGTAACAATGAATCAAAAGGCTCTTCAGGTCGCCGCGGTAAGCCGTTAGCACGCGTTTTGGGAGTTCATGCATGCCCCTGAAATCCACTTTATTCAACATCAAATTATCAATCCCCCCCCTGCCTACTGGGTGGTTTATTAAAGGGAACATTAGAACCCGAACTTCGACTTCTCCAGGGCTTCTTAGGCCGCTTTTATTAGGTCACTTAGGGGGCCACACTTAATTACCTTTCAGGCCACATGCCGCAACGCATGCCAGCTACGACCTCACGAGCTTTAGGGAACTTGTGTCTACAACTTGAACATTCAATAGACACCGTGACCTTTGCCACTTTTTTCTCTCTTTCTTCTACCAACTTTCCAAGGTTACCTTAGGGACTCTTGCACTTCGTACAGTTTATTTACCTTCAGAGCTACTACCAGTTACGAATAGTCCTCAAATCATCCAAAACTCCTATCCCTGGATCTTCGGACCTTGCACTTGTTTCCCGCTTCCTGTTTCTTCTTACCTTACTTCTTTCTCTTCATCTTATTACGACATCACGTACGTATAGACTTACCTCTTCACAGCATACACTAATTCCTATGACACTTGTTCTATTATACACCAATGATACACCAATGTAATGAAAAGGCCAAACAGAAATAAGAGCCTATCCTCCATTCTTACCTTCAAAGATTTTTACCTCATTCGAGATCGTCACTTGTTCCAATTTCGAGGTTCTTCGTTGGTTGGCTAGGTACTTACTCTGTGTAGTCTAGTTCTGTCTACCTAGTACCTAGTAGTATTCAATTCTTTTCTCGGCAACTCGATCAAACCCCTTTTACACTACTGCCGCTCCTACTACTACCAACACTACCTCTAGGCCCCCAGAGCCCAGAGTCTAACTTCTTAACCTCCACTTGTCGTTCTCATATTAACTCCTTTGGCTTCCGCTTGGAGCTGGGCTAAACTGGAGTGGACGAGGTGGAACAAGCCAGTTTCTCCTTTCGGCCTCCCCGAGCTTCAACCACTTGTCCTCCAGATACCTGGTACCTATAGTATTTGTTTCGCATCGCATCGTATCGAATAATCAAATAATCCATATCGTCATCGATATCGAACGGCGACCGACCGAGCGAACAAACGAATATCAGGGGGCATGCCATCCTTCCTCGCGAACGGCAGCTGCACTTTCCCGCGGTGACAATCGTTGGCATAGGATCGGTTGCGACCCGATCACCACCTTCCGCCCCCTTTTCAAATTTCCAATACAGTTCAGCTTCATAATCAATCAGTCGCAGCCATGTCGGGAGTCAGGAACCTCCGCGCCATGTTTGAGCAAAGAGGCGAGAACAATCCGCCAGATAGGGGAAGATCCCCCGGCCCTGGAGTTGGTATGGTTAACCTCTCTGATTTCGACACTCTGCTCATCTAGGCCGCCCTCTCTCGTTCCCCCCTTAGCCCCTATGTTCGCGTCTACATCCACGATCAAACTAACTATTTACCCAACTTCACAATGCTGTACCCCATTTCTATCTCCTAGCTCCCTTGAATACATCATATCTGTCATTCGCCAGTGTCGGCACTTCCTAGGCTATTGTAACTAACATTGCCATTGTCTTCTTCTCCGTAATAGGGTCTCCCTCGCCCTCTCACTCGCCTCGCCCTTTATCCAAAGTCCGAACTACCTTCGTAGCGATCGAGAAAGACGGTGTACTAGGATTGAGGAGACAACATAGCGGTGATTCTGTCTCGGCGTCAAGCCGAAGGGAAAGCAACGAGACGGAAGTCACTACGCCACAACCAGCCCCCGAAAAGTTGGACGCCGTCGCAGATAACGCGGCCAGGAACGTCGTCGCTGTCAAATCAAATCTATCTCAAGACGGTCTTGCGGAAGCCGCAAGTTCGGCGGAGCCCTCCAAGATGTTGCCAAAGAAAGATAGCCCAAGCCCTCATTTGGCTCCAAATCCGAACCCAGACAAGATTGTGGACGAGGAGGATACAAAGGCCAAATTGTTGCCTGGAAACCCCACAGAGAAGGCGGCAACAAAGGGGAATAGCACAAACCTACTTGGTAGCACGAGTGGCCCAGCATCAAATAGTAAGCCAAAGGCAACGACAACGAAAGCAGCCCCTAGGACTGCTCCTAAGGCGGCGCCAATCTCGACGACTGCGAAATCTGTGGCGAAGGCTCCCAAGTCGCCGAATCCTATCAAGCCGGCCAACACCACGGCTAAGGCATCCAGCAGATCCTCATCCGTAGCGCCGCAAAAGAAGGCGGCCTCCGCATCCTCGAGCGATCACGACGTCTCGAAAAAAGCGACTGCTTCTGCTGGTGCGAAGACTGGTGCAACCGCTGGGAAGAAGCCCGCGCCAGTAAATCTTCCAGCGACAGATGCCGGGGTTGCTAAGCCTAAGACCAAATCCCCCACAAAGCCAATTAAGCTACCCAGTTCGCTTACGGCACCTACTACCTCTTCCGCTTCAAAGCTAGGGGCTGGAGGTGCGATCCAGCCCCAGCCCCCTAGACAATCTCTTTCTCGGGCTTCTGGGAATGCTCAACATCTGAACGTCCCCCTTGCAACCCGTAGGTCCCCTAGCCGAGCAAGCACTTCAAGCACCACTGCGAGTACCAAGAACTTGAGACGCAAGAGCTCGTCTCTTACTCGCGCACGCCCGAGTCTCGGACCTCCACCGAAACAGCAGGCTAAGGATCACCCTGTCTCCAAGAGGGAGAGCAATATTGACGAGAGTTTCCTCGCGCGTATGATGCGTCCAACTCAGAGCAGCTCTAGCAAGACATCCGAGAAGGTACCCATTACCCCTCCGCGTAAGCAGAACGCTCCCACGTCCACCTACAAAAAGACTGCAGCAAAGGATACCGAGGGGGGCGCAAAGAAGACGGTTGCTAGAGTGCAAGCATCGTCAAACAAGCTGAAGGCGGCAACAGAGAGCACCAAGCCAGCCGATAAGAAAGCTCCTACGGCGAAAGAGGTTGCCCCTGCCGTCGCTCAGGCCGAATCCGCTGAAGTGGCCATCGAGACAGCCAAAGCATCCAAAGATACTGCCGCAACCCTCGCAGTAGAGGATGCTAAATCGGAGACTGCGACCGAATCTGCCCCCTTAGAAAATAGCCAGGATAAGACTGACATCGAGAAGTCTCCTATGTCTGAGGTGACGGTCGCTGCTATCATCGGGGACGCTGGAAAGGTCGAGGATATCGAAGACTTGGTCCAGGAGGCCATAGAAGAGCCTGTCAGCCACAAGTCCCCAGAGCCTCTCATCGAGGTTTCCGACACCGACGAGACCGAAAATGTGCAACTAGCCAGTGAAACTGGTAGCGAAGTAGCCGAAGATCTCAAGCTAGGGGAGTCCGAGGTGGGCAAGGAAGAGGTCAAGGCCGATGAATCGTAAAACAAGGCATCCAAGGCGAAGAGTTGAAGGTACACGAGGCAATGCTAGTAGAAGAGGCTTGGGGGGAGTACGCCGTCGTTCCGGATGACTGTACCAGCAAAGTCTATTCAGCAACGATAGAGAAGACAAAAAGCAAAGGTCGAAGTTTATTTGTATTCGGCAGGGCGCAGATGATACCTTTTTCCCTCTTCCCAAGCCGCCGGAGCATGTGGGTTTTCGTTCTGTTCTCTTCCCTCACGTTTGCTCGAGGCATTGCTGTGGAGTTAGGTGATAGTGATAATACCTATTGCATGCATGCATACATACATAACATACCTTTAGACCTGCTTTTTGTAGGCGGCATTCTTGTCCCTTTGTCATACATAACCTTGGAAAGGGAGTGGTCTTGTAGGTAGCAGTAGGCTAGATCGGAAAAAAGCACGTAAAAGATCAATGTGTTGTCCTCCATTCAATGGCGTTCCAGGCTCGTGGGACTGGGTGCTTTCGATGGGCGCCTACATCCTACATTTATATTGCTCAGCGGCGTCTATCATTGAGCAGTTATCCTCAGATCGCAGATTTCAGCACTCGGGGTTCTGAGGCATCTTCATAGCGGGACACAAAGCATGTTTGATAGAGTATCGCATTTGATAGGACATCGGGGTGCAGAGTAAATTGTATGTAGCATGCAAGCAAAAGCAAAAGATGTCTTTATACACGTTAAATCTTTATTCATTTATACACATCCTGTCTGTTTCCTAGCAAGCTTCCCATATGCCGTGATTTCTTACAGCCGGACTGGAAGCAGCAGGTGGCTGTAGGTTAGATGTGCCCTGAGCAATAGTCCTCCATGTGGCTTCTATTACCCCAGGAATGTCCATGGCCTTTACGTTTCCATCGACCTTGCTCGATCTTCATCTTCCCTCCAAGCTTACGCGGGTGACTTGAATATGGTCCACGTCTCTCCCTCCTCCCTATTTCTTTTTCTTTTCCATTTCCGTTTCCTAGCTTCCTCAAGAGGATATTGCTAGGATCGCTACATGGCATCCACCCATAGGTCACGGGCCGGCCCTGCATAGCAGTAATCCGCCGACCTTCTTCGCAATGGCTTCGCGAGACTCCAGCACGCCGCAGCTCGTAGCCAGTATTAAGCACTCGCCCAGGTTGAGGCCGCGATGGGGATGCGCGTCGAGCCCGCGAGCGAGGCGATCGAGGGTGCTGAGCCTGGCGTTGATGGGGCGCTTGGGCTTGGTGATGGGGCTGATGTACCGGAGGACGGGCTCGCCGCCGTTGAGGGCGTTGTACTTGAGGCCAAGCCAGAGGCGCTGGTGGGCGACATTGGCGGTGGTCAAGGGCTCGGGCTCGAAGGTGGTGATGGTGGCGGGGTCGGGGGGGCGGCGACCGCCGCGCGTCACGAACGAGAGGAAGCCCGCCCGGTGCAGCGCCAGCGCCAGCGCCAGGTTGTACTTGGTGTGCGGCACCGATGTCAGGCCGAGCTGCGCACGCGAGGCGTTTTGCAGGTGCGAGCACATGTTGACTATGTTTACGATACCCATCTTGCTGGCGTGGTCCGGAAATGGTCAGTTGAACTTCGCGTAGTAAAGGGCTGATTCGGGAACGTTGAGGATAAGAAAGAAAGAACGGCTCAATGCCCTGACGGGCGGGTGGTCGTGGGACTCGATCGTAGAGGAATGAATAGATTATATCGATAGGCCCCCGCCGTTCGAGAAATTGGTGAACAAGCGGATGGGCGATTGGATTCGCCCAGTTAGGAACAATTGCCCTTCGACTATGTCAATCCGAAGATGCTCTGAATACGATTGTTTTGAAAATACTTGAAAAGCGGCACCGGTACCGCTGCTACAATTGGCGATTTGCGATTTGCGAAGCTATCACGATGAGCTGGTTAAGCTGGAGGTTACAGGGTGACGGATAAAGAGAAAAAAAAAAGTTAAGTGGGTCTTCAAGAATTGAAGCCCTGGAAATTTTCCAATTTCTACCTCCGCAAAAGCGCCAGCCTTGGAGCCTTGGAGCCTTGGAGCCTTGGGGCTTTGGAGCTTTGGGAGTTTTAGAGGGGAGAGTTGACGGATAATTACGAGGCCGGGTTTGATAGCACGGAATCTCATTGGTCTTCGCATTCGATCCTACGCCACTGTACAAATTGGTAGGTCCTAAAGATCTGTTGATACGATACTACCTACTATGTAGTAGGACATCCCAGGTACATATCATTAATGTACTCGTTAAAGAAATGGATCCGAATGTTTGTGATGTTGATTTGTCAACTTCTAAAGTTCTAATGTTGATTCGTTTTCAGTCATTTGCAGCATTCGCAGTGTTCGCAATAGTCGCAGTGGCGGCAAGCAGTGGTACTAGAATTGTTCAGAACTTAACATGTACCCAAAATTACCCCACCATCGCAATCGTTGCCGGACGAAGACTGGACGGCTAAGCGCCGAAGCATCTCCCTTTCTCCCTCTCTCACGCCTTAAAAGGATCAGTCGATGCCAACTTTGTATCATTCTGCCGCCGCCCCCTCATGCAGCACGGTACTAGGTACTACACCTGCAGGGTCGAACGCGAACGAGCACGTAGTATGTAGTACTAATAGATATAATGGGGGTGGGTACCAGGTAATAACACCAAGTGTTGTTGTCAAATACCAAGCTTCTAATGTTCATTCCTTTTTCCCCATCACCAAGTTTCTTCGAAGCTTCTAAGCTGTCTGTTAATACACCACTAGCACTGGGTGCATTGTACTATTGGGCACAACACGGTTGTACATGGTAGGCTGGCCTCTGTTGCTACCTGATATCTATATCAATAGATCAATCATTTGATACCTACCTTAGTACCTACAATTATCAGCTTCTCATACGGATAGATCCCATCCCATCCCATCCCGTTCTTGAGACCTGGTTGCGACCAAGATGGCGGTTCGGCCCGGTGAAGAAAACGTTGCGACGCTGTAAGTGAGCTCTAGCTTACCGGGTCATGAAATGCCTCTAGGCTCTAGGGGTTCGGAGTTCTAACGCTCAGAATGGCTGATTTCTTTTTCTGATTGACAGCTTCGGAGACGTTCATTACTTCTATGGACCACCGGAAGCGAAGCCACCACATCATCGCTTTGATAAAGGTTCATATGTTTACCTATTCGAAAATGCGAATGACCGAAGAGCACGCATCGAGATCGCGAACAATCCAGGAAAAGACGATCAAGATGCTTTTGATGGGTGTAAGAAAACACACATGCCAAGCTAAACCGCCGATGACTTGCGCTTGTCCTAATTCTTGCTCTGTACAGTTCTAGATACAACACGGGTCCGGTATTCTTACAAGCAACAATGCGTCGTAAATATCGTAGTTGAGGGCGTCCCGGGTGCGCCCATAGACCAGAGCCAGTGGCATCTTCCAACATACGATCCGCGGAACGAGAACAAGTACCATTACAAGCTTTATTCACTCGATATCTACTTCTGGACTCATACTGATGCCCTACAATTTGTGAATGGGGTGCGTCGAATGTTACCCATTTCGCAAGTGGAGGTTGCGGACGAACCAGGTCCACCACCCCATCCATACGCCCAGTCCCAAGATACGAATCCCCTGGTCCAGAGACTAGAGAACGTCGCCATTTCCGATCCAAGATACTCTAGCCCCAAGCCGGCACCCCAGGGCGTCCCTACCTTCGCGCCTCCTCCTACCTCGTCCTCAGTAGCTAGTGGTAAGAGCGGCTCACCCCAAAGTTTTGCGCCGATGGCGTATAATCCGGCCGCGCCAGCCGCCGCAGAGCAGAGAGTGCATCGAGAGAAGACCCCTCCCCCGCCTGAGGAAGATGGTCAAGATCCGCTTGCGGCTGCCGTCGCCCGTGACCATGTCCCGTCCTACACTCCGGGATACGGAGCCACCAACTTCTCAGCTCCCCCGGGTGCTCCCGGCGTTGCTGGCCCCCCACAACAAACACATCCTGGTATTATAAACCCCGGCCTCGCGAGTCCTGGAATAGTCAGCCCGGGCCTTCCAACTCCCGGTCTTGCAAGCCCGGGGTTCCAACCAACACAATTCGCCCACCTACAACGTTCGTCTACGATGCCGGTGTCTGGTATGGCATCACCAGGCCTTGTTAGCCCATACGGAGCCAACTTTCCCGGGTCTCCCGGCTTCGCTCCGCCTCTAACTCAGACCGTACAACATCACCCAACCCCTCCTCCTGTCCAAAGCCCCGGCCTCCCTCCTCCGCCACCTGGAGGTTATTCAAACTACACATACGGTAGCACACAGCAGCCTTTGAGCAACGACTACGGCATTCACCAGCAGCTATATCGGCCGACAGATCAGGAGCATGCGGCCAAATATGGGGTATATAAACCCAAGGTGGAAGGCCAGAGCAAGCTGGGCCAGAATGCGGAACGGTTAGAGAAGGGCGTCACGGGTATGCTGAAAAAGTTTGAGAAAAGATTTGGTTAGATGTATACCAAGTACCTAGCCTCCGACAAACCCAATTAGCGAAGTTATATTGTCGATTTGGATACCATATTTATGATGAAGACTCTACCAGCCAAGGAATAAAAAAGTTTATTATAAGCTTATATGTTCTCGAATCGACGCAAATAACCATCGCCAGGAAAGACACGATTGGTGATCTTTGACTATCTATAGTGAGTCTGCTAACATAATAAATATGCTAAGTGCCTAGTGTATAGAGTACTTAGAGAATTCGTTCCTAGCTTGAAGCTGTCAAGCACAATTGCAAATAGCTAGTTACGGCATTTGGCTGGTCGGTGAGTGGGTACGTACGGTACCTTACGTAGTGTGTCTTACTGCTCAGCCGAAATGTGTGAGATGGGTGACATTCATTGGTGATGAGCCGGTGTTCCGGATGATCAGATAAGCAACATCAAAGACATGCATGGAAGCCATGCGTCGCTCTCGTAATGTCTCTGTCTCACAAAGCTATCGCAAACTCAGGCACTCACCCAAAATCTGAGCCCCTTCAAACTTCGGGAAGCACTTGGTACACTCCGAATTGACTTTGAAGTGTTGCGACCTACTAGGTAATAGGTACCTACATACCTATACTGTTGTCACCGCCCCAATTCGAATGCGATCCTGGCAACGTTACATTTTTGCCCAGGTGAGATAACATAAGACTTTTCTACATAGTGCCACATTCACAGGAGAAGGTCAAGATTTCAAACTGAGGTGGGAAGGGTAAAAAAAAAAAAAAAAAAGGATGGAGTTCATCACGATGCTACCCCAGCCCATCCAGCCAGCGCACAGGGACTTTCCCAGAGGCACGGCAGACCCTAGCCTAGTAGTCGGAGCTGGGGAGATCAACGAGGCGCAGCACACTGGTAAACTCGTGCTCAAATGTTATGTATGCATCTCAGCCACGACAGCTCGACGTATTGGATAAGATGACTTCATCGATCGCTAACAACATGGCCTTGGTCTGGAAGAATTCCATGTATGAATATTCAAAAAGGTAAGTGATTGCATCAGCTCGCTGAGTGTGCAATTCTCCGACGTTTTGATGAATGGCAATATATGAGAACATATAGTACCTTAGGTATGTACCTGGTGGTAGGTGGAAAAGGAAGAAAAGAAAGTAAAAAGCTAAAGAAGGGATACCTACATAGTATGTAACTACATGTAGGTAAGAAATAAGAGAGAAAAGAAGCTCGGCCGAAGCATGAGGCAACCTGCATAAACGAACTAGTGTTTCTGCTTTTATCGGTGATAGACGGGAGCCTTCGTATCCTCCAGCGCATCCGGTACAGTACATCCATGAATGCTGGAGTCTGGAGTAGCTGTCTTCCGAAAATAGTGGTTCGGGATACGTCAGCTCGCACTATCCCTGACGTCTTGACGATATCGTTCTTTTGCATCGGTTTCCGTACTAGGTAGTCTAGGTGGGTTAGGTACTAGGTAGAGAATACATAAGATAATTAGGCTGCCGTTGCCAGTGCCATTGACTTACCTAGTACCTATCTAGTATGTAAGTATAGGTATAGGTAGGTAGGTAGGCAGACGATAATGATTAAGATGACTGTTGCTATAGGCTGGGGACGGTTTCGAAGGATCCAAGGTAGCCCAGCCTTAACGGAGCTGACAACACAGTGATCGTACCTGTTCCCTATCTTGGTGAATTCTCCCGTCGACGTATTGCTGATCTCATCGTCTGTACTATACTATGTAGTATGTTCAACAATCCGGTTTACGAAAGATATCTCCCTGGAGACTTGTTAAACATGTAGGTATTAACCTTGAGTCTGTTTTTTTTTTTCTTTTTATTTTTTTGGTGAGCATTTGGTAAATGATTGACAAGAAGAAAACTTCCAATTGAACCCGAATATTTATCTTTACTTTGAGCAGTCCTTGAATGAAAGAGGCTGGACTAGAAATAAGGTGCTTCCCGAGACCCTTGCTCGTCTGCCTGCAAATACCTTCGGCTGCATCATTGATGTTTCTTTATTGATCGGTACGTCGTTACATTCATACACATCAAAAAGTCGCCTTCGTACATCCAACGCCTCTGGTTGGTTGATCTTGGAATTAGAAGGCATGGCGGCAGGGCGGCAGGGCGGCATAGCATGGCACGGCAGGGTAACAGAGGTAAGAAAGGTAAGATGGAAGATAAAAGTACCTCCAGATGTAGTAAGAAGAAGAGAGCGAGCGCGAGCTTGCGGGCTACGCTGGTTTAACTTGTTGTCACTCTCCCCACTTTGCACTTTGCACTTTGCACTTTGTAATTCGTACTTGACAATTCTACCACTTCTTCCACCTCGAATTTTCTTTCTTTCTTCACTTTTATCGTAGCCCTATTTTGGTCGTCTTGTTGATTGACGGCCATACGGGACCACTCAAGTGCTCTTCATCTTACCCACTGGTATCCTATCACCCTACGTCCTAAGACGCCCTCTACGTTGCAGTCTAAACTACTTACACATACCTAATACCTAATCTACCTGGTGCATACGCCCCAAGCCACAAAGCCATACCCACCAGGACAACCAGGACAGTTAGCCCAAGGGCAACTTGGAACCAAGACAACCACTAACACTCGATCCATTGATCGTCGTACACCCGGCCCTGGATTTTACCCTGCCTACCTATACCTACTGTACATACCTATTCTCTATCTGCCTCACAGACCTTTTCTGTAACTTATCTAACCGTAGGTAGCAGTGAACTTGACTCTGGTCAAGTGGGCACCTGGCGATTTTCTTGACGCTACACCTGGGGACAACGGGGTATAATCTAACGGAATTTACGTTGTTTCAACAACCTGCACTGCCAGTTTACCATCTCCTAGTGCAATCGACGCTCGTGTTGTTCATAAGCCTGTTCCTGTTCCTATTCCCGCTCCCGTCCCCATTAACCTTCCCGGCGCTACCCCCGCGTTCTGCTCACCAACATCGTTCCCGAGCGAACCGGCTTCCTCGACAACTTTTGCTATCAACCGCATTCTCGGAACAAGCCAGCGAGACCCAGACCCATCCATCCAATCCTTCCGGCTTGTCACGGTTGGAATGCGACCGGCGCCCATCCTGGGATAATCTCGGGTTTGTCGGCTGCCAGCTCACACCATCGAGCTGTTGCGTCCTTCAAGAGCGTTGTAAGCTAGTCAAATTAAGTCGCTCGTTCATATTTTGCCTATTTCATTATGTTCTTGCCATTACCTGTACCGGTCTCTCCGAGATCCAGCAGCGACGAGGCCTCTCCCGCTCGTCGCAAACTATCACCTAGAAGCAGAAATGGCCCACCTCCTACCATCTTCATAGTAAGTCAATTCACCCCGACTCTTCCAATTTCAGGTCGTTCTAGGGACCACTGACTTACGGTGACGATAGGTCATCGGTGTTATTGCCGGTCTCCTAGTCCTCATATCCCTTGTCTACTGTATCTCGCGTCGTAAAATGAATTCTGGGCGAGGGAAGGGCAAATACCACCAGACTTCTGACGTTGAGTCCCTCGAAACATCTAACTCAAGGAATGTAAGGACACGGGCTGGCACTTCCGACTCAAATGCTTCGGCCAATGACACGAATCGGAACAGCGCAGTGTCGCAAGTGGATAGGCACACATCCGTTCGATCCATTATGACACTACCAGCGTATCGTACTAAGGCCAACGAAACCGAACAGGTCATAGGCCGCGAAGGCGAGCGTGATGGAGTTGACGTCGTAGTAGAGTATCCCACTGCCGAGGAATTGGAGAGTATGAGAGACGAAGAGATGGAGGCGTTATTTCAAATACGGATGACGAGACGCCGGGAACGTGCCGAACGCGAAGAACGACGTCGTCAAATGGACGAGGCGAGGGCTCGTGGGGACATGGTGGCGTTAGGCCAGTTAGCCGCCCAGCGACGGGCTGCCCAGCAAAGCCCCGCGGTGGACGAGCTGCGTGATACCTACAGCCAGATAAAAGACAAGCGGCAACGGGCTGTCTCGAGTGTTAGCTATCACGAACTAGGTGTAGCTCAACTCAACGGCACGAGAGTCCGCGCAAACAGCCAGGAGAGCGAAGGTGTTGGGTTGTTATCCGATGCGGCTAGTATTGCTGTGTCAATGCGATCGCCTTCAGGTTTATCGCATCGTCGGGACCGGAGTGCTAGTTCGGTTATGAGTCTTGATAGCGATTTTCCTTCGCCAGGAATTAGGTCGGGCGCGTCAACACCCCGACTAGGGAATCATACTCGCGCCGGATCCAGCCCCGAGATCATTGGGGAGGCAGACCTGGGTGATGTCGACATGCCCCCGCCCGACTACGAAGATGTCAGCCTGGATGATACCAGATCAGGAGCTACCACACCCATGTTTAACGAACCCCCGCCCAACTACGCAGACCCCACAAGAAGCCGCGAGCAGACGCTAAACGTACCAGTCGAAGGCACAAACGATAGGAGGACGACAGAAAATGGCGACCCTTCTACAGTAGATGATTCACATGAGAGGGCCTCACCGACGAGATCACCAAGAGGCGTAGGCGGGGCTCCGCAATTACCCAGCTTGAGAATAGGAAGATTACCAAGGATCATCATCGAGCCTTCGACGGCCCATCCGAATGACACCCATCCGTAATGCACGGTCCCCTAAACCCACTCCTGTCCCAAAGGTCTTAACATCAAAGTAAAATTATTGCTATGGCGCAGACGTTCCATCCACCGACGCTCAAGCCTACCAATGGCGCCCGTTCGGAAGGCGTGGGCATTACTTTTTTTTTCTGGTATACGACAACTTGACGTCTAAAGGCGGTACGAAGTGAATAGTTCGAAACGAAGAGAAGAGGAGAGGAGAGGAGAGGAGAGATATATACGTCAGATGTTTGTCCAAAGTTGATAATTCTGTATCATAGGCAATTGCAAGGCGTCCTAGGATAGCGATTTATTTTCAGGGAAACGCGAAAGGGATGAGGAACATCAATGTCCAAAAAGGAACACGTTCCGCCCAAACGAATTCATAAAATAGAAAGTCAGAAGTTTGGCGTAAAGCAAGGTTATATCGCACGTATTGCACACCCTTATTTATGTTCATGTCCCCCCTAACTTACTTCACTCCTAATGGGAGATTCTCAACAGTATTGTCTGGAATCCGGGGTATTAATACTCGAGGATTCGTGGATCTACCCGGCCGTATCGTCGAGGATTCTCCTCCAATGATTTATCTAACAATACTCCACCGACGGATGCGAAGCGCTCCCTCACGGGAACACACAGATACCAGTGCGCTAGCAGACATTTCCAATCAATGCTTGCCTGTGCAGGGTTCTGCCACCAGCTCAGTAGGTACGCATGTTGAGACCAGTTTAGTTAGAGATGACGGCTGGTCAGGCTTTCAAGGAAAGTAATAAGCACTTACCTAGACGCCCAGGCACCTAGGTGATGATGCATCAATGATGTATTTGTATTGTTTGCGCACCAGAGGATGTCAAAACCAAGGCTAAACACTTGGGATAGGCGGTTCTAGTTTTTACGACGTCCGCATGAATCTTGGAAGCTTCAGGTCCGTATATGCTGGGATAGCTCGCGTAGGCAGCTCGGTGGTTACTACCATAGCGTTTCCATCGTGATAATCGACTTTCGCCTTGTCTTCGCTAACTCCAGACCGTCTACCCGCGCATGTAACTATTTCAAGCAGGTTCGAAAAGACCAGGACCCGGTTTGCGATCTGGATCCGCGGGTTATTAATCAGGAGTCCCCGGGAGGGCTCACCGGTTACCAGTCCGCGCTCACCTCTTTTATATTTCCTGTTCGACAATAACCAGCATGTTCGAGAGGCGTGTTAAGAGTTCTCCTAACCATCATCTGATGGCCTGAAACTAAGCCGGGCTTCATTACGTTGAGCCTACAGGGATAGGACGGAGATCAATAGCATTCAAAATACGTACTAGGTAGGTAGGTACTTATAGCTACCTGCTATAAACACCATGGAACTGGTCAGAAGCCTACAAGATACCTAGGTACCTAGGTAAACAGGGTACCACCACACAATCATACCCGACCTATTAACACCGAACAGAAGGGAAAGATAGGTAACTTTTGGCCAAAGTTCTCTCCAGTGCTAGGCTTAAATCGTCATGGGGAACATGTCATGAGAGTGACAGCAATCTGAGCACACACTGGTTGGAGCGGACCTGTTCGGAGGCTCGGTCGAAGGAACGGAAGATGTTAGAACGTCCACATCGGAAGAGGCGGCGGCGATGGAGGCTCCCGGTGCTTCTGAGCCAGATGAGATCCCTGAGTAGGTAGGTAGGTAGGTATTCCAAAGGTCCAACAATGGCTGGGCTTTTCCTATTCCTCTTGCATCTCAGACATGGTCTGGACGCCCAGGTTGGCTATCGTGCAATAGGAAACGATCATAAAGACAGCATCTAATACCCAGTGTTGAAATCCCACCTTCTTTTTCCTGGGTTGTCTGCCCTGCCTGCCTTTTTGGATACCCTATATTGGTACTTGATGGATAGTTTACCGCTGTCGCTTATTTCAAAATGGGGGCTTATAAGCGCCACACGCATAGGCACGGTGTTCGCGTGTATCGGGTTCGCGGTGCTGGCCGGCACGCCCATAGCCGGGGCCATCCTGTGGGGCGTGGAGGACGAGAGTTGCTGGAAGGCGCCCACCGGATCTCATACCGCGACGCTGTTGACTGGGCGGCTGGAGTCCGTTGGTACGCAGGGGTTGCTTCTGAATAGGTTGAGAAAGAAGGAGGAAGTGAATGCTGGAAGAGATGTTGGCAGATGAATGGCTGAGGCCAATGGCTGAAAACTGTCCCTATGTACCTACATTAATATTCCGTTGGGTTCTCAAGTAGGAAGGAGTTGGAAATTGGGCTTTAAACCGGAGAGTAGGAGCCGATTGCCCTGTGACTCCTTGGTTGACAGCTTTGCTTCGCGCCGAGCCGGTGTGCCCTTGCACGCTCTTCGGCAGATTTCAAATACCAGGCATGATTGGCAAGAAAGCACCTTTTCATCAGCCATTGGTGTAACATTCCAACCCGTCAGGTGAGGCGACTCAGGTTGAACGGTGAATTGCACATTTCTAGGCCTGCCACATAGAGTCAAGACACCCTTTTTGGGGTGCAACAAACTACCTCCTAATTCATGTTTCACCTCGAAAGTCTGGTCGAAAGTCTGTAAATGGTCATTAACTTTTTTTATCATTGATTCGTTCGATCTAATTCTGTATGCGCAAAGCTGAGCATCGCTTATAATATCACGCATTTCGTAGGTAGCCCGCAAGGGCCCTCCCCTGTAGATTTCCTATCTTTCTCGTTTGTCTTGTCGTTTTGGGGGGCAGCAGCCGTGGTGGTGGTGGTCTCCGGCTTTGCAGCGACCCCTTCCTCCTTTGCGGCACCTTCATGTAGTCACGCGGAGCCGGACGTGTACTTGGCAACGGTCTTGTAGAACTCGGTGCCCTGGGTCTCAGCGATCTCGATCTCGCGGGCACTAGGCTGGCGGGAGCCGTCGCCAGCGGCGAAGGTACCGGCGCCCCAGGGGCCGCCGCCGTGGACTTCGGACAGGTCGGTCAGGGCGGCGAAGGCCTTGTGATAGCCAAAGGGTACGTAGATGATGCCGTGGTGAGCGAACGTCGACATGGCTGCCAGCGCTGTGGATTCCTGCCCGCCGCCCAACGATGCCGTCGAGATGAACAGACCCGCCATCTTGCCATAGAACCCGCCCGACTGCCACTGCTTACCCGTCTGGTCCCACCACACGCGCCACTGCGCGGGGAAGTTGCCGTACCGTGTGGGGATACCGAGGAGAAAGCCGTCGTACGCCTCAAGCTGGGTGGGGTCTTCGAGAACGGGGACATCGGTGGCGGGGCCGGGGGCATACATCTTGGTCAAGACCTCCTTGGGGAGAGTCTCGGGAATTCTATGATGGGGTTAGAACACTGTATTGCTTGTGATATGTGGGGAGTATTACGTACTGGAAGATGTCGGCAGTACCACCGGCCTTCTCGATACCGGCCTTCTCGGCTTCGGCGAGCTTACGGACATGGCCGTATGTGGAGTACTAAAGAGTCATGTTAGTTTTAATGTTATTTACAATATTGTTGTCCATAATGAATATTGATAGGTGCGAGTCAAGGTGAATATAATTTTACTTCATCCGCCCTCGTCTTGAATCATGGCACTCTTCGAACCTTTCTTCATATCTTGGCGTGCTGACCGAGACCTTGAGGGGCAATGGATGGCTTCCCCCTTATTCTTTTCTTTCCCCGCCCTCCGCAAATGTCCCGATAGATGTATATTAGAAATTTAAGTGAATGAGACAGACTTACGTAGACGATAGCGATCTTGGGAGCCATGTTGAATAGAGGAAAAGGGATGTGTGATTAATGTACCTAGTTATGATATTAAAATAAAAGGATTAAAAATTGATGTCTATTGGTTTTGGCGTTGGTATCTATTTGATAGTTGTTGAGAGATGTAGACATAATCCGTCAGGAGAGGATTCCCATCGACTTTATACCCGTCTCTTCATGATGGGGAACAGCGACTAACAGGTACCGGCGGTTCTCAAGGTGGAGATATTTTGCTTTGCCTCTGCTTACTTTATCTTCCTAGCATAATTAATAAGTTGTTTTATGTCGCAGCTGTAGAGCTCTCATTCGGCAGCATCCATACGATTCCGCGTTCGATCTCGTTCTGTCTGTCTCCTCTTCCAGGCTGCTAGACTCTACCAGGTAACAGGCTTCCTACGATCCCCACTCCGCCAGCCGGCCCAGACTAGTCCAGAATGCAGAGTTACAACGTGCCCGATCTCAAACCAGTAGCTTGTGCATATCTTGCCGCAAAGGTAAGTTCCCCTCAGGTTTGATGTATATTGGTAATGCTCCCGGGATATTGATGTAATCGCAGCTTGCTACCTGTCAGAGGATTGTGTTGGTTCTATTCGATTGTCGTTCATTGTTAAAGCCTACTCGGTGCTCTTCGTATGTACCTGGCTACTAGGTACTACTGCATGTAGAGGTAGACGTCAAGTATTTCCTTTATTAGGTTCTGGTGCCAGATCGTAGGAGTATCGTCCCCACGCGTCTACATCATCTGCACATCTGTCTGCAAACTGCTATAGGTAGGAATCGGGTACCTACAGTAGTTGCGTTATTGCCGACATGCGGAATTATATCAACATAATCAACATAAAATTGGCCATACCGGTAGCCGTAATAAGCATGAGCTACTGATGTTTGTACGAAGTCTTGAATCTGTCCTGTCCCAAGTGAGATCTCCAACCAGACTGAATGGGAATTCTCATTGGCTTCGCGTCTGCGGCTCCAACCGCATCTAGGTTGACCAAACACCCGTTGTGCCTGTTTGGGTAAAATCTGTTTCCTTATTTCGTGAATGCGAAAATATGAAATATGGGGCGACTGAGTCGTTGTCTCCGCTGCTGAATAATGGCTTACATGAATGCTTTCGTAATTCTTATGCGAAGCTTTGAATCTATTCCACCATTTTGCATGCTGTACCTACTGTACATACTATGCAGTAGTAGATCACCATTCACACAAGGAGACAGAAGACCAGCCTGCATTGTTTTCCGCTTGGCAAAATTCAGAGCTTCCTATTGAGGCAAAACGACGAGACAGCTATGACAAGTGGTTTGTCGTCCTTGACAAAGCAAAGCTACTGGAGAGGGTTAGGAAGTCTTGGACCTTTGAATCTCCACTCTCTCTATCCTTAGTGGATTCGAAGTTGATAACAAATATTCAAGTCAGCATTCACTAAGCGCGAGATATTTTATCATTGATACTGTAATAACCTACTACCTACTACTAGGTACTATGTAGTAGGTATGTACTAGGTAGGTACCTAGAGAGGTCAACGGTATCAATGGACATGCCCAATGGGCGGTGGCATCGATGGACATAATAGCCCGCAAAGTCGTCTTGCATCGGCAATCAAGCACCCTGCGTCGGGAACATTGGCGGGATGCATCAACCTTTAAGCCCGTGATCCTACACTACCTATCCACCTACTTAGGTACTATGTAGGTACCTACGTAGACATTGATCTCCAGGATGGAGGTCCTACCTTTGAGCATTAAGGTGTGTAGTATTGCTATCTGGCTTATCTTCCGGTGCCGAACTGTACCATTGCAGATGATATCTTACCCCCCCCATCCTTTTCTCTACCCGGTACTGGGTCCACGCAACTTTCCCCGGGTTGCTTGGCGCCGGTCGAAGTACCCCGTTTTCCGGCTTCGGGTCCCAATGGGAATGGGAAACCTTGATGGAGTTATACGCAGTATATAGAAGGAGGAGAGCTATCGATTTCTCACATTCCGATGTATAGACATCAATAGATTCTCATTCATTCCCTGGCCGCGCTAGTATCCACCCAATACGTAGAATACTGTCATACTACCTACCATAGTACAATCTCAGGCCTTCTACTTTTTTTTTCTTTTCTTTTTAGGTAAAAAAATTCTTGGGTTTCTTGATCTGGAAGACCACGAGCCTCCTCTATATAACCGAAACTCTTGAGAGTCTGATATTCATACAGACGGCAAAAATTGCGATGATCGGTTACACTGACACTCCCAGTTGAGAGATGTTTTTTCTGGACTGTTGGGTTAGTTTCGGGAGGCAGTGAAGAGGCCCGTCGTTTTCGTACGAAATGGCAGTACATTCTCAAGATGACTTACATTAATATAGCGGATGCCTACTGTAAAATCGGGATACGACAACGCATCCTAGCCGTAGTTTCACGTTGTGAGTTGTGATTTTGGTTGACTAGAATAGCTACGTTGTCACTTTTGAAACCTGATCCCAAATTTCGCTATGCGCATGCTATAAGGCATCCTAATGTTGTGTACTCCCTATTAGTAGGGGCCTCGGATTGGTGACCCTAGGGTACTAGGTATCTACCTAGGTATCTAACAATAATAAGCTGCTGTTAGCGAAGATGCTCGGCTACGTAGGCACCGAGTTCCTCTAACGCCTGCCGAAGCACCTCCGTCTCGTTCACGTAGCCGATGCGCACGAATCCGTCGAAGGCGGACGTCAGGCCATGCCCGAAACATCGCGACCCGGGCAAGAACATGACTTTCGCCTTGACCAATACGTCCTTGCAGAACGCCTCATCATCGACCGGCAACCCGTGTTTCCCCTGGAATCGTACGAACGCCGTGGTTCCCGCCGTGGGTTTCACCCAGGAGCATATATCCGCGTGGTCCTGCACAAACCGCTCCAGGAGCTGCAGGTTCGTTCGGGCGAGGGCAACGTTCCGCGCCAAAAGCTGCGGCCGTACGTCTTCGCCCAGTGCGTGCTGCGCTACCTGGTCGTCGAGCTGCGACACGCTGATCGTGGTGTAGTCGCGTACGGACGCAATCGTCTCAACGATGGACGTGTTGCGCGACGCGACCCAGCCTACACGGATACCGGCCAGGGCCCAGGATTTGGACATGGAACTCGTGACGACGGTCTTGTCGTAGCCCAGAGACAGCGCCGATGGTGGGACGGCGTGCGACTCGAGGCCGTGGAAGAGCGGGCGGTAGACTTCGTCCGAGAAGACGATTATGTCGTGCTGTCGCGCCACATCGATGATTTTGGACAAGACTTCCCGTGGGATTGCGGCTCCTGTTGGATTGTTCGGGTTGTTGATAACAATCATCTGTCTGAACGGTTAGTCGCGAGACCGGACAAATTCAGAAGACTGGCTCTCATGCCTTTGTGTTACTCTTAATCATGGTCTCAAGTTCCGAGATGTTGGGGATATAACGGTTCTCCGCTTGCAGTTTCCATAGTGAGACATGGGCTCCTAACGACTCGGGAACTGTATAGAGTTGCTGGTAGGTCGGAAAGATGCATACAACATGGTCTCCTGGCCCAACCAGGCTATAAAATACCAAATGGTTGGCTGAGATAGCACCCTGAGTGATGATGATGCTCTCGGGCGATAGGGGCGATAGCTGGAGGTGAGAAATGGCCTCAGGTTCTCTCTCGTCTTCATCATAAATAGCCGCTATATTCTGGCGCAGTTTGTCGGAGCCCCTAATGGAACCATAGGTGAGCTTCTTGGTGAAGTCAATGGCCAACCGAGCAGGTTTTTCTTGGCTGACACTGAATTGGGACAACTGATCAATGGATATAGATGAGCAGCAAGTCTCAGCGATGTTAAGTACTCCAGGTGTAGTCTCATACTTGTCCATCCATTGCTCTACCTCAAATGCTGGGATTTTTACCATGCTGACTACCTACTAGGTACTAGGTAGGCACCAAGCGCCTTTAAAGTAATGGGTGGCTGTATTCCAAGTCTTGTCTAGAATTCTAGTGAAGGTTGTTGGACTAGCTTGGGAAGGGGATATACGCTTCTGTATATGAGTGAAATCTTGAAAGTAGCTCTACCTGTTTGGATAGAGGGCATCATTTTTGATATCTTGTTGACATTAAGGGCGTATTGCGGGACTCGTATAGCACCGTGATTCGGAAGACTACCTACCTACCTAGGTACCTACCTACCTACTGCGTAGTAGTAGGTACTAGGTACTAGGTATGTATGTACTCTACATACTGAGTACATACTAGTTAGTATTTACATACATGGTATGTAGTCTTTTGCAACGAACTACGGGTTAACAAATTAGGGACTATCATGGTATAGGAGGATCTTGGATGCTTTGCTGTTATCGATGATATGGATATATTCGGTGGTGAACTGAGTGTGTGTGATACTATTAGACGAAACAAGTTTGAACCTCGGAATCTTTCAGCTGCCAGATTCGTACCTATATGGATACCCACCTACGTAGGTACCTAGTAGTTACTAATCTAAGATTGAAGAGGGGTTGGAAATATTAATTGATTAATCCAACTTTTTACCAGGTACATCATGATGTATTTGTTGATGGGTGGGATAGGAACAGGACTTGGATTAAGTGAAGAACTATTGACCTCAGTCTCAAGCTGCAATAGTCAAAGTCGGTCAACGCTTTAAGAGCATAAGCTGGGGATCAGGTGGCTGTGCCTAAGTGCCTACTAGGTGCCTTGGGGGGCTCCAGCACCTTGTAGCCTAGGTACCTAGTAGGTACAGTAGTGCCTAATCGCCCCAAATTGTTCCAGGGCTCCTAGGAACTGTCCAATTCTGTGTTATTATTCCTCTGTTACATCTTGATCCTTACCTGGTGGTAACGCTTCTCAACTCCAATTTTAGTCACTTCTCGACTTCTACCTACCTACCTACCTACCTACCTAGTAGTCGGGAACACTTGTATTCCCTTCTCCCTTCCCTTTTATATTCTCTATTTCATTTGATACTTGGCCTTTCTTCGTTTCCTCTTCTCCCCATCACCGACCTATCCCATCTTGTGACCATCCTGTGCCAACCAACCAAACAACGCAGCGCTGACATCATTAAACGCGTCCAGCTGCTCGAGCGCCTGGGCAGTTAAGCCTACGCCCATCGCTGGTAGAAGCCGGTGGTGTAGGGGTGGTGCGGTCAGCTGGCTAACCAACTAACCACGCATTGGGTTTTCGGGACTTGCAACCTTGTGGTCCCCTTACGCTCCTCCGAAGTTTCGTTTCTTCGTCTTCGTGGGGTCTGCGGGTCGTACTTTGATGTGGCCACCTATCGCCGACTTCCGTCCCTTCATCGTCCGACCCTACCCATACTGTCTCGGGACAACAAGTCAACGTCGATAACTCGACCCTCAGGGCCGTGCCCATCATGTCGCTGTCCCGCCTGAAACTCGCCGCGCTCGGCGCGCTTTCGTTATCGTCCTTCGTCGCCGGTCAACAGGTTTATACCCAAGTAGATATGATGCGAGCGCAGCTTGCGCTAATGGGCGACCGCCCGAGCGATTGTCCACCATGGTATGTTCACGTCATACAAAAAATACAACCTAACAGCTATCATATCTATCATATCTATCATATCTACCAGGCGGTCAATAGACTATACTGACAACTTTCACTCAGTTTCAACTGTCTCCTTCCGGCTTACGAGTGTGGACAGTTCGCCGACTGTAACGAATACAACGGGAAATGCGAATGCCCCGCAGGATTTGGAGGTGACGACTGTCTGGAACCTAGTACGACATCGCACTATATCTCGAGCGCATACAACGTTGGCTGACCGGTATCATAGCTTGTGGCTCGCTTGCTCGAGGCAACGAACGACCGATACGGAAGGGCGATACTTGCGAATGCGATGAAGGGTGGACTGGAATCAACTGCAACGTCTGTACTCAGGATAACGCATGCAATGCTCTTATGGAGACTGGAGATGGGGGCGTCTGTTATCAGAATGGCGAAGTCGTGCAGCAAAACCATCAGATGTGCGCCGTCACGAACGAGAAGATCCTCTCTATGCTTGAGGGCAAGATACCCCAAGCAACCTTTACTTGCGAGAAGGAAACGGGTATCTGCGATTTTCAATGTAGGTGGCTATTCCTCGCGATAGCTTTGTTGCATAGTGTCGAGCTGACCATGATTGCTCAACAGTTTGGATTGACCGTGTCGAATCATTCTATTGCCACCTCGAGGAATGTGCATCTAGTGCCGACTTCACTTCGGACCAGAACAGTACCGCCTACGAATGCCCCGAAGTCAAGTGCGGCTGTATCAAAGATCGTATGCTTTGCGGACTGGAGGGCTCTATCGACTTGACGGACTTCTTGAAGGAATCGGTCAAGGGGCCCGCTACCTTTAACTGCTTACAGGAGAACGGTGGAATCAACATCTGTAAATTTAAGGAGCCCTCGCTGGACTGGATGGTTAAGAATGTCTTTGGCGACGAGAGTATTGAGTTGGACTGCCGTTCTGGGGAGTGTCTCTACCACACTCAGGTTCCTGGGTACGAACGTCCTGTTAAGAAAATCAACACCCCTTTGATTGCGGGTGTCATCGCAGGATGCTCCCTTTTCGTCGTCCTTGTTATTTTGGTCATTTGGTACCTCTCTCACAGGCAATACCGCTACGGCCCCATCCACCTGGACGATTCCGACGATGAAGCTACAAAGTTGATGATCGATCACAAGCCTGCGACTTTATATTTCCAAAACGTTTCGTATGGGCTGAATGGGAAGACTATCCTGAGTGACATCAGTGGAATCGCCCACCCTGGTGAGATCACAGCTATCATGGGTGCTTCTGGGGCTGGAAAGACGAGCTTTCTGGATATCCTTGCTCGTAAGAACAAACGCGGCAACACAGCGGGTCATTTCTATGTCAATGGGGAGAAGGCTACTGATGCCGAATTCAAGAGTGTGGTGGGCTTTGTCGATCAGGAAGACACTATGCTTCCAACTCTGACCGTTCACGAAACGATTCTAACCAGCGCCCTCCTTCGTCTGCCACGTGGAATGGGCCATGCTGCTAAGGAGCAAAGGGTCTTCGAAGTCGAGAAGCAGCTTGGTATCTATCACATCCGCGATTCTCTGATTGGGTCTGAGGAGGGCAATGGGCGAGGCATATCCGGTGGCGAAAAGAGGCGTGTTGGTATCGCTTGCGAGCTTGTCACGAGCCCTTCCATCCTGTTTCTCGACGAGCCTACGAGTGGCCTGGATGCTTTCAATGCCTTTAATGTCATCGAATGCCTGGTAACTCTGGCGAAGACTTACAAGCGAACTGTTATTTTCACCATTCACCAACCGCGCTCTAATATTGTTGCCTTGTTCGATCGGCTGATCCTCCTTGCCCAAGGCAAAGCGGTTTACTCCGGCCCCTTCCCCCAGTGCCAGGATTACTTCGATCAGATTGGATACAGCTGCCCCCCGGGCTTCAACATTGCGGATTACCTTGTCGATCTTACAATGCATGCTAGCTCTTCCGGCGCCTTTGATGATGGGTCTATTGTTAATGATGTTGCGAGTGTTGGGCCTAGTAGCACGAAAGCTGTGAAGTCCATTGCAAGCATCTCTGGGACTGCGAGTATTGCTGAAGATAGCTCAGCCGAGCCGTCCTCAAGTCGGCCCAAAGGCAAGCGAAACGACTCGGTCAAAGCGAGACAGGATCGTGAGCTTTTTACCAGGCGGAAGAATACCATCGACACAGCGGCATCCTCTGACGTGGAAGAAGATGTCGGGTCGTACAAATTGCGCAAGCAACCCGCCGGCACCGTTCCTCCTCAGATAGTTGTTGAAGACGTTCACGACCTTCCACCTTCGGCGGAGTCTAATCTTGATGGTCTTGTCCAAGCTTATGCCGAGTCAGATATTGCGAGTAGTATACACGACGAAATCCAACAAGTCGTGACCAGTGCTCGGCTTGCCAATGGTCAGAACGGAAACTCGGGTGACGCTGCGCCCGTAAATGGAAGGGCGATTGGTCGCGGCTATGCTCGTGTCGGTTATCTGACCCAATTCGTTATCTTGTCCCAGAGGACATGGAAAAACTTGTATCGCGACCCCCTTTTGATGTTGACTCACTACGCCATCGCAATATTACTTGCCGTTCTATCGGGGTACCTCTTCTACGGCCTGACCGACGACATTCCTGGATTCCAAAACCGTCTCGGGTTGTTTTTCTTCTTGCTCGCCTTATTCGGTTTCAGCACGTTGACTAGCTTGAATGTGTTTGCGTCTGAACGACTCCTGTTCGTTCGAGAAAGAGCTAACGGTTATTATTCGCCTATTACATACTTCTTGGCAAAGGCCCTTTTTGATACCATTCCCCTTCGTATCATCCCGCCCATTCTTATGGGGGCTATCATTTACCCCATGACTGGCCTTATCCCGGATGCGCCGCACTTCTTCACCTTTATGCTTGTTCTCGTTCTCTTTAACCTTGCCGCTTCTTCTATTAGCCTGTTCATCGGCATTGTTTGCAAGAACAGCAGTGTGGCAAACCTCATTGGCAGCTTGGTGATGCTCTTCTCCCTGCTGTTCGGCGGACTCCTTCTCAACCACGACGCGATCCCCAAGGGCGCACTCTGGTTACAATCCCTTTCTATCTTCCACTTTGGCTTCGAAGCACTTATCGTCAATGAGGTTCTCAAGTTGACTCTGGTGGATAAGAAATATGGTCTTGACATCACGGTCCCAGGCGCGGCGATTCTGAGTTCGTTTGGTTTCGACAACGCGGCTAAGTGGATGGATGTTGTTAACCTAGGTATTTTCGCTGGGGTATTTATGGTGCTGGCGTACCTCGCAATGCATTTCTTGCTCGTCGAGAAGCGATAGAATGTGCGGGAGAGCTTCAAGGGATATATCATGTAGAATTATATGAGCAGAAATCATGCACTGGGCCACATTGGGCATCTCATGCATTGTCGTATGTTGACTAGGGGTTCTGTTCTGCATAGTTCGGCACTGCTTGAGCTGGATCGCTCAAGGGCACATGGGGTATTCGGGGGCGTTATACGGATGGTGATCATTTTCGAAATTAAACATGTCAGAATATATACGTGGTAGATGATCAATGGCTTATACATATACGATATACTAGGCACACATGCGAAGTTGTGCGATCTATGACGGTACCTATAGCCATAGCTGCTGCCAATGCCCTAAGTTTCAGCTTCCTGTTTTCACAGAATGCCGGGTCGTCTCCACCACGTAGTGCCTGATATTAGTATGGATTGATGCTGCTACTTATCATCCAGTTTGCCACCCGTGAGCTCCTCGGCAACCTCCTTCTGGCGCTTGAGAGTCCTCGTCTTCTCGCTCTCCACGTTCTTGACGACGTTGCTTGAGGTGCGGGACACGTCGTTGAGCATGTCGGCGACGGTGGGAGGCTTACCCTCGAGGTCCCAGACGCTGTGGGTGACAAGGCCGATGGAGGAGGTGCCCGTCCCGTAGTCAGGGGAGAAGAGGCGATCAACCTCGGCCTCGAGGTCCTGCTCGGAGACAATGAAGAAGCGGGCCTTCATGTAGAGCTCCTGGACGGCATCGCGGCGGGCCTCGCTCTTCTGGACCTGGATAGCCTCGGTGGCGGCGCGGGAGGCGAGGGCGCGATTGAAGCGGTCGGGATCCGGCAGGACAGTAGTGCACAGGGTGCCGGCGTTGATGGTGGCGCGGGTGAGACGCTCGTCCTCGCGCTCGGGGGCCAGCATGGCGGCGCGGTGCTCGGCGAGCTTGGCCCTCTGGCTTTCTAGGCGAAGGGTGTCGTAGCGTTGCTTGCGGCCGTAGAGGGCGCGGACGCCCTCGCGCATGTTCTCGCGGCGTGAGGACGCCATGCGGCGCTTCCAGGCCTGCACATCGGAGCGCGGGGGCTGCTTCTGCTTCTCGGAGGTGGGAGATGGGGCGGACTTGGCGAGCCACTCGTCGCGGGGCTTGAGGTGACCGTCTTTCTTCTTGAAGACCTGCCGCGGGATGGGTAGGTGACCCTTCACGGGCTTGAGCTCGCGTAAGGCTTCGATGGACTGGTCCTGTGGTGGGTTGGGAACGTTGATAAAGCGGGGTGATTCGGGAGGGATTCTTTGCGAAGACGGAGAAGAATTATTTGTGGTTGTGCTGGAGAAGAGAGCTCGGGACAGAGTTGCGGTTGAGGGTATCGATGACGATATTGAAGAAGCCCGTTGCAAAAGAGCAGGTTGGGGGAGTAATGGCGGCATATTAGATGTTATATGTTCGAGGAGTGGGTGCCAATTGGCACAGAAGAGTGGTTGTTCGATGAGGATTATCTAATGGTGTTCATCAGTGTATGATATGATCGATTGATATTTACGGAGAACCAATATCTATTCAATCCTCGAGCGGCGGCGTTCAAGATGTCGATATCGGTATTGAAGAGATTAGGATTGGAAAAGTTGCAAGAAATTCATCTAGACCCACTTCAATTGGGGCTTAGGATTCCAATCTCGCCGTTCCTATATTCTGTTTCTGTTAGTGGGTGAATATCGGTATAATGGACATTATCTCTATAGGCGGTCAATATCGGTAAAACGCTTGTATGATTACCTAAGTGCGAAGAGCTAAAGGTAAAAAAATTAAAAAAAAAAAAAGTTCCAATTCTCCACTAACCTTTCAGCCGTTTTCTTTTCAACATCCATCCATTTTCTTCTAATTACTCTTTACCCTTTTCCTTTCCAAGGTCTCCTCTCTCTACCACAAACCTCGCAAGCTCATATGCAAGGGCGCGATGGGTACTGGTAAGAAGGAGCGTAACCGGCTGGCCCGGCAGGGCAAGTCGGGTGCCGGTATGGATAACATCAAGATCAAAGGCGAGAATTTTTACCGTTCTGCGAAGAAGATCAAGACCTTGAATATGCGCAAGGACGATGGCAAACCTGTACGAAACGCCGATGGCAAGATTGTTCAGTCTGCAAAGTACCAGTCCAGAGATATTCCATCCGCGCGTGTCGAACCCAACAGGAAATGGTTCACCAACACTCGTGTCATCTCCCAAGATTCTCTCAAGGCTTTTCGCGATGCCATGGCCGAAAAGGCCAACGACCCCTACCAAGTCTTGTTGAAGTCGAACAAACTCCCCATGAGCTTAATCAGAGATAACTCCGACACCCAGAATGGTCTGAAGCAGCACAAGGCTAAGATGACCATCGAAAGCTCTCCCTTTGCCGATGCCTTCGGCCCTAAATCCCAGCGCAAGAGGGTGAAGCTGGGTGTGAGCAGTCTAATGGACTTGGCCGAAGACACAGAGAAGAGCATGGACACATACAAGGATCGTCTCGAGCAAGCGAAGCTACTGAGCGGCAATTCTGGAGTGGATCTGGATGGAGCTGCCGAGGGTTATGCCGAAGGCGAAGATGCATTGACCATGGCTATCGAGCCAATATTCAACAAGGGCCAGAGCAAAAGAATATGGAACGAGTTGTACAAGGTTCTCGAGTATGTCGCCTTAATTATCTTGGTCTGAATCTCTTCCCGCGAATGCTAACTCTGTATAGTGCATCTGATGTGGTCATACACGTATTGGATGCTCGCGACCCTCTTGGTACGCGTTGCCGAAGTGTGGAAAAGTACCTCAGAGAAGAGGCCCCTCACAAACATCTCATATTCGTCCTGAACAAGACTGATTTAGTACCTACGAGTGTTGCTGTAAGTACATTTGTCTTGGACTTGAAGTCCGTCCATTTCCTTCCGGACCCCAATGGTTTTTGTCAGGGTGCTTCCTCTACCTTCAGTGAGAAGAAATCCGTTACGGCATTGGGAGATTAAACATCCAAACTTACTGTTCTCATGTCTTTGGACCGGGAGCTGGCAAAATCCCGTTTTGGGGTTCTGTCGTTAGTTGGGCCGTGTTTCATTTTGAGTTGAAATCTATCTCCGCCTATCTAAGATGGTTCGTGGTAGATTTCTTAGTAGTGATTCATACATGCGACCGTTTCTTTTTTTTTATTTTCTCTCTTCTTGGCGCGGTAAACTTTACGAATGAATGCTGACGCCAGGCAAGGCTGCATGGGTTCGCAATCTCAGCAAAGATTACCCAACTCTCGCTTTCCACTCAAGTATAACAAATCCCTTCGGAAAGGGTTCGCTTATTCAACTACTTCGCCAATTCTCGCAATTACATTCAGATCGCAAACAGATATCCGTTGGCCTGATAGGCTACCCCAACGTAGGAAAATCGTCAATTATTAATACTCTGCGAAAGAAGAAGGTTGCCAAGGTAGCCCCTATTCCTGGCGAGACGAAAGTCTGGCAGTACGTCACATTAATGAAGAAGATCTACTTGATCGATTGCCCTGGTGTCGTACCACCGAACCAAAACGACACCCCTCGGGATATTCTCTTGCGCGGCGTCGTTAGAGTTGAGATGGTAGAGAATCCCGAGCAATACATCCCCGCGCTTCTGGCGAAAGTCAAGCAACATCACATGGAACGTACTTACGAGTTGAAGGGGTGGAATGATCATATTCATTTCCTTGAGCTCCTTGCTCGAAAGAGTGGTCGTTTACTGAAGGCTGGAGAACCAGATGTAGACGGCGTTGCTAAAATGGTACTGAACGACTTTATGAGGGGCAAGATTCCGTGGTTCACTCCTGCACCTATCGTGGAAGGGGAAGACGGAAATGGAATCGAAGGCCGCGAAGGTAGACTTGGTGAGATGTCGAAGAAGCGAAAGAGGGAAGACGCGGAGAGTGTCCCCGATACGTCCGTGGCTGCGTCGGCTACTTCTGTTGCGGACGAGGACGAGAGTGCAAGTCAGGACGAAGATGAGTTCGAAGGTTTCGACAGCGACGGTGACGAGTCGTCGGATGAGGCCGTGGCTGATGAAGATGATGAGGATGACATGATACCCCTGGAAGAGCTGAGCGACATCGACGACGACGAATCGGCAGAGGAGGGAGAAGATGATGGATGAATAATTACCTCTGGAACCTGGTATGAAGCCGTGCCTAAGCTACCTACTAGGTACTCATGCGTCGCTTTGGTGATGCGCTATTACTCAAGTGGGCTGGCCTTCGGCGATTTATCAGGCACACACGCTGAAATTTAAGCACTTCTAACTTCGCCGTACCTATCTGGGTCCTGGGTTGCGCCGGGTTTCGACACTGCTGGGTCGCGACTCTTCCGGAGCTTTGTTCCTCCACCCGCAGCTTCTTCAACCATGCTGCGCAAGCTCTCAGGTGCCTGGGTATCTAGGAAGCCTGCTTGGTATCCTAAAAGCCCCGCCAATTTGTGGTAGCTATACGCGCCGCCCTGGTAGTTCGGTTGCCTGCTGCTCTCGATAGGGTATACTTCGTGCAAAACTTGAGAGGCGAACTGCCGGAAGGAGATCTGAGCCCCGAGTCGCGGAGTCGTAATAGAAAAGGAATCCGGACACGCGATCTCCGAAGAAAGATTTCTCCCGGTCGAGTCCACCATACATCCCCATGGCTAGCAGCTATTAGAATTAGCAACGCAGCATGAGTAAACAAGAACGGCTTGAAAGCTACCTAGGTAGGCAATGTTGAAAGTGCCACCCAATTGTATCATATTTTGCCGTTGAAGCTTAATGATGGTCGCTGCTTCGTATGTGGGATTCAGTGGCCTATGTGATCGAGATTGCCGCCTCTTGAACGAACGCCAAGTTGGCAGCTTCAATAGATTCAACAAGTTCAACAATGATTAAGCTACTAGGTGCCTACCTGCCTAGTAGGTAGGTAGATGCCGAGCAAGTAGGATGCACAGGAGCCTCTCACCCCATCGTACACTACATGTGCGCCACGTCCATCGTCTGCTCTTCCGTCCTATTATCCTCATCTTGAGAGCTACTTGTTTCTTTCGCCCGATTGTGTTGGATTGATTTATCGTATCCCATCCCCTGGTTTTGGACCCGATCTTGGGAACATTTCCAGACGCACATTAAACCCTGTGTGCCTAACAAAAGCCTCTCAAAATTCTGACCCTAACCTGCTTGTGTTTTACCACTATGCTCTTGCCTGTGCTGCTCATCACTTTCATAGCCTCGTTCAGCACCGTGGGCGATGCTTCTATTCACGTAGCCGATAGATGCAGCTTTCACCTTACAGCCTCAGGTGGCTTCAACGGGTCAATTGGTCAATTAGCGGATGGCCAAGTGCGAGGTGGAACAGGTCTATCGCCGACGCTTTTTACCTGGTTTGGCGATTCGTTTGCTGATAAGCAGAGTAGAGGATGTTGGTGGACACGTATGATTGATTCTATTTATCCTAATCCAGGTCACTTACCACGGCAGTCTTTTTGACGTGATTGTTATACGTAGCCCCTACTTCTGTCCTACAGTGCGACTGGGGCCAGAAACCCGATCACGGCTTTAGCATCGGGTGCTATGGCGGCGTCTCGTATAGGGACCAATCGATATTCTACGGGTGCCACACCGGCGATGGCGACGAGGACAATATTTACCTCGAGCCGAACGGTGCCGGATGTTCCGAAATCACAATACATGCAGACGGGTGTCGCCCTCCTTGCGCCGGAGAGAGCTCTTCGCTGCTCTCATCCACCGGCCCTACAATATTTTCTCCTATTCCAACACACCACAGTCCGCCTGCACCCCCCACAAGCTCAACGGAACCTCCCAGCGCACAGACAACCTCTGGCATACCATCAAGCTCATCTAAACCGGCTACAGCCACGCCGGACGCATGTGCCGTAGCCGTTGCCCAGGGCCCCGACCAAGTCGTTCTCATCGACAAAAGTCACCCCGACGCTAGTTACGGCCCCAACCTCGATATGCTGGTCGAAATAACACCCAACAGATCGGCCATCTTTGTCTTTGGGTTCGTGACTCGGGACGCGGGGAAGCGGTGCGCGCTTATCTTCGATCTTCCGGGCCCGCAATCGTCGGCACCGTCTCAGCAGCGGCAACAGGAACAGTCTGCGTACTACAACCTAACCGGCAGCGGGCCGGTCCGGTTTGCGGTGTTGGAGGGGCCGCCTAGGGGCACCGGGGAGAGAGGTGGCGGGAGCGGGACGACGTATGATAATGCGCCGCGCGTGGCCATGCCCCTCGAGAAGGTGGTGATCACACCCGGGGTGGGGGTGGAACCGCTGGCGTTCCCGTGTCCGGGGGCGGATGCCAAGGTTGCGTTTCAGATGGCAGATGAGCCGGGCTCGGACACGTGCTTGGAGTACAGCCAATCGCGGGTGGATGTGCTGGTGGGACTGTACATTGTCAAGTGCTAGGGGCGGTTCCTCGGAGGATGGGAACGGTAGAGTTAAGAATGCGGTTGGTTCTCATATGATTTTGTTCTTTTTGGAGCTGGCTCAGTTTGGCGTGGAATATTCTGCTTCTTAGATTTCCTACCTCCCTGGGAGCTAGGGACGTACCTTTGCTATTCTTTGGGCTTCATATGCTGTTACGTAGCTGTTGTAAATATGACTCGATGCCTATGCCTACTAGGGTATCTAACAGTTTTTATTATGAATTTGGGTAGGGGATATTCATTTATCCCCTGAGGTTTGGACGTGTGACGCCTCTCTTACACAGGTGTCTTCACCTCGAGATGGTTGGTGCTTCTGCTGTCTATACCATTTCATAAGACAGACACTTACTCTAGCCGGAATAGCCAGAGGTTAAAGAACCCTCGAGAAACAAAGTTCAATGGAAAATTGATTTTCATACCCACTAGGTACCTAGCATATAATATTGAGCACTGGGTTGGTGCCTTGGGGCGTATGGTCCTCACAAAAGTCGGAGCCGAAAGAACCAAACTATAGAGCGTCCCAAGTCATCATGAATATGAACTATGGTGTTGATAGACAGGCATACATACAAGGGCTTGCATTCCGGTACTAAAGAGCTATATTACTACCCGTGTAACTAAAGGCTTCTCAATGGTATGGCAACTTCGGCGACCCTACAATTGATCAGGCCTTCGCAATATACGAATATAGGTACTTAGATAGGAGAGCTTGTCTCTCGAGTATTTGATCTGGAGTGTGAAAACGATGCTCTAAGCCGATAATTTGAACGGCATGTTATGGTGGGTGACAATTGATTAGAGAGTAACAGCTTTCAAATGGCACTTTAAATGATGGGAGGGTTGCCTGGATACCTATGTTGCAATCAAGCCCGACTACTTTCCCATACATTCTTTTCTCGGCTTCGGCATTCTGGCCTCAGAGGGGAGCCAGGCAGCCATGGAACGATATACCCGTCGGTATTCTTGATGCCGTCACTATAGTAACGTTGCAATGTTGCGCCGAAGCTTCCTTTAGCTCACCGACCTCATCACTAGTGAATGGTAATCTGACTTAGGGAATGGGAAGGGGGAAAGGGAAAGCGGAAAGCGTTGGGGGTCATCTACGACGAGACGCTATCCAGATGGACACCTATATTTAGGGATCGTTGCAGTGGAATGTGCCTAACCCTATCTCAAATGACCTAGTCGCTACCCCAGATGTCGGGAGGAAATGAGCATTAAGCTTAACCCCGTCTGACATCTGCCTTTGGAATCTGGTGTGTCGCCGGGAAGATTGTCAAGGGACATTGGCATCGTTGCAATGACGCGCATGAGCCCTGTCAAACCCCCTTATAGTGCTTGCAGGTCCTTGTCACGATCCTCACATTCCCATTCGTTGCATCTCGACCCCTAATCCGAAACAGGAAGCTGTACATGCCAGGGGCCATCACACTGCGGGATCTGCTGAGAGTCAACTGTCTCTGACCACGATACCGGGGTCGACCTTATCGCTCTTGTGATGATATTACCGAGAGTAGTACGGAATTAGACAGCGTCCATTGTGATATTGACACGTTCAAAAAACTTGGCCAGAGCCGCAACATGTCTGGCTCAGATAGAGTGGTGCGGCCGTAGGCGTGAAATTCTTGGAGATGGTTGGAGCGCCTCATCCAAACATGGAAGCTCGACTTCGTCATCTAGGATTCATCTTTGAACCGGGGTACCACGCGCCGTAGGATGAGCTCCCCTATTGTTTCGCGATGCTAAGTTCCCTAAGTTCCCTAAGTTCCTCCGAGAAACGCTCCGCGCTTGCGCCTCTGCCGATCTCACCTTAAACCGACTAACCACCTACCTTCTCGTGCGGTGTAATTAGACCGCGTGGATTGGGAGATTCTATCACCTGCTTGAACCAGTCCCGCAAGCGGTTGAGGAGCAATTTCCCTTGCTATGATTTGACCTCGACTTAGCAACAGCCCCGGAAAGCCGGTGCCTGGCGGTGGTCTTGACGTTCCTTGGGTTACCTCGGAGAAGCCAGTGTCTATCTTGGGAGCTCAGGATACAACAGGGCAAGTCATGGGCTGGGTTGCACGGGTTTAGTTAGTTGTCATCTCATGGTAAGTCAATACCGGACTTGTAACGTTGGGATAGCCGTGAAAGTCGCGGGGGGGGGGTGAGCGCGACGAGAGACGTGAAATGGGTATATATAGACATTGGCATCCCTTCAAAATATTGATCGACCTTCCCTAGCCAGCCCTATTGAGTTCTTGGTAATCTTGAGAGAAATATCAGAGTTAAAAATGGTTTCTTCTAAGCTCACCTTGGCATCCCTTGCCAGCATTGTTCCGTCTGCTCTCGCGGGTTTCGATGCTGGATCGCAAAGCAATGTTGCCGTATACTGGGGTAAATAACGTGCCACAAAGTGATTGACAGAACTTACGCTGAGATATGACTATAGGCCAGAATTCGGTGGGCCAGGGAAATTCCCAGACGCGGTTAAGCACATACTGCACAAGTGAGACTACCCTATCAAAGCATGAAGACTATCGACCGCTAACGCGCGTAATATAGATAGCAAGATCAACGTGGGATCCTGGTGCCTTTGTGGCTAGCATACATGGAACACAAAAAGCTGACCATGGACTGCAGATTATTCCTCTGGCGTTTATGAACGGTATCAAGGAACCTATCACAAACTTTGCCAACGCTGGAGACAACTGCACGGTGTATGCCGGAACCCAGCTTCTGGACTGCCCCCAGCTAGAGGAGGATATCAAGACATGCCAAGGCGAAGGGAAGACCATCCTCTTGTCCATTGGAGGGGCCACTTACACCGAAGGCGGATTTTCGGATGAGGCGTCGGCTCAAAGTGCGGCCGAGAGCGTCTGGGACCTGTTTGGCTCTGACACGAGCAAGGAGAATAGGCCTTTCCGCTCCGCCGTCGTCGATGGGTTTGACTTCGACTTCGAGTCCGTGACGCAGAATTTCGTACCGTTCGCGGAGCGCCTACGCTCCCTCATGGACGGAGACTCGAGCAAGAAGTACTACTTGTCCGCAGCCCCGCAGTGCCCCTACCCAGATGCGGCGATGAATGAGATGCTGGACGGTGTCATCTCGTTTGACTTCATCAACATCCAGTTCTACAACAACTACTGCGGGGTCCAGTCGTTCGTGCCGGGCTCGGACACGCAGAACAACTTCAACTTCCAGACCTGGGATGACTGGGCGAAGCAGACCAGCAAGAACAAGGATGTCAAGATCCTCCTAGGCGTCCCTGCTAACAGCGGTGCTGGTGGTGGCTACCAACCTGCTGATGCGTTAGCTCCCATCATCCAATGGTCCAAGCAATTCTCGAGCTTCGGCGGTGTGATGATGTGGGACATGTCTCAGCTGTACGCCAACGATGGATTCCTTGACGGCGTCTACGACGCTCTGACCGGGTCTGGGGCCGCCAAGAAGGCCACTGCCGCCACAACTCTGGTCACGAAGACCAAGCCCCAAGCTACTCCAGCTCTCTAAGATACGTACCTCTACTTGCCTTGGTAGCTGTCAAACTGTGGTGCGCCAATTGCTAGGATGACGGATGAGCTTTCTGCAAATCAGCGAACAACTACCTACCGGAAGACATCGTGTCTATCTCCAATCGTGGTGTCGCGGTAGAGGTAGAACCCTAAGCGATGATGATGGTTGATAAGGATTGATCGGATCGGCCCGAGTCACTCGCTCATGTCCCAGATGTTTAGGGCCAAATGTGTTTTCAAACTTCCATGTACATATTGGATTTTACTGTATATACCTTTGACACTTGTATATAAGTTAAAGGAAGACATTGAAGTCAGCACCTTAGCTGAGTCTAACCACATACCTTAGGTATAGGTAGTATATAGGGATAGACGGGACACCGTATGCTTCCCGTCCAACACTTACTGTGCCGCGCTCTTCCACATGCACAATGCACAATGCACAATGCACAATGCACAATGCATAATGAATAATGCACGACGCACGACGTACGATGCACGACGCACGGTGCGGGGCGTGGGCGACTTCGTCATACTGGTAACTCAGCACTCGGCAGCTCAGTAAGCAACATCGGTAGTATTTAAGAGACTCTAGCCGCATACCTATCTCATACCTAGGTACCTACATAGTATAGGTACACGTCCTAACTTGTAACCTCAAGCTGTATCTAGATCATCTTCTCATTTCCGCGGCATCATATCAGCTAGCTCCTTGCTCCTTATAACCACCTGCATCAATGATGTCTTCCATTCACAATGTACTCCTGCTTGGTGGTAGCGGCAAGATCGCTCAGCTGCTAACGCCGCTGCTTCTCCAACGATCATGGAACGTCACAAGCATTATCCGCGACCCCGCACAAATTGCGAACCTACAGAAACTTGGAGAAGGACAGAGCGGAAAGCTGAACGTTTTGGTCCGTAGTTTGGAAGAGGTCACCAGCGATGCGCAGGCTAAGAGTCTCATTGACGAGATTAAGCCAGACTACGTGGTTTGGAGTGCCGGCGCCGGTGGGAAGGGCGCGCCGGAAAGGGTAGGGACTTAAGCCACCCACATAGTTTCCGCATTTCTTGAGCCATTTTGACGTGCTTGCTAACCTCACCTAACCTCACCACGGCTAGACCGACAAGATTGATCGCGATGCGGCCTGTCACTTCATCCGTGCTTCCGTGGCGACACCATCAATCACGAAGTTCGTCATGATTTCGTTTATCACATCCCGCCTGACGAAGCCAGCGTGGTGGTCCGAGGAGGTCTGGCAGACCGAGCACGCCACGACACTCAAGGCCTTAAAGAGATACTACGAGGCCAAGATCGTGGCGGATCAAGTGCTGCACGAGGAAGGGAAGAAGAGGCAAGACTTCGCCGGGATCTGCCTTCGCCCTGGTCGGTTAACTTTGGAGCCAGCTGGCAAGGTGAGCCTTGGGAAGATCCCCGTGGCGAATGGAACCTCAAGTCGCGCTTCCGTCGCCGAATTGACTGCCCTGTTACTCGATACTCCTAACGTCAAGAGCTGCTGGCTAGACATGCTTGACGGGGACGAGGATCCGACAGAAGCAGTCAAGAGGTGCGTGGATGAGGGTGTGAATGCAGTGGAAGGGGAACCGTTTGCTTGATCGGACAATAACATTATCAAATGAGCCATCAATCGACTGGCTCTCTGATATCTGGACTGCAGTAACTATTTCAAGGGTAGCTTGATAACGAGAGTCACCAGAAAGTTGAGCAGTTGTAATTTCTAAAGCACATTTGAGCTTCAGCCCTTGACAAGAGTCGATAAGCGTTGGAGATTCAGGGACTGGATGCAAGATTGACTTGACGTACTAGTTGATCCCTTTGTTCAATCTACCTTAATGAGCTAGAAAAAGTCCTTTCTCTCTACGAAACCTCGATCTACAATGGTTGTGCGCCCAGCGCTCTAGAACAGGCAACGGATTCTCGCCGCAGGCTAACAAGAAGAAAAACGACGAGCATGACAAGATTCAATACCGTAACACCCGCTACGAATTGCACTTCACAAACCCGAACAGCCATAGGAGTCGAGATCATGCTTGTTTATTGCCTTGATCGTGGTTTTCCGAAACTAGCACTGGTACCAAGGAGGCAGAAATGAGCTAAATTGACATCCAAGGAAGAAGGTCAATCGAGATGTTGGAATCCTTGTGGACTTATATAGGTGATTTTCAGCTTAAATCGGGTGCATTGACAGATATTGCTTCAATAATTGGTAAACAATGTATTCTTTCAAGGCCTTTAGTCACTTCAATCAGAGAACAATGGCCCCCTTTGTGTGGAATTGAAGCATTAAGAGATTGGTAACGAGCTAAGAAACACCAAGACTATTCTCGACTCCATTTGAATAGTTCCCCCTAATTTGCAGAGACCACCTGGCTGCACCGTATCAAGTACCTAGGTACCTGTCATGTCATGTCTTGACTTGTCCTATCCGTTGGTGCTATATGATTCAGCCTGATCAGGCGATCTACCAATGCTACTTAGCTTTTTCACCCAGCCTTCAATGCGGGTTTCAAGGCTCTCAGCTTGCAGTGCGATATAAATGAAGAAGGCAGAGATTGCTGCCGAGATGGGAACTGAAAGGCCATTTTAGCATCTTCTTCTCTTGTCGGAGGTGTGGATAGGGGGCTCTTACACATAATTTCAGAGACGTAACCCAGGCTTAGTGTTTGGGCACCTTCACGGTGGAACTCGGTAAATTCGATGGCAAAGAATGCGGCCATAAAAGACAGCGGTAGCTAGTATTATTAGCATCAATCGTAAGAAGGATGGTCGGTAAAATAGCCTACGAAGACGATCGTCACGATGGTAAAGACCATGATGGTCTTCCCTTGCTTCTGCGCCTCGGCCGTCATCTTCAAAGATTCTTCCGCTTGAATACGTGCAGAGCGAGCGTCGATCACGTTGCTCTGCTTCTGCTTCAGATCGACGAGGAGGTTGAGCTGCGAATAGACTACGTTAGCGTTGGCTATCTCCAGGGAGCCCATGCACTCAAACACTTACGGACTGATATGCCTTTTCTGCTCGTTGAGCCATCCCCTCGAACTCATCTATGCTCAACTGCACAATCCGGAGAGGGAGGCTTGAGTATTTGGGGTCATTGCTTGCGCCCCAGACTTGACTGCCGGGACAACTTCCGTCAACGGCACGAAACATGTCGGCAAACGAATTCTTCCCGCTTAAGGCCACTGCCCTGTCTGCGTCGCGATGTATGATGCCATGGTTATCTTCTCGTTCGAAGCCATTGCGTTCAAGGTAGTGGTAGTCACTATTTCCGAAGTTGTCGGTCATCACAGACTCTGCTTCGCCGGGAATGGGCGCGTCAAGGGTTGTGCCCGTCCGTGGTAGTAGTCGTGCGTGCGGGTTTGTTGACTCGCTAAGCGTATAGGGGTATCTTCCATTGAATGTCATTTGGTTGAATGCCATTGGCATAATTCGCAGCAAGGCGTCTAGTGAGATGCCGCTTTGGCTTGGTAGAGGCTGGGCCATTGAATGGATAATTCTCTCCATCGCTTTTAGGACGCTTCTTTGCTCTTCATATACCATCAAGATGATGTTCAATTCATCCTGTATATCCTTTATTTCACGGAGGAATGCAATCTCCCGCGAAATATCAAGAACATGGATGTGCCCAAGCTTTTGAAGTACCTCGATGGCCCTTTTTTTGTTAAACTCCCCGTTCACCACGAGTGACTTGACCTCTTCGGAGTCAGGCGTATGACGAGCTAGGATATCCCTATAATACTTTTCGCACACTTGGATAGGTGTGGTGGAGTGGGCGAAAGTGGAATTTTGTAGTTCTTCCAGTGTATCGGCAATTTCCTTAGCTGCATCGGGTTTGTTACGCTGGAAGCTTGTCAAATCCTTGAATCTACCGAATAGTTCTGATTCTCTGTTCATCTTTGATAATGTAAGCCTGTGTCCCTATTATTCCGTCTGGGAATGACTCACAATGTTCCTGATAGCATTCTCATATATCTCGGAAAACTGGAGGTTTCTCTCAACTCTGGATGAACTCACGAATGCTCTTGAACACCTGCTGATAATGACGCCTGCAAGATCATAGGCGTCTCTAACCGTTTGTGGCTCGTAAAGCATAGATAGCATGATGTTTTGAAGGGCGTCGGTTAAGCAATTGGGGTCTATTCCGCCGCGGACGTCATTATCCGAGGCATCGCGACTTGGAAAGCAGGTGATGACGGTATCTGCCTTTCCCTCAGGCCCCACGAGAACCCAGAGCCAGAGCTGGTCAACCATAACTGCTACTTTCTCTTTACTATCAAACTCGGGAGCATCTTGATACCGGGCAACAACTTGGTCCTTATCTCTCACATCGGTATTCTCCAGACTGTGATAGTAGAACTGATCCAACGTCCGCCGCACATGTAATGAGTGAAGGGACGAGTCGTCTCGAACCAGATAGTGAGATTCAAGCCCCTCGTGCTTCGTCTTAATTTCGCCTGGGGCTGGATGTCTATTTGTGGCAGTATGCCTGGTGGATTTTGATTTCTTGGCCTCCTTAGCCTTCCCCCAGTGTAGGAATGGCATCTGGGAGGTTAGTTCGATCATATTCAATAAGGGCGGGTAGATAAGAGACGAGCTTACGAAAATAACCATGTTCCTCTCATAATGACCTTGATCCATCGCTGTTGACGGTCAGTTGGCCGGAAAAGACGCTTTCGTCATAGATAGTACTTACTGTCGAATCCTTGGCAAAGGTGTTGCATAAAGCGAGCATGAGGAGCATTATTGGGCCCACGATGCTGTCGTCCAACCCATCGATCTGCCTTCAGGACTTTGTATGCCAAGGAACGATTCCTCCACAGTTGGTAGACGAGGACCTAAGTTAGGTATCAGAAATTGCAGGCTGAAGGGGATGAATATTCGTAATTACCTCGACCCATTTCATCTAGATAGAGGCAGATGTTAGCTTGGGTAATAGGTAGGCATATGGAATACCGCTTTATAGCACAGGAGCATGTGGCTTACATTGTTGGCGGGCAGGTGAAACCACTTGAAGGAACTCCCTTTGATCTCAGGGATGACCGGGTCTTTTAGAAGTTCATCAACACCCACATCTTTCCATTTAGGCTTACAGGAGTCCACGTTGGTTTTGCCCGCATTTGGATTGAACCAAACGACCCTTGCTTTGAACTTTTCATCGATACTCGGGTGGATGTCCTCTGTCGATTCTGCGAGTTTTTCATTTTCGTCTCTTTCGGATACCATCCCTAAGATGATAGGATTTTCGACCACGATGTCTATCAAAGTCCTCGACGAACTGTTTGTGATCTTGGTATCCGCGCCTAGTTCGAGTAGGACTTTTGTAGCCTCTTCTCGCCCTTCTTTGGCGGCGAAGAATATGGCGCTTTCATTCTCTGATGTTCGATACTCTAGATCCGCATGGTTTTTCAGTAGAAGCCGTATGGCATCGGCGTGTCCTTCATTGGCCGCTGCACACAATGGCGTCTTTCCATCTTCCTCGCAGTCCACATTGGCTCCAAGTCCGAGAAGAGTTTCCATCAACGAGATGTACCCATTCCTGGCAGCAGAATGTAGAAGTTTTGATAACCATGGCTCGGAACGAACACCCGCAGCGAGACCCGCAAGTATTAAGTTAGATATGATCTCCGGGTAGTCGTGCTCTGCAGCGAGTGTGAGTGGAATTTCAATCTCCCACTCGGCGAGCTTCACGTCTCCTTGATCGGAGGCATTCTGATCCGTATCGGGCCATCGGGTTCGATGATGCTCTAATAGCAAACGTACCATCTCTTTATGGCCCATCCGAGCAGCCCATGCTAACGGCGTCCAGCCCTGGTCATCTCTATAGCCCAATCCGCTTTCGTCTATCGTCTGCCCTAGCAGGAGCCTTGCCACACTTGGGTGGCCATTTCTCGCGGCCCATGAGAGAGGGGTTAACCCATTGTTATCCTGTAGACTTAGACAATTGTGGGCGACCAGCAGATTCACAGTCGAAACATGACCGTTTCCTGCAGCCCATGACAGGGCCGTCCTTCCATCTAGGTCTCGATGGCTTTGATCCACGTTAATGCCGACGTGGTTGTCAATAATTAACTGGACTATCTCGTCCTGACCAGCCAAGGCAGCCGAAATTAGTGGGTTTCTTCTCTTTCCGTCAAGGGGATCACGCGGCTGGTAACCTAGTAGTGTCTCATAATAAGCCTGGACAATGGTGGTATCTCCAATTATGGCGGCCCAAGATACGAGCCCGCAACGGGTCTGATACTCGTCATTTTCAGACTCATCGGCGGACTGACCGAGTTGGAAGCTTATCTGGTCGATATATTCGCGGGGCTGTCGCAGTGTATCTCTTGGTGCGCTACCATGAAGGGCAGCCTTTATCATGCCCCTCCAAGGCCAGTCACTCAACAAGACCGCAATTCGGATGGAAACATCGTTAAAATCGGAATTGTTGTCTTTGGCAACTATAGGAAGAGACTCGTCGGCGCGTTGAATTTTGATGGTAACAGTCTCTCTATCCGAGTCCCGCTGCACGGAGACGACTAACGAATCCGGAGTGAGTGCCTCCGGGTCGGCCACTGTGGGGTCCAATGGAGCGCCAGGTAGGACTTTGGCGAGAGAAATTCCAGATGCAACATATTGAATCTTTCGTCGCTGATCTTCAGACCCATGGAAGCTTAGGTCGAAGGAAATTTGAGAGTATGAATGAGACAGGTTTGTCAAATTCAATTCAAGAACTCCAAGTGCCGTGGGTTGACTATTGAAGTGAATACCGTCGACAATGTCAAGTATACTTAGCTGCGGACGAAGAAAACGATTGTCACCTAGCTTCTCAGGCATATTTCGCGTCATTGTGATATTTCTGTGTGGTTGTAATGGTGGTCAGCAAGATAGGGATAAGAGAGTAACAAGAGTAAGAGGCGAGCTCACGTTCAGGGCGGGGGATGGGAAAATATTTCAGTTTCCTGGAGCCCTCTCAATAACTGCCGTTGCCCGGGATATCCGTAGAATTGCACTTTCTTTGCGCACTTGTGTGTCTGGGTGGGAACTATCAACAGCTCGCTGATGGCGTTGTGCATGCAACCCTGCCCTGCAACCAGCCAGCCGCGAAATAAGATAAGCTCACCTGAACGGAGTCAACAATGAGGCTCTAACTACGGCAAGTCGAGTAAAATAGAGTATCGTATGTTATGCAAAGTCCTAGATACTACTCTGATCACCGCTGACAACCATGATAAACCTCAGCTCCTGCAACGCAGCCACTACGACGTGGATGTACCGTAAACCCCACCAGGGCACGGGAGAAATGCAAAAACCATCATAATGCTGAGATACCAGACAATATTCGCGTCCATGGCCGCCTCGACGGGGGCCACGCACCCTGGTACGGGTAGTTGCCAGATGTTTGCCCGGCTACTATGGGAATGTTACCTGGCCCAAGGCAAGTGTAGTATTCTAGGTACCTACCTAGGTACCTACTATATCATATATGCTCAGCGTTTGGCTAGCTGGGTGTGTGCCCTCGTAACTCACCTAGTAGGCAATAAAAAGGGGTTGGAGAGGGCGTCAAGATGTGGGCTTTTGAATGAAACATAATCAGAGTGGCTTGGGCGCTTCTGACTTTTGCCCCCTTCGTATACTCCGCACAGACTACCGATGAGTGAATTTCTGTCTCAGGTCCTATTCCATTATGCTTAATCTAGACCGTACCCTTTCCGAGCACTCAAATGTAGTACTAGGTCGGTAGGTAGGAGTGTAGCCTTACCTACGAAGATACCTGGTGCTTAGTACTTTTGTTTAAAGAGAGAAAATACCTATTACCCAGCGCCTTAGTGATCAAACACGCCTACTGTTTGAGTTGTCGTTGAATAATAATAACTAAACACCTGTTATGTTAAGTAAAAGTGAAAGAGTGGTATTCTAAGTACTCTGAATAGAAGATTCCGTAGTAGGTAAGCAGGTATCTACACTCCGCTTCGGGAGCAACATATAATTCAGCATAAGCCTGCTAGTATTGATATTAAGATGGGGTTCCCTTCTATTGGGAACTTGCTGTTAGATTTACCTACAGTTACATGTAGGTGTTAAGGTGTATAACCAAAATTGAGCCCACCAAATCGATTGAGGAGGTGCTACGTACCTATACCCTGAGGGGTTTCTGAATGTTGTTTCAAAGGCCTGGCTCGCAGATAGGGAACCATAGACTTTGTAGGTTGGTCAAGAGGGCTTTTCATCCAATATTCTTGTATTCGGGCATCTTGGGAATATCGATCTCTCCCCCAGATTTCTCCTACGTGGCAGGGGGCTCCCAAACAGGATTGTTATTAGGAGGGGATAATTATAATCAATACGAATGAATACATATCGCGATTGGAGAACCCCCGAAGAAGAGGCCGGGAACGTTGAATATGAGGTACGATTACTATATAAAAGAACTGAAAGTTGATTCAGGAACATGTATAACCTGGAATTTCTTGAATAGGAGGATGCAGGCCGGACCATAATGGTAATCAAGTCTTTTGGCTTACGCGATGAAGAAGCGTGCTTCCACATTGTTAGACCTCTTCTCAACTCCGACGTTAGTACTGCAACTCATCAGCCCTGGGTTTACCTGGATGGTGTTCCAGTCGTTGAGCTCGACCTCGTTATGTTTCGTTTTACGACCCCTGCCGGCCGAACACTCGCAAACCAGTTTTGTGCCTTTGATATGACAGGAACTACACGATCCACCAAAACCGCCATTAGGGGTGTGGTTTAGGGTTCCCAGGTAGTTAGCGAAGCATCCGTTGAGATCGAGGTGGAAATCAGCATTGCGCCGCGATTCTGGGTCGGTACACGAAGCATGTAGGAGATGCCCCTCCGTTAGGTGTATATTGGTGCAGTCTGAACTTCCAAGCGTGTTCTTGTACACGCTGCTAATTTCATAAGCAGAGACGGTCGTGAGAACCGGGATAAATACGAGAGCTGACGCAAAATTTGCTTTCATGGTGGCTATAATGGTGGCTATTACGATATAGGATCGGTATGTTGCTTTGGATACGATTATTTCGGCAACCTAATATTGAATAGAGGATGGGCGATGAGTGGATCGAATGAAGCATTTATGTCAATAGCATTGTAAGATCTCGGGGGCGGATTTGGGTCATTGAGTCATCCTTTACGTCCCAAAACAAAGAACATTGCTAAACTTAGTCTTAGGAAGCGAGTAGACGGAAAAGTGGCCTATTGTCATGGCGTCAGACGACCCGACGGCCTTGGATAGGACGATTGACCATTGCCATCTGCCTATATATTCACCACAATGGGCTTTCATGGTCCGGTAACAATAGGTGCTTGAACTGGGCAATTCAAACAAAGCCGTAGAACCAAACCGAGATTAAAGCGCCTCGTAGCAGACAAACAAGGCTCAATCCTATCACAGTGGACCTTATTGAGACCAAAGGGAGCCAGATGCGATCGTCTCGGTGGAGGGAGGGGACGTGATAGTTTGTCGAGTTGCATGCGCTGGTTTGGAATCAGCTTCGTCGTCTGGTAGGCTTATAAGCTGTGCTGCGTAGGAACCATAGGGCCATCCTCATCCCTTAGTTTCTTCTGTATTGGCAGTCTCTCTTCCCTCCAATTCCTTCGTCTGGGGCTGCATAGGAAAGGTCTTGGCTTCATGACCTAGAATGAGTCGATCGTATAAAGCCCACGAAGTAACGAGAAGTATGGGGATGGCGACCATTAACCGCGTGTACCTCGAAGCAGCTCTCTTGTACTCTGGGCTGGAGGTGTCGACTGCCGGGCGTTTCGGTGCTGTAGGTCCCCTCGCAGCAAGTCTCTGTGGGGGTTGGGGGTGTTGGACGAGTGGTTGCACAATTGGTTTAGGTGGAGGGGTTTGGGGTTTCGCCATAGTTAGGTATTCACCGGAGGTTTGGAGGTTTCTATTACTGTCACTGGCCGATATTTTTGTCATTGAGTGTGTGAGAAAGAGAACTTTGAAGTTTGCGGACGATAAATGTACATTGAATAGGTACCTAATGAACTAATGCGACGATGCTGCATAACTTGGAATCGTCGCAAATTTCCAGAGTCAGTAATTCGCAGCCACGCACTTTGTTTGAGCCACAGGTACCTAGTACTAGATACAAAGTGGCTAGTGTAGGTTTAAAGTACCAAGTACCAAGTATCAAGTACCTACCTAGTAGGTACCTAATCCCCTTTTACCCCTATTTTTACTCTAGATACCTGGAACCAAAGTGACCAATCCACGATGCACCCCCATAGGTGTTGAATTTTTCGGACTTCGAACGATCTCTCTCGGTACCTAGGTTATTACCTACTAGGTAGGTACCTACCTATCTATTAATCTCTATCTGTGATTGCAAATCAAGACTTTGCTAACAGTACCTAGTACCATCCCATCAACACTTTCAAAACCATCCTCTTGTCTTCCACACTCACCTCTTTACCTACAAGGTATATGAGTTAGATCTATCACTGACACTACTTCGACCATCCCTCCGGTGCCGAGGCCATGTGCCTTCCTGTTCCGTTAAACTCTGCGTCCTGCGACATGGCGACTCTATCATTTGTCGCTGATATGATTTTGGCCCTCCAACGAGCCGAGATAGAATTTCCCCTCCTAGATCGATATAAAGCGAGGAGAGTCCGTTGGTAGTCCTTCAAGAGTATCTAATAACTCAGACATGGCTTTCGTGGCTTCGATGAACGTGGGCATGGAATCACTCTGGGAAAACCCCGATGAGCTGCTGGATGCTGCCATGCTGATGCCCGTGTGAATGACGCCGCTGTTATGATGAGGCTTGGACTAAGGCGAGTAAGAAGAGCAATAGAATAGTTTGAGTTTTATTCGACAAAATCGCTATTTTCAATAGAGGGTATCCCAAGGGACTTATTTCATATCTAGCTGCTACCTGATGCGTATGGATACTCCTATTACTGGTTCCAATAAGCCACCCCCTCAAGACGCACCGAGGCCGGATTGATCGAATGAACCATGAAGTGCTCTCCTCAAACTTGATTCACTAGGTAGGTAGGTAGTTGTATTGGCGTACGTACTAGATAAATGGAGGCAGGCACACTCTGTTCTTACTGATCGAGCCATGAAGAGAGCATAACTTGGTGGCGCCGGGCTGCCAGCATTACGGCAACCCACCCACCAGTCTTCCAAGCAAATCATCTGCTAGCCATCCCTTGCCTTATTCTGGAGGTGGCCACTTGATATACCTATTGTTCGCTACACACGTATCCCATGATACTATCTCCGAGTGCAACCTAGACACCCCCTACGATCTACCGTCGGGCAAACCCGCCTCACAACTGCCACTCGTAAGACAGCGGTCGGCTACCGACCCGTCATCCGCGAACGTCAGCCAAGCCCTAGTCCCCGGGTGAGTATCAAGTTTACATTCGGCCCGCTTGCCTTTCAACTTACGAGACAGGGAGAGCAGGCGGAGGTGTAAATGGACCTTGGTACCAACAGCAGTACCAGCCTAGAGCAGGCAAGGTCTCGTTGGTATACGTAGTGTCGACGTCTGAACATAGTGGTGCAGAGAGGAACTTTCGCTGAAGACATAGATCCGTTTCTGGGGGTTCTTCCTGAGGGGTGGGCGTTGAATATACCAGCGCCACGACAGTAGCGAGAGTTATGACGGTGGAAGTTCTCATTTTGAAGAGGTTCGAGGGTTGGGTTTACAATAGACCTCGGGAATGGTGTTATATTTGGATGGTGAAAATGTTACAATGATTACCTAGGTACCTAGGTAGGTATGCGAGGACCCTCAGATGCCTTTTATACCCAACCTGTTGGAGGAGATGGGATGTCGACTTTCTATTGTTTGCAAAGCCAAGAACGGCTTGATCCGGCTGCAGCGATTGTAGAGTTACATTTCTCTGAGAGAACGTTCTTGAAATCTCGTATTGAGAATCATTAATGCAACTCAACCCTTGCAAGTGCCCAATTCATCGTATGGACTACAACTCAATTCAGAAACTCGGCGGTTGGAATCGAATGGACGTTCATGACCCACAAGCAAAGAATTTCAAGTTCTCGGCATTGTCCCTTGGTCCTTGTGGTCTTCTCATCGTCACATGCTGCCTTGGTTAAAGTATTGCTTTTATATTGTAGTAAAACGAGGTGCCTAGGTTTGGAATAATTGTCCTATGGTACCTACAACAATTTGCATACCATTCTCTACGATCACATATACCAAGGGTAACAGAAACGACGCTTATGTCGCAGATACACAAGCCCTGGCGGCCATGAACTCTCAAGGTTGGGTCAACGCGCCGCCGAGTTCTCGTAGGATATAGAACCTCGCGCACGAACCCATCCGGTAGTACGCTCTCTTCGCCCTGTTGACTTAACACTTCATATGTGGGGGAATCCGTTCCTTTCCGGCAAACCAGGGCTTCGTTTCACTCCAGGCTTCGGGTAGCCAGGGAGAGATTCTGTCGTCGTGACTTATTCGGCCGGTTGTATATGCCTGATATGGCTATCAAAATCTATTGGATTCGAAAATAATTGCGAGTCTAGAAGGACCAGACGATGGCATAGGTGATTGTGGGGACGCGATACGCTCCGAGCCTCGCAAGAGGGAAAAGGGAAGATGTAGTGGGATGGTAGGATGTCTCTCGGTACCTTTCTGGTTGAGGTTTAAACAATGCATCTCTGTTGCAGCACGTGGATGCAGCACCTGGCATAAAATAACAAGGTGCTTCTGTTGGCGAAGTAAGCCTTGACGCGACAAAGGTCAACGGCATCGATACCAGATCCCCATAGTGGGTGTTTGATAGTTCAAGGCGTCGTGGATTTTAGGGGGTTCGCTGAGATAGGATTATTCATCCACAGCCAGACAGACGGTTACTGGTTTCGGGGTAATAGCAATGGTGGGTCTTATTCCTGGGGGTTGCCGGCGGCAATTCACCCTGTCAACACCGTGATTACGCACAGGAGGGGCAACGAGCTGAACCTGAAAAATGTCATAAAGACACAAAGTATGGAGGTCGTTAAGTCGCTCACAGAATCGCCTGCGCGGCTGGCCATAGCGGCCGCGGCGTTTGGTGTATTTCTATACAATGTCTTCAGATATTTATATCCCACGTATCCATGTCCACTACCACCATTTCCCCCGGCCGAGCCGTTCCTCGGGCATTTCAGGAGCTTGCCGGTGGAGAATGCTCACCTAAGGCATATGGAGTATGCCAAAAGATACAGTGAGTATCGTAGTCGGAAGGCGTCCCAATATCGAGCGTGGCTAACTCAGCACCGTAGACTCGGATATTACATACTTCAACGTATTGGGAAACCACATGATTGTTCTCAATACCCAAAAAGCAGCAAATGAGCTTCTAGATAAACGCGGAGCCAACTACCAAGATCGGCCAAGATTCGTGCTTTTTGAAGTTATGGGATGGGGTTTGACATTGACATTCCTTCCATACGGCCCAAGGTTCCGCTTGCATCGTTCTGTGCTTCAAACGGGATTTACCAAGACGGCAATCACGAAGTATCGGTCGATCCAACAAGACGAAGCTAGACAGGCGGTTGCCAGAATCCTAAAACGCCCAGAAGCTTGGGATTTTTCGGTGCGACGGTAGGGAATCCGATATCGTAAATAGATAGCATCGTCACTGACATAAACTTAGATTTGCTTCCGCGATCGTTCTTCGCATCGGATTTGGCGTTACCGTTAGGTCAGACGACGATCCTTATATAAAAATCGCAGTGGATGCCAACATGGCGACCGGAGGAGGAGGGAACCCGGGAACGGCTCTAGTCGACTATTTCCCAGCCTGTCTGTCATTATTTCCAATTAACTACCCATCTCTGTTACCTACCTAGAAGCGATTATTGACATTAATCTACATCTAGTTCGATATATCCCTGAATTCTTGAATTTTTCGAGAACTTTACAACATGCGCGAAAATGGGGATGGGCGATCAAGAATTTGCACGATATTCCGTTTTCAGCAGTTAAGAAGGAATTTGTACGTACTTGTTGTATAGGTACCTACATACCTACCTAGGTACCTAGGTATCTACTAGGCAGGTACCTACTTTGACGAATATCGCTGATGTTGAGAAGGACGAAGGAACGGCCAACCCGTCTTTTGCCTACTCGCTGCTCACCAAGTATAAGGAGAATGAAGAAGAAGGTGTGCCAAACCAACTCACTCTTCAGGATATTCAAGGGGCATCCGGGGCTGTTTTCATTGCAGGTTCTAATACGGTTGGTTTTCAAGATTCACGCTAGGATGAACGCTGCGATTGCCTATCGTTGCTAATCGTTTCGGCCAGACGTTCGCCACGACGACTGTGGCCATCTTGAACACAATGCTCAACCCAGATGTATTCCAGAAAGCAAGAGCTGAGATTGATAGAGTGGTTGGCACAAATAGGCTACCGACACTTGATGACAGGCCGAATCTCCGATATCTTGATTATTTGGTAGAAGAGACTTCAAGATGGAGACCATTGTCTCCAATCGGAATACCTCATCGATCACTGGAAGACGACATATACAACGGAATGTTTATCCCCAAAGGGTCTGTACCTGGCGCTAGATAAAATCATTACGGATTCGCTGACTTGTACGTTAGGACATTGGTGTATTATAATACATACGCGATGTCGAGGGACTCGACAGTTTATAAGGACCCAGAGCGATTCAATCCTGACAGATATACCCCAAAGGAAGAAGGGGGGGATGGAGAGCCCTTCCTCGTTGGTCCCTTTGGATTCGGCCGCAGGTAAGTTTTCTCTGTCACGGAAACTGCCAAGAATGCCTTTTCTGATATGAATTTAGAGTGTGCGTAGGACGCCATCTAGCCCAGGCCTCTGTGTGGATTTTCATGGCAACTCTCATTGCAACTTCCGACATATTGAAGCCCGTTGACCCGGATGGAAATCCTATCGAACAGACTATTCAGTTCAGCACGGGCTTATCAAGTCATCCAGGGAGGCTTGACGTGGCATTTCGGCCAAGGTCGGAAAAGGCCCAGAGACTCTTAGCGGAGGCTGTCGGGAATGCTCGATGATATCGCTCACGGGAGAGGACAATGATGATAATGGGGAAACCACATTTTCTTCATAGTTCCGCGTAATTAAAGGCCTCTTCATCTAAACTGAGCAGTGACCGAAAGAACCCCACGCGCGGTGGGTTGGTTTACTGTGGTCCCATAAGTTCAATCAACCTCTGAGCGATACTCTCCGACCAAGCTTTGTCGTTGATATGGGTGTCAACCTCTTTCACATTTATTCCGCTACCGTTGAGACCGTTTTTGATTGAAGTGAAGAGGGCTTCGTCGGCCATGTTGTCATAATACGGCTGTCCCCGTACGGCGATTGCACTTACGCCTCTAAGGGGTAGCCATACTTCGATAAGTTCTGGCTTTGTGCAGTTTTCCTTGAGCCTTCGTGCTATCCGTAGTCCAAGTTCCGTGCACTCTTGAGCTGTGGTTCGTATTAAAGTCACGGAAGGATTGTGTTCGTATAGGTTTCTATGCTGGAATTCCTTTGGGACAGTGTCCTTTGGTCCGAAGTTTACCATGTCAAGGGCGCCCACGCTTACGATTTGAGGGATGCCTGCTTTAGCAGAGGCGGTCAACCTATTCTCGCCTGCGCTAAAGACGCCGCCAACCAATTCGTCAGCCAACTCAGTAGTTGTCAAATCGAGGACTCCGTGAAGACGACCTTCTGTCACCAATCTTTCCATCGCGCGTCCGCCAGCTCCCGTCGCATGAAAGACGTAGACTTCAAATCCATGGTCCTCCAACCACTTCCGTGCAATACTAACCCCTTTCGTAGTCACGCCAAACATGGTAATGCCAATTCCCTTTTTCACGGTTCCGGTTCTGGGTTTCTTGGCCCTTTTTGCGTGGGCCTTAGCCATGCCGACGATTGCCGCTGCGGCGTTGTCCACCACTGCTTTCAGAACTTCATTCAAGCCGGCAATATCCACAACGCTATACATCATAGTAATATCTGTCTCCGCCACGTACATGCTTGTATCGCTGGAGGCGACCGTGGAAACAATTAGCTTTGGAAAAGTCACCGACAATTCCCTCATGACGGCAGAGGCAATGCTAGTCCCACAACTACCACCAAGACCGATAATGGCATGGATTTTGCCATGCTCTTCAAGCCTTTTCACAACTTGTGTAGCTCCTTGAATCATCGTTCTCACGAGTTCTGCCCGACTAAGCGATTCCAGAGCGTGCCTGTCTCCTGGGAACCCACTGGTCTTGAGGACTTCGTTTTGACGAATGGTTATAGCTTCATGGTCTACCTGAGATCGTCCTGCGTCAATCATAATGACATCGAGCGATGGGTCATATTGTAAAATTTGGGATCGCAGATAGAGATACTCTTGAAGCTTGGTATCAAACGTGCCGATAACGGCCACGGCTGCTTGCGAGGAAGCCATACCTATTAACCTACTAGGTACTAGGTACGCAACCCGATTTTAGTCCGAATCAAGGTGTCTGTATTTACATGAATTTGAGTTATTGGTATGATTGAGCAGGAGGGCTATACAGTAATGCTCTCAGTTTCACAACACATCCTTGGATCCAAAGTGTTCGGGGACGAAGAGAATTACGTTCTCGGACAGAGCGGGTGGGGAATTGAAACGGGATAGATGCATACTCTGCAGCAGAAATTACTTGATACATGCATATATTCATGTACCCGTTATTCTATACATGCATATCATATGGTATGACGTCTACTTCAGAGTTATGTTACTACATCTCACATCTCCCGCCATCGCCGCCACTACCACCATCATCGATTTGTGCAGCTCGCCCTAGAAGGAGCATATAAACTATATTGGTGCTTCTGTTTTAGACGGAACATTCGACAAGGCTATCTTGACACATCTATCAATTGCTATGGCTCCCGTACCCCGCCAGGAGGTTTTGCGACGTTTAAAGGATGTCATCGCTTCTCGTAGTCCCATCGTTGGCGCCGGAGCCGGCATCGGCCTATCTGCCAAATTCGTCGAGGCTGGCGGCGCTGACCTCATCATCATCTACAACTCTGGGCGTTTCCGGATGGCGGGGAGGGGCTCGCTCGCAGGTCTCATGCCGTACGGCGACGCCAATGCCATCGTGGTAGACATGGCCCGGGAAGTCCTTCCCGTCGTCCGCGATAGCCCTGTCCTTGCCGGCGTCTGTGGTACGGATCCGTTCCGAGACATGGGCCAGTTCCTGAGGCAGCTGAAGGAGCTGGGCTTCAGCGGGGTACAGAATTTCCCCACAGTTGGCCTTATCGATGGCTCTTTTAGGGAAAATTTGGAAGAGACTGGAATGGGTTACGACCTAGAGGTTGAGATGATTCGGCAAGCCGCTGAATTAGGGTTGGTCACATCACCATACGTGTTCAACGTTGAGGAGGCAGTGGACATGGCGAAGGCGGGGGCTGACATTGTGGTCGCTCACATGGGCCTAACTACAAGTCAGGGGGTAGGAGCCAAGACGGGGAAATCCTTGGATGAATGTGTCAGACTAATTCAAGACATTCGCGACGCTGTGGTAAAAGAAAGACAGGATATAATCGTATTGTGTCACGGTGGCCCGATTGCTGAGGTGAAGGATGCTGAGTATGTCCTATCGAGAACAAAGGGGGTACATGGGTTCTTCGGAGCGAGTAGCATGGAACGAATTCCCGTCGAAGCTGCTATTACGGACAACACAAAAAGGTTCAAGGGTATTCGCATTGCAGATCAACAGTAACGAAGCGGGAAAGAGATGATTCTGAAATTATCAGAGCGCCGATGAACTTGTAGATGCTACCCCTGCGGAAGTCCGATTAGCTCCCTGCCTCTTGGGCCTTGAATCCATACCTAATAGGCAACCTTCAAAGGCCTTATTCCACCAAGACATGATACCTAAATGTCTCCAGTGTGGCATTGATGCTCTCAATCTCCGACGATGCAGTTGGCTTTTCTTGTCAATAACTCTTAGCCTCGGATCCGCCCTCTCCATCACCGGCTGGAAGTATGAGCATATCAACGATGCTCTGGCTGGAAGTGTGCTAGCCACTCTTCATGTAATCAACGCTGGCTTGATGAATCTTGGTGAAGATCTCCGTCTCCTCTACTGTGTTAGGCACGTAGAGCATGGTGAATCCGAGATGGATCCAATCCGTGCCGCTCAAGCGATGTCGCTCACCCCAGCCCTTCGAGATAACTTCTTCCGCGTCTTTGAATGAGAGTGTGGCATGGCCAGACAAGTCGGACGTGTGGATGTGGCAGATCTCTCTTGTGGTTGGACCAGCGAGTGGCGTAAGCGGGATGGAATTTTTGGTGAAGAGCGCCTGGCCGTGCTTCTCGAGAGCCGATATCTTCCACTCTGTGAACTCTTTGTTGATCTCGCCTAGCTTGTTGAAGGAGTCTAAGTATGCCTGAAATCAGTCGTTAGCAGGAATTACCTATGAATCCCAGGGTGTCTCGGCATCTCAAGCTGAGAAGCTCACCTTTTTTACCACCGGGTCCTGCGGATCGGCCGCATTTCTCTCGCGCTGGGGGTATACAAATGGTTTCGCTCTTGCGCGCGGGCCGGGTCTAACGGGCAGCGGTTCTTTAAGGAAGGATTTCCGAGCGTTCGCTCTTTGTTCCTCCGTTGCTTTCTTCCACCCGGTCGCGAGTTTCTCGGGATTATTGTAAAATCCGGGTTTAATGGTCTCGTCGGCGCCAAAGGCCATGGTCTTCTCGGCACTAAGTTGCGACAGATAGCCCATCCAGGTGTGCGAGGTGCCACCCTCGCCCATTGCCTTCCATGCTCTGTAGCCCCCCATCGCGCCGGCGTCCCCGTATTCCGGCGAGTTCGGATCCAGTTTGATAATGCTCTTTCAACGCTCGACAAGCTATTACTAGGACAGTAAGCTTAAAACGTACTAGGTACCTAGATATTTGCGCTGGGATATAAGTTGGACAGGCAAGGGATAGGCCTTTCTATTTTGTCTAGGTATATTTTTATTTTATTTCTGTATTTCCCACGTCTAACCAAATTCCCCGTACATAACGACTTCAAGAGTTACATTAAATCCGAGGAGTCCGAGAGTCTCCGACTTAGATCCGAAGAGGCTTCCATCAATCGGCCGAGTGACTGACACCTGTGCAATCGGAAGCCAGAAAGTCGTTGAGCATCTTATGATATACGTGCTCAATCACACACGTAGTTAATCTCGATTGACTAGACTATAAAAATATGCCGTGTTTTATACGTGTAGTACCTAGTCACAACCTACGAACCGTCCGTACCCAGTAAGTACTAACATATGTGCCCAGTACCTAATCGCTATTAGGTATCTCCCTAGGAATTATGATAAAATAAAGTACCTAGTGCGGGCGTAAGTGTACCTAGTAGCATCGGTCCCGAAGGTCGAACCAGATTGTTGTTAGATTAATTAAGAGCGCAAGGCGATTAGGGGCACTGACCGTGAAATATCCGGTTTCGGAGTCCTTGGGCATTTTGGCAAAGATGTGAAGCGATGAGTTGACAAATCTAACAATGTATATGTTGGCTGTAGTAGGTGATGCTGGAATTAGTTTGATGTGATCTACGTAGTTCCAAGATGATAGGTACACAAGACACCACCAAACAGCTCACTCCGTTGACCCCTTTCCAGCCAGAGATAAATTAGCTACCTCAGTTATATCCAAAACGACGTTAATGTTAGGGTAAAAGTACATGCACTCACAACTTTCGCATCCTCTACGTAGTAGTTCCGCGTACCCCCATGCTAACCAATCGACATGTAAGGGATGTGGGCAGGCACATATCCTTTAAGTTCCCCAGTAACTCACGAACACACAGTGGAACGTTTAAACTACTTTGTCTATTTCGACTTGAATATGAGTTTGAACATGGATGTCTCCCGATGTCAGTGGATCAGTCCCTAGTCGCTGGTTTGCGTTATCAAGTGAGTCCTGATGTGCCGGAAAACGTGATCTCTCCTTCTGGTTCTCGTATTCATCAATGGCTGGGTGGCGCTGCGTCCCTGCGTGAGTAGAAGTACCATCTTTGTCGCCATTTCTGGGTGTTGAATCCCCGACGACCTCAACGCTAGTCAGAGGAATATGATCTTCTTGAGCATGTCTGGGTTCAGAAGCCCCTAGCTCTATGGGAGCCTTGGAGGCGTCCGATTCCGTCTGCATGGTCCATATATGATTCGCGCTCACGACGCGTTTAAAGCCGCGGCCACCGCCTTGCTTTCCTGAAGAACTTGGGCCCCAATTCTTGCTGTAGATATAGTTGCCTCTTGCCTTGGACTTGTACTTCTTTACCAATTGTGGTATAATGACGGGTAGGCATGCGCATACTACGGCTGTAGTCTCTTCGGCGGCGGTAAGGATCAAGAATACGGCAACACCATCTGACCACAATTAGCAGTTGGTTCGGAGGGAAAAGGGGCGGCGTCGAGGAGGGTTGGGGTGGGTTATCTCACAGCTTGGGTCTGTTTTGTCGTCGGTATCGATGAGAAGTGCAAGGACACGGGCTAATTCAAGCAGGCAGGCTATTAAACCAATCCCAAAGACAGTCATTAAACCACGCTTCTTATTCTTATTGAGGTGGAGCCGTGAAATTGCCCAAAGGGGCAATACCAAAAGGCTAACGTCGGATATGAGACTGAAAATGAGCGGCAGGGAGACGTGGAGCACGCTTGTCGCATCACATTGGCCTCTCATGCCGCCGGGGACAGGCAAATGTGGATAGCGTTGGTAATATTGGACGAAGTACCATTGCACAGGTTTACATTGGAATAGGTAAAAGCCCGTGCCCCCGAAAAACCAGAGGATGATGTAGACGAAGTTGGCCCACCAAAAGATTCGCAGTCGTGATTTTCCTACCAGGAACAACCGTTCATAGAAGAACAGTAGGGTCATTTTAATGCTGAGGAAGAAACTGCTCATGAGGACCATAGTAATCCAGACGTGCTGTCAGTGATGCAATACAGTCAGCAACCTGGAGAAACGTTCAAGCCCAAATGGAGGTAGGCAATCTTCTTGATATAGATAGGTACCTAGCACGTACCCTGAAGGTTTTAGAAAGATTGGACGGCCACGCTGGATCTCGGTCATTGACGGTATAGACATGAAGGCCGAGGCCGTAATGCGTGGCAACCATGAGATTTGCTATAATAGCATTTACGAAAATCTAGAGACCTGCATTAGTTTGAGTTCAAGGCTCTTGAGGAGGTATGGACCAACACCACTCAAGATTATGAGGACGTTCTCCGTCACCACCCGAGAGCGGCTCGACACGGATCCCCATGTTCCCCACAGTCTACCGGCAATTGCTGCATCATTGATGATAACGAAGGTTATAAGACAACCCCAGAGCGCGGGTTGCCGACTGTCGTTGAAGTGGGCCTGTTCCTCCGGCGTAAGAGCGGGTCGAGACATAATTCTACGTAGGCATCCGTCGATAGACTTTTAGCAGTCCTTCTCTGTTAGGCAATTGGGTGAGGTAACGATGGGAAAGGGGGTTGGTAAGCTCAAAGAACTACGAGATAGCTACTGAGGTAGTCAGTCTACCTAGGTAGGCAGTTATCATTCTTACAAGTTCTTCGATCGGTTATTAAATGGTCAGGATTGGCCCCTGAAGGTGAGGAATTCGTTACATTTTGGGGGTTAGGCCCTCATGAACCCTCTTACCCCTACAGCCTGTTGTAGCGTCTCTTCAGATTAAAGACGTGATACGAAAGAGTCTCAACCTAATGGGGGGAATAGGTAACCGTCGGATAGAAGGATTTGGAGATTGGTACTAGTCTCAGTTCCAATTGTCTCTGGGCAATTCTGCGTCACCTACAAACAATATACGGCATCTTGGCCATGACTCCATGCACGCCACGTGCGATGTTGCGGGATATGTGGGATTTACGTGACTGTAGTACCAGCCACACGTCCCCCCAAATCTCGTCCCGATCTTGGGTTGTACGCCGTCAGAGCTGATTGTAAGGCTGTACTAGGGATATCTACGCTTGCAACCAAAAATATTCGCAACGTACTAGAAGGCTTTTCGTCGGGCTTGTTTGCTTGTCATACATGTACGACTTTCTAAGCACTAGTATTGTTTCCCAGTGTCCTAGGTACACAGCTGGGTATTCTCTGGCTATGGGGGTCTGCCTAGGACATAGGTATCATTGGCGTGCAACCACAATAGACGTAAGGTTGTGTCTACCTACTGCGTAGTAGGTATAGACACGAGAGGACAACCGTCCATGGATCCATTCGTTTGCAATAGACGATGGGCAGATTCATAAATATCGCATGCCGATCCTTGATGAAGGGACCGAAATAACGAGAGTTCCGGTGGATTTGGAATATTTACCTGTGGCTCTTGTCGTGATCGTGACCTCGGGAAGGCCCTCGAGAGGGAAAATGTTCGTTCTTCTAGCCAGGCTCATATGCGTGACAAATTGCCCCAGTACAATATCATTGATGTATTTCTTCATTCTCTCCGAGACATCGGATGCTGATGCAGGTGGGGGAAGACATAATGATCAATCAATCAAGCATTCCCTATGAAGCCACACTGATTCCATCTCTGTGCTTCTAGGTACCTAGTACTAGGTACTAGGTATCTGGTTTGTGCCTCCACCTACCTACTAGGTACCTATACAGTCCTCGTCCGCCAGCTCGGCGTCCCAAGGGCTCAGTTCAAGTTGTTCTTTTGCTTATTATGCCAGCAGCCGTGAATATTTCCTAAAAAGGGTATGGTTTTGACTGTTGATTGCATCGATAGGTACTTTATGTACCTAGTACCTACCCAACACCCCGTTAGGCACCTTAGTACATCAATACCTACCGTTATACCTACATGTACATAGTACCTACACACCTCCAGGGCTGGAATGATGTACCTATACGTATATCGATACGCAGTATATACATCAATAGATACCTTATGGTGTATGCACGTCCGATGTTGGAGTGCTCGATAGTATTCATTTATATTGATAGTCCGGTACCTAGGTACATGAATAAAGCAAATAAAATAAAATCAATAAATACATCTGGGCTTCTCTTCATGTTCTTCACCTTGCTTCGTTGCGCAAATTACAATTGGATGTACTCAAATCCGAGGCAGCGTGAGACGGGAAGCAGCGGCGATGATCTAGTGCCCAAAAAGATTAGGGTGTCTAGCAATCGTCATCTGATTGGTCCTTTCGAGGAGGTCAGTGGAAAGTATGTACAACCATGGGCAACCACGTACAACCAACAATTTCAAGAAAAAAAAAAAAAAAAGAGAAACTTCCCTTGAAAACCGTCGGGGTTCCTTATCGCCGCCGGTACCGCCCAAGGGCTTGATTCCGGAATATGACCGTCCCTGATTTAATTCCTCCTGAGGCTCCTTTGTTATTATCAATTCCCAGCTCCTAGGCTCCTTTGTTGGGACACGTCGAAATTCACTGCCTTAAACTTTCCAACCTTTTTTTTTCCAATTAATTGAGTACTTACCTAGTACTCTTTTTAATCTTTTGCATTTCTTTTCTACCCTCCCCCCTCCAATATAGGGTATTGTTTGTTCAGTCTCAGGCAGTGTCACCTACCATCTCAGGAGCTTTGCATGCTCGACACCTCAAGGCCAAGGAACATGTCCAACGACAAGACAGCCTCTGCCATGGAGGCCGACGAAAACGGAATCGCACAAGCAGCCGGCTCTCAGGATGGCGGTAGCCTTACCACCTATTCTCGTCAGCAAGAGGCCCGAGTTGTTCGAAAGCTGGACTGGAATTTGATGTCTCTTTTCTTTGTGCTCTGTGAGTATCTGCTGTCCGTTTGCTGGGGCCAGTCGACAGAAATCTATTGCTGACATTATCCCCTGATGCCAAGACATGTTGGCCTTCCTGGATCGTGGCAACATTGGTAATGCGAGAATTGCCGGCATGGCCCAGGAGCTTCATCTCGACAGCAATGACTACCAATGGCTGCTTAACATATTCTACATCACCTATGTCGTCTTCGAGTTTGGCGTGCTTTTGTGGAAGATATTCCCTCCACACATTGTCGGCACGCTTGTCGTCTTTGGCTGGTTAGTACATCGTCTGTGTGTTCTCCCCAGGTTATTATCTAATCAGTTGATCGAAGGGGATTGATCTCTACAGTGCAGTCTGGTGTTCATAGTTGGGGTGGTCTGATGGCACTACGATTTTTACTCGGTGCCTTTGAAGCCTGCTACGGGTAAGTGAAGAACCACCTCTGCCAGTTGAAGTATTCGTCATGACACATCGGCTTCTTATGCTGACATTTTTTTTTTTTAGACCAGGCATTATCTATCTTCTGTCATTTTTCTATCTACGACATGAGATAGGGTTTCGATGTGGAATCTTCGCTTCTGCGGCCCCGTTGGCCTCGACATTTTCTGGTGCTCTGGCATACGGCATCACCAGCGGACACTCGCATCTTGCTAACTGGCGTCTGCTCTTCCTCGTTGAAGGCATTCCAACCATACTCATGGCCTCCATTGCTTTCTTTTTTATCCCCGACTCCCCTGAGAAGGCCAGGTTTCTGAACTCCGAGGAGAAGGACATCGTCAGATCCAGGGCTATGCGCCAAGTTGGTACCAACGCCAACGCCAGGATTGGAGGTTTCAAAATCCGGGACCTCGGCCCCGTCTTCATCGACCCAAAGGCATGGCTCTGTGGGCTGATGTACTTCTGCGGCAACGTGACATACTCTAGTCTACCTGTGTTCCTACCGACCATACTCGAAGACATGGGCTACACAGCCATCAACGCCCAAGGATTATCAGCTCCTCCCTCTTTCGCAGCCTTCTTGTTTGCGCTGATCACGACCTGGATCGCAGATAAGACTCAGCAGCGTTGCCTTGTCCTCTTCGTTACTTCGGCAGTAGGAGGGGCCGGTTATATAATCCTCGCCACCGTCGACACAGTTGGTGTTCGCTACTTCGCCACCTTCTTGGCCTCCGCGGGTGTCTTCTCTACTATCCCCAATATCCTTGGGTTGACTCTTAGTATGTTTATGCCCGTCGATTGCTGAGACTGCGCTAACACTTAACACAGACAATCAAGGTAGTGACACTAGACGTGGAATGTCCATTGTCCTCATTAATCTTATTGGTCAATGTGGACCATTCTTAGGAACCAACGTCTTCCCCACTAACGAAGCTCCTCGATATGTTAAGGGCATGAGTATCTGCGCCGCATTCATGTTCTTTTCTGCTCTCCTCGCTCTTGCTCAGCGTCTGCTCCTCATGTGGGAAAACTCTAGACTTGACCGCAAGTACGGCCCTGTTACGAAGAACGGAACGGGTGTTGAGTCTAAAGAGGTCGCGTCGGAAAATTACGGACCCAGCTTCAGATACGTACTATAGAAATACTGGTCCTCCGGTATGATTGCGACAGATACCCAATGAAGCTCTAGGTATATTGATCCTTGTGCAAAATGATTCGGGGGAATAGTGGTTGAGTAATATGAGATTGGCCGCTGATAACCTTGAAAATACTGCCCCAAAATGCTAGGTAATAACCACCAATAAATATCTGAAATGCAGAATCGCTGCAGTCTCCTTTTACGTACAGCACACGGCGGGAAGTACAACATTTGATGATTATTTTCGCCCTACAAGTTCGTCGCGTTGCAAGTGGATTATTATCTACACTTGCCTTACCAGCTAACCTAGCTGCCAACCAAATTCTTCGACCAAATTGATGGCATACGCCAGAAACCCATCGACAACGACAGAATATACACTGATATAAGAATAATCAAAAAAAAAAAAAAAAAAAAAAAAACAATATTCCATGCAGAGTTGTTTAGCGCCATTCACAAACTGACAATGGTACTCCTATTCAATAATGGATGTTCAGGTTGCCTTTTTTTCTCTAGCGGCGATTGAATATTCACCCTCCATTGAGATATCCTAACTTCAAAGGTTCCCAACTTCCCTAACCAAGTTTCCTAAGGTTGCCATGATCTGGCTGCGCACTACTCAGTACTCACTTGCTACCTGCCCAGATCACTCGCCGACTGATTTAACATTTGAAGCACTGGCACCTACATAATCCTGTGTTTATCTCCGTCTTCACCTTTTTCGTCTTCACCTTTTTCCTCTTCGCCTTCTTCACTTTCACTTTCTTCATCTTCGTCTTTTCCGTCTTTGCCTTTTTCGCCTTCAACTTTTTAATCACCTTTCTCATATTTCCCTGTTCCACCTTTAACCTTCAATTCGACGTGTTCACCTCCGCCGTTCACACCCAACATTTTCTAAACATCGCGAAGGGTTTATCGCCATCTGCACATCACGTAGGCGTCCTTACCCTATTGTCCCTTGAAAACCACAAATCGCGTTTAATCCAATAGTCAATACGAAACCAGCAAAATGCGTCAAACCTATGTTTTCCGCGGCGGTTTTCAGTTCGGTTTCGGCCGATTCTCCGTCACGCCTCCCTGCTACCCGCGCTTGTTCGAATATCAGATTCGACATCAAATCCTACCTCGACTTGAGGCAGGTGGCGGTGCTTGGCTAGAGGCCTACGGCGGTTTCCTATTTGCTCAATTCAAATACTATGGAATCGAAGACCCGCATGGAAAGACGTTGGCCGAAATAATCACGTTTGTCAAGGCCAGACTTAACGCAGGAGATGTAAGGATCATTGCACATAATGTCTAAATCAAAAAGCTAACAAGACTCAGTTCACCCAAGTCCCTGCTGAGCTGGTGCAACTGGAAGAAGATCTTGCAATGGAGTGGTACAACCAGTTCCCCACAGAGGAGCTGGCTGGGCTTAACGCCCGATGGTTACTCGAAAAACATTTTCTTCGTCGAAAAGGTGCCTCTTACTCATTCGGCCATTCGAAGACAACCGGTCCCCTTCCCATCACGCTGCCTCTCGACTGTCCCTACCGCAGCCATCTCGTCGATAATATTACCAAAGCCCTTGGCAAAGTTCCAGGATTGAAACATCATCAAATCGGAGGTACCATATTCGCCGGATGGAATGCCAATGATGTACAAGCCGCTGTCGACCATTACGGCGAGACAGAACAGGGCCAAAAGCAACGGAAAAGTGAAAGGAAAGCACAAGAACACTTCCAAAACCATTTGGCACTTATTCGCGACACGGAGAAGAGGGTTAACCGGGAACGAAGAATGAAAGTCAAGAAAAGCAAGAAGTACGTTTGGTCTCCCGTCGGAGCCTATTATGTCCGCTGCAACGAGATCGAGACAGGTTGGCCTGGTCAAAAGATTGCCCAAATCGACATCCACGAGACCGAGGACGACGATACCTTCGAAGCCGAGTTCGATTTCGGAATCCTTCATGGCATCATGTCCATAAGCTCGAACAAGAAGGCGATCGACGACATCTGTGAAGATGCGACCAGCATTTCTGTCCGGCGATCATTCCTTGCTGATCCCAATAAACCACAGGACGACAACTCGTCTTGTTTATCGTCTCACTCTTCATTAGACGTCCGTTTTGAGGATATTCATGCCAATTCACTCTCGGGTTCATCTGACGACAGCGATGTGGATATGGGAGACGAGGGCTCAGATGAGGACGAGGACGAGGACGAGGACGAGGACGAAGATATGTACTGGGACGATCTAGCCTGGAACGGTAGGAAGACGCACACGCCCGAAAGCACCGAGTTCTATATGTGCTGGCGCGGTGTCGATACCCTCGGAGAACAGGACAAGATCTTGCACCGAGTTTCCCGTGGCAAATTCCGATTTCACGATAAACGCTTCATGGGCTTCACTGGAAAGATGGATATGGCGCCTATTATCGGTTACGGCATCAAGTTCACCGCACGGAAGTGCTCGGAAGAAGTTTGTGTTGCCGAGTGGGAATGGAACGATTACGATCAGCTGCACCACCTTAAACCACTAGTCCAACGCTGGGCTCAGAATTGTGCAGAGCACCAACACGAGATGGAAAGCACTGGCCCAACCTTTATGGAGCTCGAGTACGATTAACCGGCATCTATTCCCGCCTCTACTTATGGCTGGTTCCGAGACCATCTGAGGATCCGACATCGGTTTGCCGGCTTTAGCGGTTTGAGCCCGCAAACCTTCGACGTTTACGATGCCTATTTCGCCTCGTCTCTTCTAACCTCGCTATTCCTATTCTTCGCATGGCGTTTTGATTTCTTCCATACCGATACCCGGGGAATAGCCTTTCCCCTCGCCTCAATTTCGCATTGTCCACCACACTATTGCACATAAGGTGTTGCGTAAGGCCGTGGGTCTGCCAGGCCAGGCCCCATTCAGGGCTTTCATTTATGGAAAGATGGCAAAAGGTCACGTCTTCTCCGTCTTGTGCTTGGGCTGGTTTTCGGGGGACGCAGATAACGGATAATTCTTCGTCTCGGGAAACAGTAATTGTTTCTACACGGGAAGGAGGAATGGAGGAATAAGTGCTGTCGCATGGGGATCCGTCATGGACTCTTTTACGAGACCAAGAAGGGTCTTGATCATGGCTTGCTATCATTAGGTACAGCATAATACAAAGCCGAATTTTCACATAATCATCGCATCAATGATAAAAGACCAAGTTTCTGATGCTGATACCATAAGTGCCATTCATAGGTAGTTGCAGGATCAGTACCTAGGTAGTCCCCTTTTTCCAATATTACGTACCTACCTAGTAATCAGAACACTAACAACATCTAAGCAGCGTTTGAACGTTTGAACGTTTGAGCCGCTGAACGATGTTAACGATACAAATAGCAGCCAGGCGATCGCCATAGGGAGAATATGGTCCGTCAATAGCCAGTTCGTCACTAGAAATCTCGAGGGCTAATCTAGCATCAATGGTTGTTGTTCAGATATCTTTCAAGGATTATCCGTCGTGCTGAGGCTTCTCGACAATTTACAGACTATCACAGGATGAAAGAAATTTTGGAAAAGCTTCTCAATTCCAACTTAATTGTCTACCTGCCTACTGGGTACCTATTAGGCACTCAATAGGTATCTGAATGCATCACATACTACGTACTGGGTACCTACCTAGGTACTTACAAATTACTCCGAGGTCGTAGACGAACGAAATAAGTAATCGATCGAGCCCTACGCAGAGATCACCCGAAACGTACCTTCTTCTTTTGAGACTTCTTAATATCCCGAAGAAGAAGCTGAAGAGCTTGGTCGAAATCCCCGGTCTGACACAACGCCTTGTAGCAGGCATCCGCGGAGACCTTTACTGGTTTCATGTCCCTATGAAGGCATTCAGCCTTGAGTAGGACAACAAGGTCGCCGATCGGCATGCTGTTGACGTCGAATGCCACGTTCGGAGACTTTGTCGATTCGATCTCCTCGTTAATCAACTTCTTGATGTCAGGATCATCTCTCAACGACGTGAGATGCACGGTGGGTAATTTGAACTTATCGGAACCTCGCTTCATGGCAGAACCACTCGGACCTAGGACTGCGGCGGAGGGGGGCTCGTTTCTCTTCAGTGTCTCGTTGTGCTTCGCAGAGTAAACTTCTGTTTCCTCACGAGTGAATCCGAGTTTCGCGGCAACAACTCTGAATGCGTTCTGCCGTTTCAAACTCGGCACCTTGCCATTGCTCTGTACGGGGTTAGACATTGCTGCGTTCGGTAGAATAGTATGACTGATAAGGTGGTGTGAGGTATGGCGTATGTAGTTGTTATATGGTAACGTGCTGGAATTTCCAAGATACGAAGACAAACAAATCTAGAGCGCGGCTAGTATATGTAGGCATTGTGCCTGTCACTCTGTTCCAGTATCATTGTCTACGTCTTCACACACAACTGATTGTTTTGCGTTCCCGTACGTTTCCTTTGTTAGGTAACTACCTTCCAACCGTTATCCCCGCCAATTTCATATTTACCGGCCACTAGGTATTGACTCGAAGGCTGAACGGCGACAGCTCTAGAGTGATCAAAGCCATGTTGCTAGTGCAGCCCTAGTATTTGCGCAACGAACTCAGGTAGCCTAAATCATAGGTAACCTTAGGGGTTCCAAACTTTCGAGGCCATTCTTAGCTCGCTGCTGAGCTATTGTTAAAATCTTGTTCAGTTTTACCCTCTTTACATAGTAGGCAGATATTAACCGCTAAACTGGCTTGCAATCGTAGTCAATCCGTCCACCACTTGTCTTATGGACTCTATTTCGACCCATTCCTCCTTGGCATGTAAACCCTCGCCTCGAGGTCCCCAAAGAAGAGAAGCAATGCCTGCGTCTGTAAGCAAAGCACAATCGGTCCAATATGGTTCTGGGCGGAGAGTTGGTTTCCTCCCAAGAGTTTGGGCGACAACGTCGGTTACCAGAGAGGTGAATGGGTCGTCGAGCGGAACTGAAAAGGGGGATCGTTCAAAGGTAACCCTTAAGTCGAATCTGAAATTGGGGACACTTTTCGAAACCTTTTCAAGTAAATCTCGCACCTCTATTTCTACCATGTCGCGGGTTTCACCGGCCACGGTACGACGCTCTATGGCTATACTGCAAAGAGCCGGATAGGAAGACACCTCCACGCCGCCCTTGATGACTGACGCGTGGACGCTGGGTTTTACGGCAATAGGGTCATTGGTAGACCCCTGGAGGCATTGGGCATATTGATCCAACTCCACGAGAAAGTAGCCAGCCTTAGTGATGGCGTCGACCCCGAGATCCGCGCGAGACCCATGTGCTGCGAGACCGTGGATGTCCACTTCAATCCAGACAAACCCTTTATGTGCATGGATGATGTTGAGATCAGTTGGCTCGTTCACGATAGCGGCATCAGCTCTCCAGCCAGCTTGAAGAACTTGTTCCGTTCCAATGCTTTGTGCTTCCTCATCGGCCACGCCAGCGAAGATGACGTCTCCGCGAAGGTTGAGTCGTTTTGTGTTGGCGAGAGCAACCAACGCGGCAGCTACGCCGCACTTCATATCTGCCGCACCACGGCCATAGAGCTTTCCGCCTCGGACCTCTCCCCCGAGAGGGTTGTCATCATAGCTATCAAGTGCCACTGTGTCAATGTGGCCGTTGAACATGAGGCTCTTTCCCCCACCGGAACCTCGAACAACACCAACAACTGAGGGCCTTCCTTTTGTAGGCTCAATCCAATGGGTCTCTACATCTCTGTGTTCCAACCATGAAGCGATATAGTGAGCAATGGCTGCTTCTCCCTGTCCCGAGCCTGGCCTCGAACTTAGTGTGGGATTCTCGGAATTAATCCGGACTAGAGCCTGGGTCAGGGCAACAGGATCGTCGATTGTGACATCCAAGGGGGTGTCATATTCCCTTGCACCTTCTGTGCAGAGTAGGACAACTGTAGAGTTGCTATCTAGGCCCAGCGCTGTCTTGTCTTCAGTGGTTAGTCGGCGAAGAGCGGCCAAGGGTGCTGCACCACATGGTCCCGCGGAGACACCTAGCTTTTCCAGAGAACGAGAAGCATGGTGTGCCTCGTAGTCAGAGACGCTTGAACTTGCATCCACGCCGGATTGGAGGAGGGGCCAGGAGATCGACGAAACCGTTCCACAATCCAGACCCGCCATGATCGTCGGCTTCGTTTCCTCCGGGCAGATTTCGCCCCTTCTAAGGCTCTTATAAAGACAAGCTGCGGTATCTGGCTCTACAGTCATGACGGCCGTGTTGGCTCCTTCGCGCTTGTAGTGAGACACCACGGCATGTGCGAAGGAACCAACCCCGACCGGGGCGATCACCAAATCCGGCCGCAACCCACCAAGCTCCTCGTCAATCTCATGCAACATTGTCTGATAACCATCAACAATCCACTGGAGTTGTAGTTAGCCATGCATCTATGTTCAGAGCAAGTAGTGGGGAAGGTTGACCCTAGGGATGTCTTGGTAAGCGCCAAAGGCAAAGTCTTGGATCAAGATGCTTTTGTTTTGGCTCGCCGAAATCTCTGCCTGGGCGACGGCATCATCATAACTGCCTCCGGTGATTATGACATGCGCACCTTCATCCCGTATGAGAGAGATGGTCGACTTGTGCATGGTGGATGGCACATGAATCTCGACGGGAATTGACAGGACCGATCCCACGCGTGCTACGGCACGGCCGTGATTCCCATCCGTTGCGGCGACCAGCGAAGTAGGATGAGACTTTAGAGCTTCCTTTACCACTTGTAAATCTACATTCAGGGGTAAATTTAGATGGCGACAGAGTGCCCGAAATGTGCCCCACGATGCGCCGAGGATCTTGAATGATGGGAGACCCAGTCGGTTACTTTCATCTTTTAAAAAGATGCGCCCAGCTCCAATATCCTCGGCTATCTCATCTAGGCATACGAGTCTGGTGGGATGGTAGTTTTCCAACCGCTGGTGGAATGCGAGGACATCATCGGCGTATTCGTTAGAGGGTGCCGCCCAAGTCCTGGCGTTTGGGTTGAAGTAAACCGGTCGACGTAGGCCAGCCATCGTGATAATTTATTGGGTGTCTAATATACAACTAATTAGGTACCTAGTACCCATATAGATAGTTCCCAATTCTAAGAAGAAGAATCAATCTTCCTATATACCATTAACTCTTCATTAGAAATCGCATCCTACGATGGATCAATGTTCATCGTTCTATCTTGCTACTTTGGAGTCTACTTTGCGCTTTGCGCCCTCTCGGTACAACTGTTCCAGGTACAACTGTTCCAGGCCTCTCCACAACCCCCCACATGAGCAAATAGGTACCATGCAGTACCTATTAGGTACCGTAGCTAGTACCTACTTGTCCTACTAGGTACATACCTACCTAGTAGGCATCTATGATGTACTAGGTAGTAGTAGATATAGGGGCACGCCGGTTGTGGTTGGAAAATCCAGCAACTTTACTATGAAATCCTGAATCTCCCTACCCCACATATCAAGATCAATCCAGCCAGAGTAAGAGTTTGTTCCCAATATCCTCGCGTGCGCTGTGCTGTATTGTGATGATGGATGCATCGTTGTGGGATATATCGTTCTTTAATGAACCTGATATAATAATAGAGAATGCTAGCGCTCGCTTCAGTCAAGTTACCCTTCCTGATGAGTCGGAGGTCCCAGGAATACCAAACACAACTAGGTCGGATTCTAGATTCTCAATCTTCCAGCTCCAAACGGATCCAGGGACCACTACCATTGACGAATTCTTCCAAAACAATGGAGCATGGCGACCCCGGAAGCCATGTACACATTGTAGTCGGTCACGCCTTCAGTGTCTGATACTTCAGACCACTCCCGCCAATCCGAATCCGATTACGTCGTGCTCCAGCTGCGTCGCCCTTTTCCGCCAATGCAGCCTGGCTTTGAGAGGAAAACGGCAGCCTGCAGAGTTTGAGACTCCCCAACCTGTTATCGGCCATTTGCACGGAGTCAGCGAAGAGCTGGGCACGTTAATCTCACCAAATGATCTCACGATCGAGCAGCCACTAGAAGAATCGGTGTCGGCTGGGTCGGGACGACGGTCCCGACAGCGTTCTGTTAGAAGAACTCAACCCCTCAAGGCTTGGTTTGCTGTTCATCTAGACCATCCATATCCTTCCGAGGATGACAAAAATGCCCTTGCGCAGCAGTCTGGGTTAAGCAAGACTCAGGTTACCAATTGGTTTTCCAACGCTAGAAGAAGACAGAGAATCACTACCAGAGAAATGGACAAAAGGGTATTCCCTCGGGGCTCCCCTATGCCTACATCTTTTCTCTCGGATATGACTCCGTTTGAGCGATGGCGATCATCCCCTCCCGAAGAGGAACCTGTCCCGGCATCCGTCATTGAACGGGCCCTCGATAGTTCTTCAGGAGATATCGAAAGACTCAAGGCCCTGGATTATGCCGATTTTGAGACGGCTCCATCATCTAGTAGTGGAGGCTCTGGTTTTGGATTATATCACCCACAGCAGCACCCATCGTCCGACTCGGCATCGTCATGCAACACATATTCTTCTACGGATGATATGTCTTTCTTCTCCCATTCAACCCGAAGTCTACAAAACCAGGTCGAATCTGAAAATCCAATATCATCGCTATCGAACCCAAGAAAGCCTGCCATATTTAAATGCGCGTTCTGTACTCGCAGCTTCCCGAAAAAGTATGACTGCCGCCGACATGAGAGATCGGTCCATCTCTCCGAAAGCAACGCCCGGTGGATATGTGGAATCCCAACGCCAGCGGGGCAGTCTCGTTCGGTCTGGCGGCTGGGCCAGCAATATTCGGAGTGTATCTTCTGTGGGCACGTAGCACCCACGGAAGATCACTTTCGGGGCCATGAGTTCGAAGCTTGCGTCGACAATGGGGTCCCGGCACGGACGTTTACTCGCAAAGACCATCTCTGGCAGCATTTATATAAGTTCCACGGCTGTCGGAAGTGGGAAGGGTGGAAAATGGACTTGAGCGTTTTGAAGCAAGAGTAAGCATCCGTATCCGTACAATATGGAGTACGTAAGTAGAAGGTGATATTTCAGGATTAGCTTATAATATAGGTACGCTGCAAAGAAAGAGTGCGGTTAGAGCACTAGGTACGGTACCTGGTACTTATATTCTACAGGACATCTATCCTAGATGACCGGAACGAACGACGAAAGGGAGTACTTCAGTTCCTAGAAGTAGTAACAAGACACTTATGGGAGATATCGAAGGTCATTCATTCTTAGCTATAAACGGATTGTCCATCATACATCCAATAGGCATTCCAAGAAGTAGGTATTAACGGTATAACAACAGATGCGGGGGTTAAGGAACGACATTGCCGGTCAGGAACTAAGTCATCCCTTGCGTCCCTCGAATTTCCTTCATCGCCTATTAGGTAGAAAAGTACCTACCTACCTACCTACGCGTTCTTAGGTAACATGATCCCGGGTATAGCGGAACCGGGCTGCTTACGATGAGCAGGAATCCCGGTAATTTGAACAGCTAAAAGCGCCCTCCGACTACACGGTGTCCGCTCTCTCGCTACGATGCGCCTTCTATACTCTTAGCTCAAGTATGTTCATGGCCGGGAGACCGACAATTGTGCAAATACGCTGGTGAGGGGTAATCTACCTAGGTACCTATACAGAGTGTTTCTTCGCCAGTATTATACCGTCCTCGAGGTGGATGATTACGACAAGTCAAGGAATACCAGAGTATGGCACCTGATGAAGATGTCATTCACGCGTATTTAATAAATCACTAGAAGCCCAGGTAGATATCCTACTAAGCTTTAGTTGTCCTGCATCACTCAGCGCCCAGGTAAGATTGCTTGGTGTTTGTCAAGAATTCGCAATCGCCGCATCTACGAGGGCATCCTAGAAGTTGTTATACTTCGCCGACGTTGGTATGGAAGACCTCGTATTCGCATCGAGCTCTTGCGGAGCCGCAAGAACGGTATTTGCCCAATGATTAACGATATCAATTTCATCTATTCGCTTCATCGTTACACAGAGAGGTTAGGTATGTGGTCATCCTACTGCCTCCGTACGTAGGCCCCGTTACCGCAGGACAGGTGCCCCTGAATGAGATGCCAAGATAGCCCCTTTTAGTAATTTGTGGTTCGTACTTCGCGTCCACACTTCCCGGATGCTTCCAACCCGAATCGCGTGTTTTCCATTTTCCACATTATGCAATCTACCAGTCTTCTCTCCACGAGACAGGGACGGCGGCTGGTGGATACCGAAAAGTTCATGACGCAGGTGGGTGGCCGGTGCGCATCTGCCTTCTTTCCAGAGATATAGCAGCAAAGAAAAAATCTGTGACGCAGAACGCACGCTGTGATTGTTTTCTTGACCCAGCAGCAGAAGTCCACCTTTTTTTTTCTTCGGGACGGTGAGACGGTCTTCCTAAGTTGTCCCATTAAACTTGTCGAACTTATAACACCCCATCCAATATAAAATGAGCATCGAAGTCCAAAACCACAACGCGACTCAGCTTCAACATGGATGCCAACCTTGATGTGCCCATGTCGAATAGACAACAGCCAACGCTGGTGACAGGTTAGTACATCAACCACTCTATTCACAGTGCTGTAGCTAAGCATTATCTTGAATTAGAAGATGCCAACGCCGATTATGATACCTCGCCATACCCGGAAGGCGGCTGGGAAGCATGGTCGGTGGTGCTCGGTTCTTGGTGTGCCATGATGCCATCTATGGGTCTACTGAATACCCTAGCCATCTTACAAGCATGGCTTTCCCAGAATGAACTGCCTGATGTCCCCGAGTCTACCACGGGCTGGATATTCAGTATCTATGGGTTTTGTCTATACTTCTTCGGAGCGCAGACAGGTACGCAAGACACTGGAACGGCTTGTCAAGTCTGCATATCTCCTAACATTGCGAAGGGCCTATCTTCGACGCACATCCTCCACAGTTCCTCATCATACCCGGCACTGTCGGAATTGTTGCCGCTATCTTCTTCTTTAGCTTCTCAAGTAGTGGGTTGTGAGCCCCCCTCGTCTGACTATAGCTTTAACTCAACTCTTCAGAATTTTACCAATATTTGCTCTCTTTCGGTGTACTCGGCGGCATCTCTGCTTCACTACTCTTCAATCCAAGCATAGCCGCGATCGGGCACTGGTTCCAAAAGCGACGCGCACTGGCAACTGGAATGGCGTGCACGGCAGGTGGGATTGGGGGTATCATTTTCCCCATTATTGTGGTATACGCTACTCCCCGTCTGGGCTTTGGTTGGGCAATTCGAATCATCGGCTTCCTCTCTGCGGCCTTGGGCCTGGCAGCGTGCTGTCTACCCCGAAAGCGACTCCCGCACAACAAGAAAGCCGGTGCCTCGGTTGATCTCAAGGCCCTTGCCGATGTAAAGTTCGCGACCACCACCCTCGCCATCTTCCTCATTGAGTTTGCCGTCTTCATCCCCTATACGTACATATCCTCCTACGCAATCTACGCAGGGGTCGACTTCCAAAGAGCGTATCTGCTCAATGCTCTACTCAACGCGGGCGCTGTCCCCGGACGTGCACTACCCGGCTATGTCGCCGATCGCTTTGGGACGTTCAACACGATGTGTATAACAGCTCTGACCTGCACAATCATGATACTTGCCCTCTGGCTGAATGCCGGGTCGAACGAAGCGAGCGTTATTGCCTTCGCCCCTCTTTTCGGGTTCTGGTCTGGAGCCGCCATCAGCTTGACCCCCGTATGTGTTGGGCAAGTCTGCGAGACCGAGGACTACGGAAAACGGAGTGGAACGGCATTCTTCGTAGCAAGCTTTGGTGCCTTGACGGGAATTCCTATTGCAGGCGCGATTTTGCAAGCTAATGGTGGTTCCTATAATGGATTGATAATATTTGCCGGAGCTCTGTACACGGCGGCTCTGGTCGCTTTCATCATAGCCAGGGGCGTATCTGCTGGCTGGGGGCTTAGGATCTTTTTCTAAACATCTTTCAAGCAACATTGGGGGCACTGTACGGACGCGGTACGTGAGGAGTAAAAAATAGAATAATCGATCAATAATGATACTGATTTCGAGTAAACCCCACGCCCATGAATAGGTACTAGATACCTATGGTTTATATAGGCACGTAGTGTCCGGTACATTGACCAGACTCTGACTTAAGACCTATCAACCCTCAATTGATCATACCCTACTACAGCTTCTAAGAGAGTCTGGGCTCCAATCGCACTATAATAAAATTAGTTCACCGTCGCCTAACGCTGAGAGTTTAAACACATACCAGTCTTCCGGGCTGCAATATTCTTCCGGGTGATGGCTGACACCTTCTTTGCATGGAACGAAGATCATGGCAGTTGGACATCTTCGGCTGGTATATACACTATCGTGGCCAGCACCGCTTACTAAAGGGATCCATCCATTTGAGCCTACTGTAGCTTCAGCAGCCTTCTGTACCATTCCAATACAGTCCTCGGAAAACTTGGCGGCTGGGGAGTCTGTATCCAGTGTCCATTCGAGTCCAACCCCCTTACCATCTTCTCTGGTGATCTTTTCGAAGGACTCAATACATCGATTCTGCACTTCTATAACCACTTCGTCTTCCGGATGTCGAATATCCAGCGTGAAAGAGACCTTCGAAGCCACGGTGTTGGTTGAAGAACTCGGTGGGATTTTGATCACACCCGTGGACGCCAAGGCCCCCATCTCCTGTGCAATGGCATTTGAGGACGTAATCATCTTGGCTGCAGCGAGCAAGGGATCTTTGCGCATCCGTAGGGGCGTAGTACCAGTATGTGCATCACGGCCGGTGACGGTGAATGTGAGCCATCGGTAGGCCTGTGCGCCGTGCACTACCCCGATCTTCTTTCCGGCCTCTTCGAGGATGGGGCCTTGTTCAATGTGTAATTCAAAATGCGCGCTGAGGGGAAAGTTGGCGCTCGTATCGCTGGAACAAAGTGTTTTTCCAATCAGACCATGCCGTTCCAGTTCCGATTTCATAGTGGTGGACGGATCGAAGATATCTGGCAACCCCCAGGCTTTCTCAAGCGGGATTTCCCCGGCCCATACTCCAGACGACACCATGGACTTTGGAAATCTTGCTCCCTCTTCGCTGCGATGCACGTTAGGTAACTCACTCCCTCGGGCTAGTGCGAATACCAGCATTACTCACTTGGTCCAGTTGACAGCCCCAATGTCGTATTGTGTCCTAAACCCGCTTTCATGGAGAGTGCGTAAGACTTCGACAGCGGCGATAACCCCTAGGATGCCGTCATAACGCCCGCCCCTAGGTTGGGTGTCTAAGTGGCTACCCATGGCCGTCATTGGAGCGCCCAATCCCAACGCACCGGCTTGTCTCGCAAACATATTTCCCATCTGATCCACCTTCACTTCACAGTCAAGTTTCTGCGTTTCGTCCGCGAACCAGCGCCGTACCCGGGCATCATCGTCGGAGAGCGCTAGGCGTGCCATGCCTGTTTGTGTTACACCTCTATGAACCATCAGCATGAGGTAAACCTTGACAGTTGGCGCGATTTGAACTCACTCGCCATATCGATGTGATGCACCCCATTGGCATGTATGATGAAGGGTCTCTTGCAACCGGTCCGCGTTGATCTTAAGCCCCGACAGCGGGTTCGCATTGGTGGAGAGCCGTCGCGCCTGGCATAACATATGGATTCTTTGTTTCATGCTCTCGTAGCCGATACACACCACTCAGGGGATGAGGAACAAAAGCGGTAGTGAGTCAAATACTTGCCTGACAGTGATAGCTACTCTGCAGTTATGGGATTTTGCAGTTCCCCTACCTCGGTTATGTTTGGCATTGCATTATCCAACCCATCCGTCTCTTTTATGGCGGGTGCTTCCGATTCGTGCGCCTTCTTACTACACGGCGCCCTCTTACTACAAGTGCCCTTTCTTTTTCTAGCACAATCCTTGGGGTCCGTCTATATACTACATAGTCCCCCTTTTGAATTGTGGATTTTGAGGTGCACCCAAATCTGGATTCATACCAGTTGAGCAGCAGCATATAGGTAGCCAGCGTAGCAGCATTTGCCAACACCTCCCGAACAGCTGAGCAACGATCGAAGAACAGTTGAACGCCGACTAGGTGATAGCTTAGTAGGTAGGTTCTGGAGCTGACGACTGAGGACGGCTGTAGCCCCATCATGGTCTTTGGCCCGTCGCGCAACAATGTTGTTTCTGTGTCGTCTATGTGCGCCTCGTGACATTCTAGATCCCTTCTATAGTGGGATGAAATATTCTACCCCGTATTCAAGAGTTGTCTAACAACTTTCAGCGTCACGAAAAGACTCCAAACTGCCAATTCTAATCAATCCAAGAGTGGGATGGTCTTCGTATGCAGTGCATGAGTGGGGTGAGCCCATAGTTAACAGAGATAGGTAACTTTGTCGATTACCATCCCGGCGGGCCTGGGGCATCTCCTCACAATGGTTGCGCTTATGTATCATCCGAGCGGGATTGACTTGTCAGAATACAACATGCTAATCCTAACCAGTTCAGGATGACTGCGTTCGACCCTACAAGGGCCCTACAAGGGTTGGAATAACCAACAATCCTCATGGCCAATAGCACGCCCTCGTCATTCCCCCATAAGATGCCTGGAATGGGGGATAGCATGCCGCCATGACCCAGGAACGGGAGCACACGGGATCGACAGCAACCAAAGGTGCTTCGGAGCCCATGGCAATCTTTGACGTCCTGGCCAGGCTTTATAGGGATCTCAAAGCGCGTCCTCGACAATATAGCTTCGGAGTTCATGATTGTCGACCAGAGCTACCAATCCAATCCGACTTCACCAAATGACAACATGGCCGCCAATGCTGTAGAGAAAGACTCCGCTACAGGGCTCGACGCGATGCCTGATGTGGAGAAAGGAACGATGGAGTCACCATCAAAGAGAACCAGTGAGATAGGCGAAGTAGATGACCCGTTTCAAGAACCACAATCGTCGTTCTGGGCCAAGCTCGCCGACCACGGTGTCGAGATGCGCGGCGCTGAGCCAGTGCCGGTGGAAAAGCGAACCGACACGCGTTACATCAATGTGTTCACCATCTTCGCCACGTCTATGACAAGCTTACTACCGTGAGCGATTTCCCCCCAAGCCATTAAGCCATCTCCCACCCCCTTTGACACATTCCGCGCTACGAGAATCAACAAAGCACTTTACGGCCAAACGGCTGATATTCATAGGATCGGAATTGGCTCCGCGGCCACTCTCGGTTACGGAATGACACTACGAGACGCCGCGCTGATGATCGTTTTCCTCCAGTTCTTGTTCGCGGTCCCTGCCGCGTACATCCTGACCCTCGCGCCCCTGACAGGAATGAGGCAGATGGTTCAATCGCGATATTGTTTTGGGTGCGCACCCAACCACGATCTGACGGAATTCGAGTCGGTAGAGGCCGTATTTGAGCTGACGATCACAGGAAATACTGCAATGTTCTAACCGCTATCGTCGTCACGCTTACCGTAGGCGGGTTTGGGGTGACGGCCAGCATCAACGGGGCGCAATGCCTTGCGGCCGTACGGCCCGGCACTCCGCCTGTCGAGGCTGCGATCGCAATCATCATGGTTATCTCGCTTGTCATCGCGTTTATGGGGTATAAGATCATGCACTTCTTTACGCGCTGGGCCTGGATCCCGACGCTCATCGCCATCATCGTCCTTGTAGGCGCCACGGGCGATCAGCTATGGCAGCAGTCACCCGCGCCACCGGACACATCTGCGAAGAACTATATGGGTATGGTAGCATTCACCGCTGGTAATATGGTCAGTTGGAGCAACGTCGCAGGCGACTATGCTTGTTACATGCCGCCGACAGCACCACGGCTTCGGCTTGGCGTGTATTGCCTTTTTGGCATTGCGCTGCCATATTCGCTTCTCATGATCCTAGGCGCTGCTATCGGCGGTGCCGCTTATGCTATCCCCGCTTGGACGACTGCCTATGAAGCCGGCGGGATTGGCGCGGTGATTGGCAATATCCTGATTACTCGTTTAGGGGACTTCGGCCGGTTTATCCTCGTCGTTCTTGGTCTTTCCGTTCTCGGTACATGTGGTCGAGACGTGTATACCGTCTCCTTCAACCTTACCGCGGTTGCTCCAATTCTTCGTAGAGTCCCTCGCATCATTCTCTCCATTGTCGCCACTGCGGCCATAATCGCTGTTGCGATCCCCGCCTCGAGCTCGTTCGTCACGTCCGTGACTGCGTTTCTCAGCATTATCGGCTACTATGCTGGTGCTTCTGTGACCTGCTTCTTAATCGAATATCTCTATTTTCGCAGGGGCAATCCTGATAGTCTCGATCCGAAGATATGGAATGACGGCCGCGCCCTACCCACAGGCCTGAGCGCTCTCGCGTCTGTTTTGATCGCGTGGGCTTTCATCATCCCTTCCATGCAAGCAGATTGGTATACAGGACCCATTGCGGAGAAGACGGGGGACCTAGGGTTTGAGTTTGCTGTAGTGGTTGCACTCGTAGCCTATTTTCCCATCAGATCCCTTGAAATCAGAATCAGGGGGCGATTTTGAGGCAGCGCCTTTACCATACATGTACTACATAGTACCTGTATAACAATATCCCATGCGGTTACTCAAACTCTCATAATGATAGCCTACCCTGATATATCGTGAAGTATATAGCAAGCTGGAAAGAACCCGAATATTTCATGACTTGGTTAGTTAGATCGCTCGAGGCTGCTATATCCTGGCCATCGGTAAATTTCCGATAAATAGATACCTGCAACTTCATTAGAACCTGATGCTTGTTTCTTCTTAGTAGCGTACCAACCTGCAATACTCCACCGTTTCCCAATCGCCCGAAGAAGTTTTACAATACCAAGAAGCGGCGCACCTAAGTCCGAGTCTTCCTGCTCGAGAATGAACCATTCGCATTCGCCCGCCACCGCGAATAGGCATTGGCATAAAAGCGGGCTCAGGACGTCCGGGCATTGCGCCTCATCCGGGCTTAATGAGTCTAAGATCCCTTGAACAAGGTGGCCAACAACCTTTACGACATCAATAATCCCAGTCATAGCTGCTCGTTGCAAGTCCGCCTCTTCGGAAGACCTTCCTTGGTCAGTGGAAAATTTCTCGTTGCAAGCATATCTATCATATAGAATAAGGCGACCAGATAAACACAGAGCCAGGGATATGAGGATTGAGCTATTAGGGGGCGAAGGCTCGTTGTCGATACTACTGAGGTGGGATGTCAGAGACATTAGAATGTGATGAAGTTGCTTTGCCTCTGACACCCGAAAGTTGAGAGATATGTCTTGCTCGTTCCGGTGGCGCAGGACACGCCCAAGAACATGGGCTGCTTGACATACGTTGGCGAATGATCCTAGACTCGTGTTATCCGAGAATGATGTAGCGAAAAATGGCTCGTTAATACCTATTCCGCCTTGATCCCATGTGGTCTCGTCGCAAGGTAGAAGCTCGCCTGGACTTGGCTCCGGACTCGCGAGCGGCGTGCCGTCAATGCCTTGGTTTGTAAATCTAGACAATGGTGTTAAAATTAACACGTCATCGGCCTTGGTAGTACAGGGTGAAGACATGCCTGTCGAGACAAAATACCGCCCACCATGCCCGTCTTTCTTCCTCTCTTCCAGTCCATGTCGGTGTATCTTTGAACAACTGGGCGGCATTCTTACGGTCATGAAAACCCATCATGACACAAAGTCGAGAGGCGTGGCCAACGCGAAGATAGGCGGCTGGATACACACCATGGCCGATCTCATAGGTAGCAAGTAAGATAACAGACTGCAGGAGCTGCAAACAAGGAAGACATGAACTCTCTACCCGAAACAAAGCCTCGAGGGCGGCCATATAATTCCCATTTGCTCTGGCTGAGACCCCGATGGACAAGGGCTCTGACAATAATTTCATGCACAGAAGCAAGAGTTGGAGTTGGGAGGGAAAGCCAGAACCCGAACCAAACTCGCCTATGTACCGTCGGATTCGTTTCCCACTCAAAATTGGTAGCCAATGGTGAATAGAGGAGAAGTAAATCTCATGGATCTTATGCATGTCGAGGATCAACATGGGGGGAGATGGTGTCGAAGGGATAGATGGATTCCAATCCGATGGTAAAGGTTTGCTGCAAACTTCCGAGTCGAGAAAAAACATGGCCGGGAATGTGTCCAAGTCCCCGTGAACCGATCCAGCATTGGTCGCGCACGACTCGTCTGACGCAGATATACCAGTTCTACCATTTCCATTTTGGGGATTGGGGGATGATTCTAAGTCCACGTCCTCGCCGGAGTTTCGGGCTCGCGGTGGATACTCGCAGCGTTTTTCAAGCCGAACACACTATCAAAGGAGTTATTACGGCAGTGTCGGGTATTTCCAACCACAGATACTTACCAGCGAACAGGCCGGTAGTTCTTTGGGACATTTGCGCTTAAGTCGCCTACGCATCGTAAGTATTATTACACCAACGGGGGGCTTCTCTCATACCGGCACGCAACGCAAGCGAATCGAGCTCTACGGTCCATATCGGGAGTATTCAACGTCAGTTTCAACTTGCCGGTGGCTTCAAACGGTGAGGTGAGCTAGTCCAGTCCGCCCAGTGTCAGCATCAGTATGCCAAAAGTGGGAGCGGACATACGGAAAAGAGCGGACTGTATCTTGACTTATATGAGTGTAGATCTGAGCTGGTAGATGTAAAGCGGGGAGTTCTAAACTACATCAATTGTAATCCGTACATTGAAATTCCGTAATACCAAATGACTCACAGTCAAACTCGAGGAATGGCGTTGAGCAAATAAATCATGTAAACATTGATCGGCCCGCCAGAATTCCGCGTGTATGACCTCTAACACAGGGGTACGAGGGAAGATTCTAAAGCTGAGGTCCGCTCACCTGGGCGGGCTGGTGGACGATGTGGCTTCAAGATGCCGCAAGAAATACAGATTAGGAGCGGAGGCAAAGGAAGCAAGAGGACTCAGGAAGCAAAGCCCACGAACTCCGCTGCTCAGCTAACAGCCCCTGGCTTATGTACATACCGAGTACATCATGTACCTACATCCCCTAGGTCTAGGCTGGCAAGGGGGTGCTGTGGTGAAAATTAGTATGAGGTTCCCCGCTTTGTAGCCTGTAAGCTGTAGCCCAGTAGCCTGGAGCCCAGTGCTCCCATCCACCAGGAGTTGACGAATTAGGTACTAGGGTGGTACATAGTACCTATAGATATATACATTACAAGCATGGATCTATTGATGGTATCCATAGGTACTATCCATAGTCCCTAAATTTCCTCCCCCCAACATCCTACGCCCTCTCTTATCTCATCTGGATGCATCACCACACCTAACATGAACTCATCAATGCACCCAGCCAGATACCGGGAACTAACTTACTAGAGATGGACTCGTACTCCCTTGGATGTCAACTTAGCAAACGGAACTTGGAAATCGTGAGCCCGTTCAACATCACTCTCATCCGTTTCGAAGAGCTCAAATTTCGGGCCACCCGATCGATAAACAACGGCCAAAATGAGACTCATTTCCGCCATAGCAAGACTACAAACGGCGAATGTTAGTAAGGTCTGGAACAGGGAACCATCATATGCAAAGGGCGGAATCAATGCGAAATTCGAAAGACTTACTTCATGCCCAGACAGTTCCTCGACCCCTTGGTGAAGGCAACGAAGCTCCGGTAAACTGCGGGATTCGGATTTCCCAACCACCGTTCGGGGATAAATTCTTTAGGGGACGGGTACACCTCCGCGTCGGTGTGCATCATGTATGTGGACATTCCTACAGTAGTCTATCGGGACAATGGTGAGCAATTATACACAGCAGTCCGACGAACGCCCTCTGTGAACTTACCCCCGCCGGGATGCTATACTCCTTATACTGAATTGGCATATCTGGTGAGATTCGGGGTAAGCCGCGCATAGTACCATAACTCAACCTGCATGCAGCAGTTAGTAATCCAGTTCGGTGACATCTAGCAAAGCGGCAAGGTGTTAACGGCGCACCGAAGAGCTTCCTTGAGGATTGCCTGCAGAAAGGGTAGCTTCTCGAGTTCCGCCCAGGTTGGGATTCGTTGAGGCCAGTCGATCATAGGGCTTCTAAGCTCATCTTCAAGCCTTTGCCTTATATCCGGTCGCGAGAGGATGTAATAGGATGCGAACGCCAGGGTATGCGAGGTGGTCAGGGTGCCACCGGCCAACAAAGTCTGGGCTTCTGTCGCGAGACGCTCTTCTGACCTCTCCGATAGCGGCATCTCGCTGTTCGCAATATGATGAAACAGAGACATCGCCGCATCGTCCTTCTCGCGAGCGCCTGATAATGCTTTCCGGATCTGAATCCTTGATTTCTGCGTCATAACCACAACGTCAGCACCCCCGAAAGCTCAGCCGAACTAGCGAGCGTGCTTTCATACCACTTTGATCTCGTTGAATGCTACACCCTTAGGGTAAGCCCATTCAAGAACTCGATCGGGAATTAAGCCCACAATCCTATAGCATGTTAGGGGAAGCACACCGTCGTGTTCTACCCGACTTACTTATTGATCCACGAGAAAGCAGTCAACAACGGTAGAGCTAGCGTGGCAGAAACAACAACGTCATACCTATAAAATGCCATGTTAGCAAGAGCTTACCCAGGCCGCAAAAGCTCGGCGAGACGCACCAGTCCGCGCCCCAGTTGGCTTGGTCGAGATATCGATCGCCGTATTGTTCGCTACTCCCGATGCAAATGCTTCTAACCACATCACCTGTGTACCCCGAAAACGCATGCTCAAGGGAGACAACCGCATTTGTGCCCTCAAGTTCCCGAAGCCGGTTCTCGAAACGAAGAGCAACATCAGCAATCATCGGCTGCAAGCGGGTGACGCCTAGCCGAGAAAAGAACGGCTCCATGGGCTTTCTTCTCCGTCGATGCAGATCATGGTCGGCCGTTTGAACATGCGAGTCTACCACCAAGTATCAGCGTTAGACACCTCAGATAGTCGATGCCTTCACCAAGAAAGCCAAGGAGAGGGCTCATATATTCACCATCGTAACCGGATCCCGAGAAGATGTTTTCTGGTTTGTTGGTCTTCCGCTTGCTCTCGACGACGTATATCTCGTCGTAAAAATCCCTGTCGCGAATCGAGAGCTCATTGGGGGTGATCCGAACTATTGGGCCTAGCAGATATAGAGTCAGGTTAAGTGTACGGTAAATCCCATCATCTTTGCTAGTTACTGGGTACGTGGGGAGGTAAGTAGGCCTATGAGTGAAAGCAAAATACCGTAGACATTATGCATCCGTTCCACTTCAAACGGGTACCGGCCCTGACGCCAGTAGTCGAAGTAAAATCGGTACCAGCTTGTCGCGGCCGCAAGCCGAGGCCCTGGGATCTTGGCCAAAGGTGAGAAGTACAGTCGGTAAATGACAAGACATGTGGAGTATAGCAAGTAGACACCGAGAAGGCCTATTGCTACCGTAGCTAGATGCTCGATACGGCTCGAGATGTTCCCCGCCATTTTCCCACTTGTAGAGTTCCCCTGGTGTGTTGGAATGGCAAGGAATATTGAAGGTATAGTCGAAGGGGATGAAGGGTAACTTATACGAAATTGATCTAATGCCCATAGGAACTATTGCATCCTTGCCCCCCGTGCCTCAAGGAGGCGCACTTGGTCTCTGGGTTCCATAGTACGTAACAAATAATACCTTCAATTCAGTTCAAAGTAACAGGTATTCTGAGTGTATATGAGCAATCGAAGTATGTGTAGGTATTGTTACTAATGTCAGTAACATGCTGCCCCGTGCCATTCAAGGTGAGAGCAGATATCGCTTGAGTGCTCGTCCAAAGACTCCAGCTCATCGGACGGGCTCAACGTTCCGATGCATTGGTATACATGGACATTCCGCGGAAGGTTTAGGGCTGAACACTTCAATATGGATAAGCCAATACCACAGACGGAATTTATCATGCGCGCACATTAAGGGACCACCAGCAATTGTCAGTTCATTGGATATCGTATGTTTACCTAGTACCTATGTCTCATCCTATTCGTCCCACCTAGTAACCTTTAAGACGTCTAGAGTGTGATATAGCCCACTCAGTATATATAACCTTGTCGTGCCCCATGAACACATCACATTTAGCGAGTCCGAACATGTGCATGGGTTGGCCTAGTGTGTAAATCCCTACCGGGCAGCCTGGGTGCCTGGCAGTATACGCAGACTGCCTGGTGAAATGTGCCGCCCGATGCTGACGGTGGATCATGATCATTTGAGGTAAGTCCCTATAGGGCACTATAAACCATGAACACATCAATAGTATATCATCGCCAAGGAGGGAGCCGTGCGGACTTGGGGGCGCCCAAACGGTCAATTACAAAAGGCCATAGCTGGGGAAGCCAGCAACCGATATGTACCTAGGTTACATATATGTACTAAAGTAGACCGGATTTTGTATCAAGTTGTTTTTGGTCTCTCGGGATTGAAGATATCTTCAACAGCAGCGAATACAGTAATCGAACATCAAGCCACACAAGAACCAGCATCGAATCCGTTCTACTCAAGATTACCATCGTAGACCCTACTGGCCCACGAAGGAGCGTCAAAGAGGCCTTTGATATGAAAGATGCCGCTAACCTATTCCTTAGCAGAAAGTTCTCCATGCTTGTGTTACCTGCTGAAGAGAAACTAGTCAGCACTATAGAGGTAGTTCATGATCAATGAGGTCGGAATATAAATGCATCTATGATACCTAGGTACCGGGGCTCCATCGTATCCCATCCAGAGCCCGAGCAATCTTTGTCCACATACTCCCTAACTTCAAATACATGCATACTAGGTAGTTAGTTATGCAGCAAGCTGGAAGACATGCACGATTTGCATAGATCGTTCGGGAAATTAAATCGAAACAAGAAAAAAAGGGGTTTCGCATTCGCCTAGACTCACGACCTCGCGAGCCTGATTGAGGTCTGAGTTCGAGTGAAATATTCGGAATTGAGGCGTCGGGCTACCAGGTACCTGGTACCCAGTAGTTAGAGTCGTTGCAACTTTGCAGTACGTCTAATAGAAGCTTCCAGTAAGTTGATCGAGTATCGCGATAGGAAACCTGTGAATTTTATTTCGCTGCGTTCCGAATCGTGTCTAGAATACGGAACCCGCCAAGATTGCGTTGTCGACTCCAGTATAGACCAAAGATGCCAATGGCTACAGGGCTGCAAAGCGTTGCGATCAATCCACGCATCAGAACCTTGCCTTGATGGTTGCTCTTTGCCACTACCTCAGAGTACCTTTCGTTCCCAAAGCTCACGCGAGAGTATTTGGTCTGCCAGCCTAGGCTTGGTAAATGTGCGGACATAAACTCTTCCAAAAACTTGCGGAGACGATACGTGGGGCTTAGAACTGACGCCCGCATCTCGACGTAGTTTTGCAAAGCGAGGTCATTAATAGCATGGGCATCTGGGACGCGGAGGGATGAATATTCGGTAAGCGCCAATCCTCTCTGAAAATCTGTGTCGGTCGAACCAGAGCTGTCTGGATTATTGTTCTCGGTAGCAGCATGTTTATCTAGGATGGAGAAGAGGATACGGACATCTTCAAGCCCGGCATTCATGCCTTGGCCGTAGAATGGGACCATCGCGTGTGCTGCATCACCGAGAATTACCACAGAGTTAGAATAGTGGTATGGTTGACACTTGATACTGATTAGGGGTAGGTGTGGGTTTGTCTTGAACGAGGAGACGAGTTCGTCCGGATTTATTAGCGATGTGACTCCTGGGAAATGCTGGTCGAAAAAAGCGGGCAGCTTCGATGGCTCAGCTTCTAACTTGGCGAAATCGGGACCGGGTAAGAAGAGAGTACAAGTGAAAGAACCGTCCTGGATTCAGTTAGTATTTTCGACGAGAAAGTGAAGCCGGTGCTATCATGACGGTACCTCGCTAGGAATGGCGATGAACATGAACTGCTTGCCAGGCCAAATATGAAGATGGTTGGGCGAAATGCGAAAGGGGGACTTTGCGACTTCGGATTCCCTTTCTTCTCTGGGCTTAATCTGAAACTCGCACCATAATGTGTCAATGTACTCTTGCTGATAATTCATCCTCGTGAATTTCATCAAATGATATCGGACAGCTGAATGCGCTCCATCGGCACCTATCATGAAGTCGAATGAGATCTCAACCTCTTGAGGCCGGCCGAAAGATGCTTCTTCGCTGCGGACCTCGAACCAGGCTTTGCGCCGTTTGAAATCCGCGCCGGTGAGTTTATGGTTGAAGAAGAATTTGACATTAGGCATGGCGCCTAAGATATCCAGGAGTCGTGTATTGAGACCAGCCCTGTCCGCAGCGAATATCGTCTGTACTTGCAAGTCAATAAGAGGGGACAGTTTAAGGAAGTAATTACAGAACACTGAATTACCCTTCCGTGGATGTCGTAGTCCTGAGGCTCCTCGAACAGCTCTCCAGAAGGGCGCCTGCCATGAATCATCCTACCCCTCATGGGTATTGTTGCTGAGAAGACATGATCGAGGAGGTCTTGCTGGCCGGAATGACGCATAGCATTGATACCTCTTTCGGAGAGCGCTAGGTTAATAGACTTGGTGAAGTTCAGCGGTGTCGTAGAAGGATCCCGCAGGTCTACTCTGCATCAGTATCGGCTCATACAGCAAGTTACATCCACCGGTTAATACACGTTGAGCGGAAGAAGCTGCGTTGAGAACGGTGACATACCACCTCGAAGCTCGTATATCTCGACGTCGTGGCCTCTCTTGGCAGCAAATAGCGCAGCCAGAGAACCAACGGGGCCAGCTCCTACTACTACATATTTCTGACTGGGCATCTTTGGACAACTTGTGAGAAGTTGGGAACCGTCGTCTTGTACTATACACTCAGGAAATTGAATATGATACAGGGTTTATCGTTACGCATATAGGTTGCGCTTATGATTATGGTTGAGATGATTCAACATTGCCTCTCCGTCAGCCCGATGAATCGTAAGTTGTCGGTCTAAGTTTCTTCAAGTGAGAAATCCATGGCGGCTAGACGCGGAATCAAAAGGACCAAAGACCATATCGGATTTCATAGGTAATATTGACATTGCCTTTCCTATCAGTTCTTATCAGTCGTGATTATGGATGCATATAGAGGGTAGTTACCTAGTAGGTACCTAATGTTTGCGTGCACCTAGACAGTATAATGTACAAATCGGGATAAGAAGAAGCCAAGATTAGACCCTTCGTCCCACCATCCCCACTGTGGGCAAAAGAGGCGCCGGAATTGAAAATTCCCTGAAGCCCTGGGAAAAGTGCCTAAGCAATAGGTAAGCAACGCCGACATTGAACTTCTTCGTTTAGTTTCCAATAATCCATAACTTTATTATTCTCTCTTTCTCACACATATCAACTACCCAGTACTAGGTAGTCCTTGTGGCCGGCTGTTATATAGTCTTCTACTACGTTCTTAAACTCCTTTCGTCTTCTCTCCCTACTTCCCCCCCTTCCCTTTTTCATCATTACTGCCGCCTCTCCATCATGGCCACCGAACCACCAGTCAAGAAAAAGTGTTTAGGGGTAGGGTGCGATAATGACGCTTCGGCTCTACAATGTCCCACGTGTCTGAAAATGGGTATTAAGGACAGCAACTTCTGCTCGCAAGATTGCTTTAAGAAGAATTGGGTTCGTATGCTCCAGCCTTTGATCCGGCTTTTGCGCTCAAATCTAACCTTTTCTTGGATCCTAGAATGATCATAAAGCCTTACACAAAGTCGCACAAGGCAAGACAGCAAACGGTATTCTTGATGCTATCAGAACTCCCAAAGTCGTCTCTAAACCTGATCCAGCAACCGGCTTTTACAACCCCTTTCCCGCCTTCGCCTATACCGGCCCTCTGCGCCCTGTTTACCCCTTGTCAGAGAAGCGAACAGTTCCTAAATCAATACCGCATCCTGATTACGCCGATTCCGGACTTCCAAAGAGCGAGCGATTTATCAACCGAAACAAATTTGACATCCTCGACGCCCAAGGGCAGGATGCCATGCGAAAAGTCTGCAAATTAGGGCGAGAAGTTCTGGACGTCGTCGCAGCCGAAATTAGACCTGGCGTCACGACGGATTATCTGGATGAAGTCTGTCACAAGGCCTCAGTGGAACGACAAGTAAGAGCGCATTCTCCAACTCACACGGGCCATATTATATTGTAAATAAAAACTGATCCTCAAAGTGTTACCCTTCCCCTTTAAACTACAACTTTTTCCCTAAGTCGATATGCACATCAGTTAACGAAGTTATCTGCCACGGTATTCCGGACCAACGGGTGCTATTGGACGGGGATATCATCAACCTAGACGTTTCGCTATACCATGGGGGCTACCACGCGGACCTAAACGAGACTTATTACGTGGGCGAGAAGGCCAAGGCAGATCCCGACTCGGTTAGGGTGGTTGAGGCGGCGCGAGAGTGCCTAGACGAAGCAGCCAAGCTTATCAAGCCTGGGACTCTGATACGCGAATTCGGCAACGCCATAGAAAAGCACGCCAAGTCAAAGAACTGCAGTGTCATCCGAACCTACTGCGGCCACGGCGTCAATAGTTTATTCCATTGTCCGCCCAACGTACCGCACTATGCGAAAAACAAGGCTGTAGGGGAGTGTAAGCCCGGCATGACCTTCACTATCGAACCGATGATTGCGCTTGGAAAATACCGAGACGTTACCTGGCCCGATAATTGGACCAGCACGACGATTGATGGGAAAAGAACTGCCCAATTTGGTGAGTTTGCACAGCGCAGCTCCGTGTCTATATATGTTGCTCGCTAACCCCCTCTTCAACACAGAGCACACCTTCCTCGTAACCGAAACCGGAGTTGAGGTATTAACGGCGCGGACGGAGAATTCGCCCGGTGGCCCTGTTCCGATGCCAACCGCCGAAAGTTGAGGAAGCAGTAGTAGTCAGGACCGATAGTATTGAATTCAGGTCGACGCCTCCAATGAGCCATGACCTTTGATGATACGATTTGGCATTGCATCCTGTCTTAGGCGTTGTTTAGCGTGGCATACCATCTGCTGCAGGAGGGAGGACATAAACCTGCTACATGGATGAATACCTAGTAGGTAACGTTGATCCATAGAAGTACCCAGAGTCTGAGTCCGCCCCGTGAAATGCTTCAGTACCGGCGAAAGTGCTTGATATTCTCAGTAGGAGTCATCAATGGATCAATAGGCCCCAGGAGGCATACGTGGTGGATCATACATGATATCATCTGGGTCTACATGGTAATTTCCAGTACTAAGACAATATTACCTACCAGCCTTACTGCCCAGCCGTTAGGAGTATCTATCATTGGGCACCTACCTACCTAGGTACTTAGTATATATAAGATCTATTGTATGTACCTAGTAGTATCTGCTGAGCCCCTTTTTGAATTGCCCAGGAACTTAGGTCCAAGTCGAGCCAATCCTTAGCTTCGAGTCCAGGCGCCCCAATCCTCACATGCTGTTGGCTATTATGCATTGATATGCCGTTGCATGTGATAATTTACATCCAGAAGACAAAAATTATTTTCTTCCAGGAAACAATATATAGAGACCCTTCGATCCAACTAATCAGGCTGCCGGGTATGTTTTACGCAACACCCGTGACGCCAAACATGTGGTTAGGGGAATAAGGCCCACTCCCTAGAAGGGTCCTTCAAATGACAGCCTGTTAAGCAAAGCGATCGCACAGGAACGCTTATGTTGAGTGCAATAGACTTGATATAATAGAGGATTATCTATCCCTTCAAAGAGTAGTAGCTGTAGAATCCTGAGCGTCCAGTGTAACCCACAGATAGATCAATTGTGTGTATGTAGGTTATTACGTTGCCTGCCCCTCCATTTTCCAGCCTCCAGCGTGGGGCTCAGCTCCTATCAAAGATGGTTAGCCCTGGAGGACAAAAAGAAAGAAAAAAAGCACCTAGTACTGTGTACCTACCCAGTACTTATAGCGTGTGCATAACCCGCTACAAACTACTAGTAGGTACCAGGTACTACGTATGTAGGACTAGGTATCAATAGATCTATTGATATGTACTTACCGGTAGCTGTTAGGCGCCGTAGACCTAAGAGCTTAGCCGGAAAGCTTCAATAAGCTTAGAAGCTCTGCTGCTTCCAAGTTCGTCAGGTCCGCGGGTCCTACCTTAGTACATGTAGTGTTAGTTCTCCGTTCTCCGTTCTCCTCATTCTTCCCCAAAGAAAGGGAAGGACAGGCAGACAGGCAAGCAAGCAAGTAAAGCGTTTTTTTTTTTTTTTTAATTTTCGAAATTTTCTACTTCGCGCGAGCCGCTTTCATCATCCACTATCCACCATCCGCCCGCACAAAAGTCCCATTCGATTCAATTCCATTTTTCCCAAAACATCCGACCAAGTTAAATTAATCGCGGGGATTCCGACGACGACACGTATCTACTTGGGATTCCAGGGTTAACTATAGGTATCCAGCACTCCAATAATCGCTGTGGACTTTTTTTTGGCTGTCGCGAACTCTCTGTACCCGCTTCGACCGAAAAGGGACCTGCGGACGTGCTGCAGCCTTATCTCCGCTTTCTATCGATTCCGACTTTCGATTGACCAACTTTACCTTACCTTACCCGTGGACTTGACCTTGCCAACTTGCGCTCCTTGTTCGTCACCGAGCCAAACCAGCGCGAAAAGCTTACACAACTGTCGACCATCGCATTGTGTAGTGAGCAACCGTTGCTGTTGCTTCATACCAAAATAATTCCCTTCGCATAGACCTAAGCGCCTTCGAGTTAAGTCAAGGACACAGCTGCCAAAATGTCGGGAGAGGCGTGGCTCTATCTCTTCGCGGTGCTCATAAACGCCGTCAACCTGTTCCTCCAGGTTTTCTTCACGATTATGTACAGCGATTTAGAATGGTACGTGCAATATGTGTCTAGCCTAGGGGCATCCGTCGTTTGCATCCTAGACTCGAGCTGTGCACAAACGCACCTCCATGATCTACGTCATTGTTTCTCTTGTTCGCTCTAAAGGGGGATCTTCGCTAACAACATGCTTAAGTGATTACATCAACCCTATCGACCTTTGCAACCGCCTGAACACCTACATCATCCCCGAGGCCGCCGTACATGGGTTCCTAACATTCCTGTTCCTGATCAATGGGTATTGGATGGCACTGGTTCTCAACCTACCCCTTCTAGCCTGGAATATCAAGAAGTACGTTATGTTTCCACCAGCGCCAGTCATTCACCCTCTAATCAGATTCCGACTAACCCCGTGGGTAGGATTGTCGACAATACTCACCTTCTTGATGCAACTGAAATCTTCCGGAAACTTAACGTCCATAAGAAGGTAATCCTTGCTCGCCCCTTCTCCTCCAACACCCGTGCCAGAGTTGACATGTCTAATTGTGGCTATAGGAATCATTCATCAAGCTCGGCTTCCACCTAGTCATGTTCTTCTTCTACCTATACAGCATGATCGTCGCCCTGATCAAGGACGAGACAAAATAGGTTTTGGCACGCCAAGACAAGCACAACAACAGAAGCAACGCGTAATGAGGCGGCTTTGGCGGAATGTCTCTCATGAGCTACGATTACTCGGAAGTTCCTGGTGCATAAAGGAAGGGATGCCATACTAGACAACTGGAGAGTTCTTTGCGTTGTGAAATTTTTGGATGGACAGACAAAGAGGTAGTTGGAGCAGATTAGCCGAGCTGGGAAAACGTGTCCGCATTCGTGGAGATTCAACTACTATTGTTGATCCAAACAGTATGGAACGCCATACAACGGGAGCGGCAGTAGCGACGAGTGCGAGGGGCTCGAAGAATTCCTTGAAGCGAGCTTGAGAGCGCATGGAACTACCAGTGTGTGCGCCTTGATCGGCTCGGGAATTTTCATACATAATGAAATGACAGAATAATACCCCGAAATGTGCCAGCGTCGTCAATATGTTACCCATGAACGAACCTGAGCCGAGGCATTGTTGTATTTGCCGATTTATGATTGCTTGACCATCCAGATACTTCCAGGGTTTCCCGTAACAACATATTAGGTAGGCCACGTCTATGGACAGCGACATACCCTTGGCATTCGCCGAGGTTTTAAAAAAAACGTTCTGGGGGATATGCAACTATCGGCTCAGTTAATCCTCCATAAGTAAGATATGTACATACACCAGCTAGACGCTTGACGATTTGAAAATTTCATTCGGAATAAACTACAAATATTGGGCCTACTTCTCAATTTTACCTGTTGAGACATGTCCTTAATTAGGTACCTGGTTTTATACAAATTTCTTATGATACGAATTTTATTGCGGATGTGGTAGCAAGATTGATATCACGACCTATAGATAACGGGTGCATGCAAGTACATATGCAACACTACTAGGTAAGTTATAGGTACTAGGTACCTATGTACCTAGGAGGTACCCTGTGCTTCCAGGCCTTAAACACCAAAATTTCCCCATTGTAATACGCGCCTAGCAACCATCCATCGCAACATCGAAAAAAAAGAAATCCAGCAAATATGGACGGCTTCAGCGAATATCCGCCAAATATGGCGCCTCAAGATGCGCTTGTTGTACGAGAACAAGCCGAACCCGATCACGCTGTCGTGCCTTACACGGGTGAGGATCTAGCGCGACCTAAACTCGGACCTTTAAACCCATACAAAGACGAAGCGAGCACCCTAAAGCGCAAAAACGTCCTCACCGGCCAAGCCGAGGAGACCTTCCTAAGCGAGCATACGTTCCGTAGCAAGCACCGTGCCGTCGAACGCAAGGGTGGCCCCGAAAGAGAGCACCAATCCGGTGTTGTGGTCAAAGAAGAGGCGGCCAAGTTAAGAGCTTCGAGGCAGAGGAAAGGCGACGCCACTATTGCCGATGGTGACGGCGCATATGTCGGGCCTTGGGCGAAATACAAAAAGGATGAATACGAAGAAGTAGGAGAGGACGAGGAACTGGCTAGCGACGAAGAGGTGGAATATGTCTACGAAGATGACGAGGACGTCGTGGCAAGCGGCACTGTTGTGTCGGCACCGGTGGACGCTCTAGCCAGGAGGAAGGAGGTCGAGGTGTTGGGGGCTGAGCAGACGATATTCCACGGTCAACAAGAATACGATTACCAGGGCAGGACTTACATGCACGTACCACTAGACCTGGACATCGATTTGCGGAAGGAGGTTGGCAGCATAACGAACTACATCCCCAAGAAGTTGGTCCACACGTGGAAAAATCACGGCAACCAAGCCGTCACCGCCCTCCGATTTTTTCCCAACTCTGGCCATCTATTGTTGTCGTCTGGGGCAGATACCACCGTCAAGATCTGGGACGTGTACCACCAGAAGGAGCTGCTTCGAAGTTACCTGGGCCATTCCAAGGCCGTCTCAGACGTATGCTTTAATAATGACGGCACACAGTTCCTCTCGGGGTCGTACGATCGACAGATGAAGCTGTGGGACACGGAGACGGGCGCGTGCGTCAGCAAGTTCACGACGGGCAAGACACCGCACGTCATCAAGTTCAACCCGTCGCCGGAGCACGCACACGAGTTCCTGGCCGGCATGTCGGACAAGAAGATCGTGCAGTTCGACACGCGCACGCGCGAGCTCGTGCAGGAGTACGACCACCACCTCAACGCCGTCAACACCATCACCTTCGTGGACGAGAACCGGCGCTTCATGACCACGTCGGACGACAAGTCGCTGCGCGCCTGGGACTACAACATCCCCGTGCCCATCAAGTACATCGCCGAGCCGTACATGTACCCGATGACGCGCGCCTGCCTGCACCCCTCGGGCAAGTACGTCGCCTACCAGTCCTCCGACAACCAGATCGTCGTGTACGGCGCCAACGACAAGTTCCGCCAGAACCGCAAGAAGAGCTACCGCGGCCACAACAACGCCGGCACCGCCATCGACGTCGCCTGCAGCCCCGACGGCCAGTTCCTCGCCTCCGGCGACTCCGCCGGCTTCCTCTGCTTCTGGGACTGGAAGACCTGCAAGATGTACCACAAGCTCAACGCCGGCGACCAGCCCATCACCTGCGTCCAGTGGCACCCCCAGGAGACCAGCAAGGTCGTCGCCGCCGGCTTGGATGGGATTATTCGGTACTGGGACTAGGTTTGGGTTATAGGGTGGAGATTGTACGTATGTGGTGTGGCATGGCACGGCGTTTTGGGGTAGATTGGTTTCAATCGATTCAAAGTAAGCATTGTCGATACCACGAGGTGCTCTGAAGAACAACGGAAGAGAAAAATCGCGAATGCAGACACACGTTTACCTAGTTTAACGACTTCCATACAATAATGGCATTACCCTTGACATACGACGAAGTCTATTGCTGATGATAGTCACTGAGCTTCCCGGTACCTTGGAATCAAATCACGTCTCAGAAATCCAAGTCAACAATATTTTGGGTCTTTTTTATTTTCATTCATTATAACTCCACCTAACTTCACTCGTAGCTTTTTGGCCCCCAAGGCCATATCCATCCCGTATCAAAGAACCAAGGCATTGTTGGACCTCAGATCGGATCATATTACAACTCAGCCCGATCGATTGTCTAAGTAAAATACTTATACCCCTCTGAGCGTCACCTGTAGCAACTACTCAGTCTATCCTTGAAGATAGAATGGCCATCACTTAGACATTAAGTTCGGCCGTCGTCGCTTTTTCGATGGTGCTCCTATACCGCTGAAGCTTCTTGTCTAGGGCACCCCCTTCCCCGCAGAACCTCTCAACAATCTCTACACTACGACCGATATATCTGTAGCGTGGTTATGTGTTAGCCTCCGTTCTAGCGGCTCCAGGATGAAAAAAAAGGAGAATATCTTACAGCTCAGGTCTTAACATATTATCGAGCTCGGACCAAATAGGCTTGAAGAACTCGGTATTCTTTATCCGTTCAACGACGTCATTCGGCTTGCCCTCCATCTTGACGGTGTAGGCGGCTTGGTGGGAGAGGACGCGGATTTGTTCGTGGGCTTCTTGTCTGGACTCTCCGTGAGCAACCAGCTTCATGATGATGCTCTCGGTAATCATGAAAGGGAGTTCTTCCCGCACGCGACTCTGGATGCGCTTTGGGTACACAACCAATCCATCCGTGATGTTGTCAAGACTAAGAAGGATGGCATCAGCAAGGAGAAACATCTCGGGTATATCCATGCGACGAATGGCACTATCATCCAACGTTCTCTCCATCCACTGGTCGGAGAGCGTGTTCGCGAAGTTGGCCGGCTTGGATATTAGCTCTCTCGCCAGACTGTAAACCCGTTCGGATCGCATAGGGTTTCGTTTGAAGGCCATGGCAGAAGATCCGATCTGGTTCTTTTCAAAAGGCTCTTCGATCTCCTTCCAATTTGCAAGATGTCGAATGTCACCACAGATCTTCTGGGCGGTTGAGCCGAGACCAGCCACCGCGTTGGCGACCAGCAGGTCAACCTTACGTGTGTACGTTTGTGTCGAAACATCATAGCAAGCTTTGAAGCCCGCCTTTTTGCAAAGAAGCTCATTAAGCTGGTCGCATTTAGAGGCATCACCTTTGAAGATCTCCAGGAACGAGGCTTGCGTTCCCGTGGTTCCTTGGGCGCCACGGAATTTAAGGTCTTCCCGAACGTGCTCGATATTCTCCAGGTCGAACATCAAGTCTTGGGCCCACTGAGCGGCTCGCTTTCCCACGGTGATGAGCTGCGCAGCTTGCAAATGGGTCCACGCAAGGGTCGGCTCGGCTTTCCATTTCAGGGCGAACGTGGTCAAATTTTGCAACACCTTAGCAAGTCTCGAAAGCAACAGATCCATGGCATCTCGCATCAGGATGAGTTCGGTATTATCAGTCACCTGCATAACCTGTAAGGATTGACGTCCACGGTGCTACGTGGGGGTCTCACGCACATAACAACTTGTGGCTCCATAGTGAATAATACCAGCGGCAGAAGGGGCGACGGCTCCATATGCGTGGACATGCTAGTCGCAGGTGTTAGCCAGTAACATAGATGAGCCGCGTGTGGGTTCTGCACGGCGTTGATCCTTTTGGCGTAAAACAGCAACTCACGGCCATCACGTCCTATAACATCGCTGCTAGTTAGCTATCCTACTGTGCTAAACATGGCCGCGAACGGTCGTGGGTCCTGGCAAGTGGGCCTACATGTCTACGTATCTTCTCTTCGACACGTGCTACATAAAAATCCTCGTCCGTAACCTCAAGGTGGGCCCGCATCTCTTCCAGAGCTTCGGGGGTGATCGTCTCAGCTCCGAGCTCCTTCTCACTCTCGGCCAGGTAGAGCCATAGCTTGCGCCACGTCGAATGACGCGAGCGTTGACTGAAAAGCCGTGACATCTCCGGGCTACAATACCGGGTTGTCAAGGTCGTCTGATAGGTATCGTAGCCATTGGGGCTGCGCTGGGCCAGCAATTGCTGAGGCTCTTCTTGAGGCTGAGTCTGCTGAGTAGCGTCGACCATATCGTGGTATGTATTGAGATACGAGTTAATCCTAGGAATGAGGTGGTTGTATGTGGATGGGCAGAGATCTGGCTAAGAAGATTAGACACCGCCGGGTTTAGGGTAGAGTGAGCAGATCGATAACGGAAGAATGATGATTTAGTAGAGGGGGGAGACAGGACGGGCAATGTCTAGGTGGTGGGCTACCGATTTAAAGAATTTTTTATTCTCTCTCCCACCAGGACAGAAGATGAGAAAATCGGGAAAAAGATGGACTACTAGGTACCTAGGTAGAAAAGGATTCACCAAATTGTTAATGACAGCGCCTCAGGTGGGTGGTGGTAGTGGTTGTAGTGGTGTTCATGGTGGGGTTAAAGGCTCTAGAACTTAAGTTTTTTTTTTTTTTTTCAGACGAGCTGGAGATGAATTGATCTGAAAAATAAAATACCCCTCACCGTGGTGGGGTTACAATTGTTGCCCAGGTTCGCCCAGACTTTGCCCAGGATTCCTGCCTGCATGTAAAATGCAGTAGCGTATAGAACTTGTACTTTGTACCTGCTTATACGTGAACCAATCTCAATCAATCCCAATTCATCTCACCAATCTGGATCTCGTTTCTGCCGTGTACTGGACCCGAACCCTTGAAAGCCTCATGTGGTTTCCATGGATCAATGTACCTCCAAGCCCCTAAATCCCCTAAAGCCCCTAAAAGCCATAAGGCTTCAGGGTTCTGATGTTGTTTCAGATCCGACCCGGCACCGGCACGCCTAGGTGACCCACTCCCTCTCTCCGATTCCGCTTTCCACCAATGGCTGGCAATTTAATTCTACGCATATTTCGTCCCTCACAAGTTATTCGCGCACCGAATCTCGCAATTTTACTTCGACTTCGAACACACACCCGTAAAAATCAAGGAGTGGTGGATGGATATATGAATATAGAGACGGAAACCCGAAGAGCATTATTCTTTTTGGCTCCAGATTAGAAAATTCAGTAAATTGTGCTCTTCGAATTATTTCTAAGTTGACGTCTTGATAGGTGAAAGATAGACGGTGCGGTCCCCATCGCTGTGGAAGTCGTGGAGGAACAGAATCCGCATTGTACATCAAGACGCAGAGTGCCTCCCATTATCCAAATGTTATTACCACAAATTCCTCCTTCTGCGCAAAAAGTGCATAGCACTTAGTCTATGCTCCATTCCCTTGAGGGGCCCTAATACAGTGTTGCGATAAGGGCCGAGGAAGTCCTGATGTCGATGAGCCCCCTATTCTAGGGTCGGGTCAAGCGGGTTTACCAACTCTTACATTTTGGTCAGTTATTTACCTAGGTAGGTAATCGACCAAAGCAACCTACGCTACCATTGAAAGCATGACCCCTATGGTGACTCTTGGTCTCATTCTAGTCCCTACTCGGTACCTGCGTAATGCCAGATCATCATCATCAACTCAGGTTGACTCGAGTAAAACCCACGACGAAGGGGGTGGCAAATATGCTCGCCCGCAATAAGCATATAATCACGGATCGACCTCACTGACGGCCCTAAACATCCCTTCCCTCATGGTGGGGTACCCATCTCACCCCAATATCACAACACCTCAACTTACAGCAGGAAACAGTAGCATAAAACATTTATAGATATCCATAAGTACCTAGGTAGTGTAGCAATGACCGTATCCTATCATGAAGAACAAAGCTAATGAGGAAAGATAGCCCATACATTCCGCTCCAGTAACGATGTCCGCCTGTATCATCCTGCCGCCATCACCGCCAGTCCTCACTCAAGCCATCATTGCTCAAGACGTTTCCAGAGGTCCAATTCTCCCGCTCATCCAAGTCCCAGCTTACCCATCCCAACCAATTGTCTTCCAACCGGCACCACTCCTTCGACCTGTTGCCATTTTGCCTCCGGTGCCCGCCATTCCCATTGTGTCCGTTGTGCCAGCAGCCCCAATGGGCAGCTACCTACTACCTGCCCCGAATGCGATTCTACTAAGACGGATCACTTAGACGAAGCCATCAAATAACCTTACGATAAGATGCAAATTCTTGTGGTCCCTGGGGCGAGGCATAGCCCTGTAGGGTAGACATAGGGGTTCAGCGAATGCCAACGTGATGGCGCATTCAGTACCGGGATATAGACATTTCAATCCGCCCTATATCATTAATTAATATCACAATAGGCATTTACGAAACCAAACACCAGATACAAGGAGTAATTGTTGATTATAATTTATTTGGTGCACGTAGCAATCTCTATGTAGGCCCGAAGTTGTCCGGTGCGAATGGGTCTGATCGATCCCCAGTTAAAGGTACCTCTCTTAAAGGTACCAAAGCAATGGGAATCTAGCAGAATTTCCAGACCATCGCTAGCATCACAACGAGCACGGCTAGGACAAAGACGCACTGAAGCTGCTCGGTGGCCCTATCGTCAGTCTTGACAACATTTACAACCCTACCACCGATGGGTTGGCCAGCCTGGTCAACCCAGCCAAGCGCGCCGATCTGCTCAGAGAACTCCTTTCGCTGTGAAATCGTTAGCATCTTGCTCTTGAAAACATCCATGTCGCTTATAACGTACGAGCTTCGCGATATCTTGGCGCACAGAGACCAGCTCAGCATGATGAGCTTGGTTGGTCAATAAAGCCTGGTGCTGAAGTTCTTGATAAGAGATCATGTGGTGTTTCTTCAAGTCTTCAACGCAGGCCTTGATCTCCTTGGCTTGCTTTAGCAGGTGTTCATAAAGCCGATCGCCGTTGTTTCGTAGATGGTTGTAGCAGTTGTTGATTTGCGTTAGGTTATACCGCACGGCTCCCAGAGTCTCTTGCATGAGTTCCTGTTTAACAATCCCGTTAGCAAAATGCATCTCTCATTCTAGGCCATTCCTGTTGTATAGGACTTTCTGCTCTTCCCAGCATCGTTCTGCGTGAATGCGGCCTCAGGCCTAAGAAAGCCCGGGCTTTACCGTAGATACCAGCCAAAGTGTCCGTTAATGTTTTCTGGGGTTCACGGTACTATAGAAAGACGTGGACAACATAAGCAGGTAAATGGTGAATAACTTACAATCAACTTCTCGGCCGATTGCTGCGCTGAAGCGCGTATGGCACCGGGCACCGGGGCAGGTCCCATTGTCACAGGGTGTAGGCGAAATATAGCTAATTAAATAAGTTAGCGGCTTAGGAGAGGACGGAATGAAGGCAATACTTGGGCGAGCTGTAACGTGTGAGGGCAGAAAACGTAGTAGGCTAACGGCAAAGCAGCAGACTAAGTGTTGGTCATATCAAGAGGATGACGAGTGTCCTGTTCCAATGCTGGCTGATTTATGGGCAATGGATCCACAAGCAGAGAAGGGGGCGGGATAGATAGCATGTAGTGAAGAGATAGGGCTGATAGCGAGAAGATAGCTTACCTCAGAGTTTCTCGTCGATATTTTTGTGTTAGGATGGGTGTATCCTAGTGCGGCTGGATTATAGTCGGATACGGGGTAGGATTGGAAGCTTGAAGATTCAAGTTCTTGGTTCGGGTTCGAGTACGAGATGGGTACCCACCTACCCAGGTAGGTACTTTTGAGATTGTCGTGGCACCTTAGGTAGGTTAGTTAGTCCAGTTGAGGAGTGTAGAAAAATTGGTTGATAGGGTGGAAGGAAGTGCTTGATAAGTGAGGGAGCTCTTGAGATTTTGGGAAATAAAGATTTGGTGTTGGATAGTTAGGTAGGTGAGGAATGTGTTTGAGGGAAGGTGGCCTGAGTCAAAAATTTTTCGATAATAGGCTCCGATGTACTTAGGTACCTGACGCCTCAGGTATCTACCCATGACCTGTGTTGACAGTGCGTCTAAGCTATGCCTAGATCCCTTTACAGGTCGATGGCGAGAGGGGAAAAGACAGCTAGAGAATGGCACTAGGAAGCGCGAATCCAACTGATGTTGAGGGTGGAGGATAAACAGCTCTGGTTAAGGTGAAGGATAAACTGCCTACCTACCTAGGTACCTAAGGTAGGTTGTAGGTACGTGAAGGATGAGAAAAAGATTGATGTGGTAAAGTTGGGGATTTGACGTTGATGGTGAAGTCGCGTATGGAAGAGAAGGAAAACCGAGGGCGGGTCGTGATGGATGAAGAAGGTTGATGTAGGCGGGTGGTAGATGAGAGTGATTGAAGGAGTGTAGAGTGGATGGGCGTTGAAGAAGCACTTACTAGGAAGGATGCGATGGTTGATGAGTTCCGGATGCTTGCGTACCAGGTATGGGTACCTATTATGAGAATGGATGTTGTAGAAAATAAAAAGAAAGGCGAGAGGAAATGATCGTGGACGGCGTGTTTATATAGGTAGCGAAACCTTCGGCAGGTGATTTAGTCTCCATGCGAACCTTCCCGTTTTTGAATAAAATGAACTGTGTCGATTTTCATTTTTATTTTATTCTTCACCCTTCGTTGTGTTTTCCATTGTTTGTACAATGGGAACCTACCATTTTGTCATAGAATGGGCGTGCTTACCAAAACGCCATTAATATCAATGGTTTCCTACAAGATTGCAGGCTTGTTGTATCGAAACTAATATGTACCTACTGAATACTTACTAAGGTACCAAATATGTGCAAAACCGCACGATATCAAGTGTTACTAATGGAAAACCCAACGAGCACCTCCTATTAATATCCATATTGGCGATAACTGAGACACCCATCCCCTTCCTTTGGATGGCTTCGTTCAGTGGCGACCAGACGAGACGGGGTGATCTGCTGGGCGAGCGACTGCGCCTGAATCTTCAACTTTCTGGCGACCGCGCGTACAACCTATCTGTTTGCTGCGGAATTTCTCATGGACTTGTTGCGCCAAGCTAGGTCATCCAGTTACATATCCTATATGAACACATCAAGTATCAATGATTTCTCTATCGGCATCTTAAGTCTCCAACTCTTTCAACTTGAGCTTCTTCGAACGGCCATGAAGGACAACCGCCTATCTAAAATAAAAGAGACCCGTAGTATCGAATACGTTCGACCATGTCGACTAGGTACATAGACCCTTTGCCGTACAAGGTACCTGATGAGGAACGAAAGCATTGTGTACGTCTAATTTACACAAGCACGCCCGGTTTGTGATTCGGTACTATATGTCCACCTAGGTATCCAGTGGCCAGGGGAAATACAAGATAATGAATATTTCATTAGCAAATATAAAAGCCTCCAAGAGTCCTGAACTCAGATTCGTCATCAGTCGATTCAACATTCAACTCACTAGGATACAAACAATGATGTCTATAGGATATATCAACAAAGTGATGTTTCTTCGCTGACTAATCCTTTTCCGATCTGCGTCTACGGCGCTCATACCGACTCGATGCTTTGGCGTCGATAGAGAACACGAGAAATGGGACGTATATCGATAATAAACGGCCATGCTTCTACCGAATAACTCGTACTTAATAAATACATAAGAATGTGAAGCCTCCGCTACCACATTTGGCGGCGGTGGACAACGAACAATCGTTGCCTGAGTTGCGTGTCGCCCAAGCATGCTAGGATCGTCTTAACGTCAAGTCTACAGCGACTCGCTGACAATACGATACGCCGCAATATCCCAAATACATTAAGTCTCTGGTTGCTGAGATCCGTTGCCAAATCAGATTCCAGCCCTTCGATCTTCCATCTGCGCTACGTTGCGCCTGCGTCAGCTGATAAGATCGCCTGCCCGAAGGGCACATCCAACAATGTACCACTATTGGTTAGCGAATCATAACTCTTGAAACTGTTGATCTTGAAAAAGTTTCTTACATTTAGTATATAGGTAGGCAATAATCTTCATCCTCACCGACCGTATCCAGCTGCTACGAGATACCCCCTTGCTAAATTCATGGCCGACGCTCGAGTGCTTCGTATCGCTACTGCGACGACGTTTGTACCCGCATTTCCACTCTGTATTGCCTACGCTATCGCCTCGAAGAAGCCTCTTCCTGCTGTCAGCTTGATACCCTTGGCGTTTTCAACCGCTACGGGGATTTTCTTGATCTATTTTCAATCAGCGAAAGAAAACCGAACACTACACGACACAACAGAAAAATGTCGACAAAGAGGGGAAGAAGCAAAAGGTACATCTTGGAAAGGATGTACAACCGACCTGAGTAGCATCCAAGGTGTTGCCGACAACGCCAACTCGAATTCACCCCATTCTTATTCTCATCGTCGATGCCATCCTCGCGGCGGCGCCGATGGTTGCCTTGGTCTTTACGTGGTAATATATGGGTAGAATTGGTAGAATGAGGAGGCTACAACCCTACAAGCCTATGCTCGTTACATATGCGACGATGCCACTTCTGGTCAACTTGTGAGTAACCCACTTTGCTGCTTCTTTCTACGACTTATTAGTCAGTCGATCACTGATAAAGAAGCGAACTTTTCTAAACACCATCCTGATATGTACAGCCTCATACATCTCTTCCTTGTGGTACGCAAGGTCTTCCGCGGCCTCGCGCTGTTGGGGATGCCACAGTACCTCGTGTGGCAGGCCGTGCTTTTTGATTGTCCAGATTGTGGGCGTCAACTACGTCCTGACGCGTCACAGATTCCCTGGCCCAAAGATGTCCCAATTCCCAAGCCCAACTTCAAAAACATGGATCTCAAGAGCATGGGATCAGCGATGTCCTTGTGGGAGCGGAGAACATCAGCGTGATTCCAGCGCCGACGTGGGTATGTGCACTTATTCGCTAGGGAGGACGAAGACATGACGGAGGCACGATACATTGTTGGTAGTGCCCCAGTGGGCTTTGACGCGCCCCGAGTTCTACACGTAAATATGGTGGTTGGTTCGAAGGTGAGCTTTTCTTCATCACCCAAATAAGTATTCAAGACCTAGCTCGACTGCCATGCGGCTGTTGGATGGCAGTGTTATTTTCCTACTCCATAATATACTACTTTCATATCTCGAGGTTGTGCTAACTTGCCAGGCTGATGTCGTGTCAATAGATTCTAAAATACCTACAAACGCAAAGGACATCATCAAATGGTGGCAAGGTCACGTGGAAGAACCGTAATTCCGAGTTGGAGCTTCAATAACACCGGATAATTCCGCACGACGTATTCCCCTAAATTCCTTATGGCATAACGCCCGAGACGCCCGAGAGGGGAGTCGGGTGCCCCCTGCGACAGCGCTACCAGCTACTCCGCATCCACTGTGTGCAATTTCCCAAGGCTCAGAGCTGTTCTCTACTACTACATAGTACCTAGGTACCCAGGTATCAATATTTACTGCCACTTCTACGAGATACTTGGATTCCAAGCTGTCTATTTGTGAATCTTCATCACAACGTCAAATCACCTCGCCGGCCATTGGGAAGCACAATGCCAACCACCAATGTGTACCTACTCAGTACCTAAATCAACTCGGACCTTTTATCACTTCACCAGCTCAGTCAAGATCGCGTGCTAGCTGGGATTCTCCACAATCTCCGCAATGAGTCCACGACCAACGCTGTTAAGGAACGTGGGCCGTCCTAGGAAGGGCTAAGTATCCAGCTGAGTGATCAAACCTTTCTGCCATTCGTGGAATCTTTTGACGACGAAATTATCATAAATGCAGAATAGTTCGCGTTATTCTATCCTGGTCATGATTCAGGCACAATGCCGTTATTATTCGCCCTACCAAGCAATACGCCCGGTGTAATACCCACCGAGGTAGCAATGCGCTCCACAGAGCCGAGCAATATGTTCACCTAGCCTAACAGCCTGCGACTTGGGACTTGGGCCTTGGGCTTTGGAGTTTATCCAAAAACCTGTATTTCGGGAATTGGAGAAGGTATTCCCCCTACTCAGACAGGTAGGTTTCCCGATATATATTGGAGAGTGTAGGACCTGTGAGACTTCGAGAAGTACAAGGTTCGCACTCTTCACGCCCCCCCGCCTTGCAACCATGAGTGCGAGACAATGCCTTCGGCTGCTCATGCTCTCTGGGCTATCTAGCATTGTTACCTCCCAGTCATACCCCAATGGCACTAGCTTAGAAGAGCCCGTCACCGTCAGGTGGATTGGTAATACGCCCGCGGTCAATTCTGGGTCAACATTCGGCATCCCTTGGCCTCGCGGTAAATACCAGGCCAACCAAACAACATTCACGGGTTTGGGCGGTGATGACGCCCATATACAGCTTCAGTCATGGGTGACAGCGTACTGGCCCGACGGCTCAATCAAATGGACCGGGCACGCCATAGGTGGCTCCGAAACAGTCAACGAAGAATATAAGATCATCCCTTCGACCATCGATGACAACTCCGTAAAGGGTTCAAATTCGTCCGCAGCTTCGGGTTTGGTTGTTTCTAATTCCGAAGACGAAATAACCGTCGATACAGGCAAGCTTACGGTCACGTTTCCTAAATCCGGAAATGTGCTCGTCAAAGAGATAAAAACATCAAGCGGCAAGGTTGTTGGGCAGAATGGACGGTTGATTCTACGCTCACAGTCCGGGGTAGTAGACGAAGGAGATAGCACGACACAGCCCTCGATCGACAAATTTCAATTCCAGAGCACTATTGAAGAGACAACCGTTGACTCTGACGAGAATAATGCTGTTCGAGCCTTGGTGACTGTGCGCGGCAAGCATCAAGCTACATTGGGCTCGCATGACGAGTGGCTGCCATTCGTCCTACGCTTCTACCTTTATGCGGAGTCGGACGGCATTCGTGTCGTCCATTCTCTTGTATTTGATGGCAAAGCTGATACAGACTTCATCACCGGAATTGGCATTCGCTTTGACGTCCCTGTTGGCGGAGAGGAACTATATAACCGCCACATTAGACTGGCTGGCCCGAATGGTGGACTCCTTCGGGAGGCCGTGCAAGGAATCACCGGACTACGACGGGATCCTGGCCAGGAAGTCCGCACCGCCCAGTTCAACGGCGAAAAAACACCTGATATCGCGACGTGGGATGCCAGAGTATCCTCCAGGATGCAGTGGATCCCCTCTTGGAACGATTATAGCCTGACACAACTATCCTCTGATGGGTTCACACTCAAGAAGAGGACCAAGGCGGGACAGAGCTGGGTGAAGATCCCAGGGGGCACGCAATCGGGTGGCCTGGCTTATCTCGGAGGGGCTACTCAGGGCGGTCTCGCCATCGCTCTTCGAGACTTTTGGAAGCGATACCCAACCGGCCTGGATGTTTCGAATGCGGCTTCAGACGTAGGTCAAATAACACTGTGGTTGTATAGCCCGGCTGCCGAACCTATGGACCTACGACCATTCCATGACGGCCTAGGGGAGGACACCTACGAAGACCAACTCGACGCCTTGGAGATTACTTATGAAGACTACGAAGGCGGGTACGATACACCGCAAGGAATTGCTCGAACTAATGAGATTTTTATTTTCCCTTTCGACAAGACACCTTCTGCTGAGGCATTGGCCTCATTGGCAGAACACGCCAATGAGCCACCCGCTCTCTTCGCAGACCCGGATTATGTGCAGCAAACGAAGGGAGCTGGAGCCTACTGGGCAACAACCCCTGACAACCTAACCAAGGACGCCCGCACGATAGAAAACCATCTCGACTTCTTGATAAAATACTATGAGGGTCAAGTCTCCCAACGACGATGGTATGGGTTCTGGGACCATGGGGATGTCATGCACACATATGACGTCGACAGGCACACCTGGCGTTACGATGTTGGGGGTTATGCATGGGACAATTCCGAGCTCTCCCCTAACCTTTTCTTCTGGAACTACTTTTTACGCACGGGGAGAGCGGATGTATATCGGTTTGCCGAAGCTCACGCAAGGCATACCGGCGAGGTTGATGTGTATCACATTGGAAAGTTCAAGGGTTTCGGTACCCGACACGGTGTCCAGCATTTCAGCGACAGTTCTAAGCAAATTCGAGTCTCGACTCCCATTTATCGCCAGGTGTTTTACTACTTAACAGGTGGAGATGAGCGAACAGGGGAGCTGTTACATGAGCTGATGGACGCTGAGCAGGCATTTCTTACTGTGGACCCCCGACGCAAGGTTCGCCAGGACAATGGTACATATGAGATTGACCCAACTGCTCTAGACCTTGACATCGGCCTCGACTGGTCCGGGCTTGCAGCTACCTGGCTTCTGGAGTGGGAGAGACGCGGCCCACGATGGGAAGAAGCACGATCAAAATTGATCGTCAGCATGGAAAGCATTGCCAACCTCACGAACGGTTTTGTGACAGGCCTCGGCCTCTACAACCTCAACACAGGCGTCATCTCACCACCAGCCACCGATCCGGAGAACCGTGGTAACGTCACCGTATCGCACCTATCGGCAAGCTTTGGACTACCGGAGATTATCGCACAGCTAACAGATTACCTTGGCGAGGACCTGCCCGCCGGTTTCGAGAGTGCCTGGCTAGACTACTGCTATTACTACGGCGCTGGAGCCGCGGAACAAACGACGCGGTACGGCGTCAGCTTCGGAAGTCTAAACTTAAAGCAGGGCCACTCACGTTTGACAGCTTACGCGGCCAAGAAGCTGGACAACTCAACGCTCGCGGCGCGCGCGTGGAACGAGTTTCTAAACACCGACGGCTTTGCGCCGGACCTGCCTTGGGCAAGCGAGCTGCTCAACGGCAGCCAGGTGTTGGCCCCGGTAGACGAGGCGGCGTGGGTTTCGACGAACGACGCGGCGTTATATGGCTTGGCCGCCATTGAAAATCTGGCCCAGGTTGGGTATTCGCTGTAGTCACGAGTAATATTGGGAAGTAATTAATGATATTAAAATCATGTGTTCTCTGTATATGAGTGCCTTGGGGGCTCCGCCGGTAATAATAACCCAATAATATTAAGCCAAATTTATAGATGTATTGAGTAGTAGGTAGCTAATGACCTATTGCTGATGCTTGACATAAAGGGGTTCACGATGGGATTGGGCCCTTGACGTGCGTTGACGCTTTAGTGCTGCCAAAAACACATCGATATTAATACAAGAAATATCTATACTCTACATAATGTACTAGAAATTTAGGAAATTGAACGTAGACAGGATCAATCGACTAATTCCCAAAAACTGGAAAAAGACTCTAAAATCTCCTCAGTAAATTTTAGGCCTCTAGTCAATTCCCAAAAACTGGAGAAAGCTTCCAGAGTCTCCTCGCCTTCAACCAGGCCTGGTGACTGGTCTCGCACAACTATCTTGTCTTCTTCGATGACGAGTCGCCGAGATAGCTCTTCTTTCAACCCCTCAGTAAAGCGCTTCCTCGGGCAGTGGGCTCTTACACCATATTCCTCAAATATCATTTGCACGTTCCACTTATATATTGTCCGAAACCATTCGTCTATCCCAGATAACAGTTTATTGAGTCTGTTTACGTCTTCCTTATTTAGATTTGACCCATTCTTGATCAGAGCTTCCATTATATCGACAAACTCTTCTGCCTTGCCTGTCAACCTTGGGTTGAGACTTCCGAGCAAGATGTGTAGCTGAAGAGGGTTCAGTGGAATTTCCGATTCAGGGGTACGCTCCGTCAAGTTAACGTCCGCACCTATATCGATGAGATGCTGTATGCAGGTGGTGGAATAACTGGAGATTTTTTCTTCGGCATGCCATGCATGTACCAATTGATGTAGGATCGACCCTTTGCCAGACTTTGCGAATGAAGCATCTGACGCGCCCGCGTCAAGAAGCGTCTTAGTTAATGGGAAGTGTGAAATTCTCATGGAATGCCAAAGAGATTCAGGATCCCTAGCAAGCCAACCCGTACGGTCAAGATCCAGCAAAAAGCGCATATGCTTGCAAAACGACGATTTGCACCGATTTGGATCTGCCTCTGCCATTGTGCAACGTTCTTTGGTGAGATTTCCGACTATATAGCGGAGATCACGGTGCTCGTTTGAGATGCTGCCGCCTGACTCGAATAAGTAACGAGCAATGGGAAGGTCGCCGTAACCCATCGCTCGCACAAACGGAGACAAAGGCTGATTCACTTCCACTTCCTCGCGATGGTTAATATCTGCGCCATATTGAACCAGTAGTTTAACCACGGCCAACCGGTATTGCTCGAATTTCGACTTACGGTAAGGCTTTCCCTTACGATAGCGGGTGCGTTTGCAGCCTTGACAATATTTGCTAATGACAGCCATCAATGGTGCGGAACCGCTCCCATTCGTCTTGTTGGGATCTGCGCCATTCTCGAGGAGACACTTGACAACATCCTCATACAGATGCCCATATGAATGGGAACGGTTGTGGCGGATACTTAGTTCATCACCGGCGGCGAGTAATGGAAATGTTTCGTTATCCTCACCCTCTTGATTGACGTCAAAGCCCGATGCCACCAGTAGTTCCACTACTGGAGCCAGAAGGAAACTCGATGCCTCTACCAGCAGAGGTGTATTTCCTTGGGGTAGCTGGTGAATATTTGGAATCCGAAGTATCAATTGCTTCATAAATTCTAGTGTACCTGCGGCATGTACCTTATTTCTTGGGTCTGCTGGTCGGACACTGGCACTCCCCATTAGTCCCATATTATGCCACACCTTTTCACTCAAGGCCATGGCGGTGCGGTGCCTGAATAGTGCCCATCTTAGGCCACCCGCCTTATTCCACCGGATATCGTTTCTTCCCTGTGCTAGCACTCCGATACACAGGCGGAGCAGGGAAATGGGATCTTGAGTTAGGTCCGCACCCGAGTTAACGAGTAAAGTAGCGTCCTTGTACCAACAATAGCGAAGCGCATACCAAAGAGGTGACCGTATGTGGGTCGTGCGAGTCCAGGCGTCATATTCCAAGCAGACGCACGGTGCGTTTACGTTAGCGCCGTGCTCAAGAAAGTAGGGTAACATCTCTTTGCTGCGGTCGGTACCTATTGCCCACTGAAATATCGAGTTAGTAAAATCCCCTGATACACGTAGAGCGTGAGTTGTTGGGAGTGGAAGAGGGGGTGGAAGAGGGAGTGGTGGGTTGGAATTGGGTCATCGAAAAACAACAAAAAATGATACCTGGACAGGTGGGTAGGAACAAAATATAGAAAAGGAATCAAAACATACCATCAATGGAGTTGACCTATCCCCCGCCTCGACGTCAACAGGGACCCGATAGCTACCTTCAACGAGCAAGCGTACGATGGAGAGGAACCCACACCGAGAAGCCCAATGCAGCGCGTTCGAACCTTCGGGTGACAACTTGGGTGACGCTCCCAGGGATAGGAGAAGCCTCACCATAGCCTCGTCACGGCAGCAAAAGGCGGTGTGCAATGGGGTCCAACCTTGGAAAGTTCTTGCAAATCTATCGTAATCTAATTCGCTCTGGCAAGCGCAAAACCCGGTTCCAATCGGGTCAACGTAGGCTCCGGCGTTGATAAGCATATTTACAATTTCGGTCTGCCCGCTCATAGTAGCGCAATGAAGGGGGTACCAACATTTTCTGTCGTTTCGAGGCCTGAACCGTGTTGGATCCGGAGCCGGGATGGGCGTCGGATATATAAATTTCGATGTCTTCCGGCCAGGCCGGCCATTGCGGTGTCCATATACTCTGTCAAGTATATCTTGAGGGTCATGAATGGCTTTATCGTACTTGTGGTTTCTCCAGCCGCCAGCGCCTCTCAACACCCAAGTTTTACCATGTTCACAAAACGTCGGCAAATTTGGGTTAGCCCCAGCCACTAGAAACTTTTCCACGAGAGAAGTCAAACCTGCTTCGCATGCCCAGCAGAGCAGATAAGGATACTTCTCAATACCAAAGCGGTATAATATTGGATTTACGACATGGTTGAGCCGGCGGCTTGATGAAGAAAGGCAATTTAAGTCTGCTTCAGAGTCACAACTCTTTGCAATTCCCATGAGAAGCTCATTAGGTAAATCGAGAAGGCTGGACATCTTGAATTTTGCTTCAAATATTCAACAAGCGTTAATACGTAGTATGTGGTCTTCAATTTGGGTGGTGCCTCGGGTTAGGTACCAGGTGGGAATGGATGTGGTATTGCTAGTCACAGGAGAAAACCGGAAGAAACGCATGTATTATGTACCTAATAGACATACAGAACAATTCATATATAAGAAGTTACTAGCCAACAATACGTTTAGTTTTCCCCTTGGTTCTATAATGCACATTGTTTTAGGGTTACCACGGATACAAAACGTCGTGAGGGCCCCTTTCTGGCATCACAAGGAGACTCCCAGGACAATGGGAATCATAAATTCCATCAGTAGCGAATGAATCCTTTATTGGGGAACAAATGCCACAATGAAGTCGTTATTCCTTTAGGCTTTTTTTTTTCAACAGACACTTTAACCACCCAGGAAAATACTAGAGACCTTGTAACATCTCAACTTTTCTTCTTTTTGCCAAATTTCAGCCACCTCCTATAGACCATCACGAACTTATCAGCCACATCCTGTTAAGCCACACTGCCACAGATTATGCACCAAGTGAAGCTAAAACGTTAAAAGCGAATCAGCGTACTTTGAACCTGAAGTTTCCGCTTCCTCCTCATCAATTCCAAGAAATCGGGAAAGTTCAAGGAAAAAATGACTTCTCAACTGCAAAAGAGCAAGCTGTGCTTCATCGGCGGCGGCAATATGGCCGGCGCCATCATCGGAGGTCTCGTCGTCAAGGGCATCGACAAGAACAACATCTACGTGTCGGAGCCGTGGGACGTGAACCGGGATAAGATGAAGGCCACCGGCGTGCGCACCACCGCATCGAACCCCGAGGCGTCGCAGGACGCCGATCTACTCGTCCTCGCCGTGAAACCCCAGGTCACCAAAGGCGTTTGCCAAGAACTTGCCGGTGCTTGGGAGAAGCGCGCTTCCCTGCCGCTGATTGTCTCAATTGTCGCCGGCATCACGCTGGAGAGCCTGAAGGAGTGGCTCAGGCTGCCCGACGGCCGCACGCCCCACATCGTGCGCGTCATGCCGAACACCCCCGCCTTGCTTGGTGAAGGCGCTTCAGGCTTGTTCGCGAGCGATGATGTGTCCGACGCTGAGAAGGACCTAGCTGCGTCGCTCTTGGGAAGCGTGAGCAAAGTGGCGGAATGGCTGGACCGAGAAGAGCTGATTGATACCGTTACGGGTCTGTCTGGTAAGGCCCCTCCACCACACTCGTGAACCCCTCTGGATTGAAATCATCGCAACCCGCTTAGACTGTGCCAACTACATATAGGCTCCGGACCGGCATACTTCTTCGCGATGGTGGAACACCTGATTGAGAGCGGCATCGGGCTGGGGCTCACGCGGGAGCAAGCCACGCGGTTGGCGAAGCAGACTTGCTACGGTGCCGGGAAAATGTTGGCCCAGTCGGAGGACTCGCCGTCGCAGTTGCGAATCAACGTGACCAGCCCCAAGGGAACCACGGAAGCTGCGCTGAAAAGCTTTGAGGCCTCTGGCTTCAAGGATATCGTGGATAAGGCTGTAAAAGCCGCAGCCAACCGGGGCAAGGAACTAGGCGAGACGCTCGCGAAGTCTTAGGGTGGAGGTTCGCTCAATAGCCCCGCGATGTGCTAGTGGTGGGTTCTGCGCAGATTTAAGGACCGCGAAAATCGATATTAGCAGCAATGAAGTCAATCAACATAATGCACCCCCCCTTCCCAAGGGAAAATTGACCAGCTTCACGAAGGTGTATGGCGCGCGACCGACGAAAAACACGGTATCGTATAAATCACCGACAATCATTTCCAGACTAATAGGGTATTGCCTTTGAAATGAGACGCCGTTTACGAATTTTCTATTCGGCAGGTCGTGTACCTAGAGTCTCTGTGACCCCTCTTCTGTGGACTGGCTTAAGTGTGGTCAACGAATACGAATCGTTCGTAGTCCGTCTTGGAGCACCCACCTGGTAAGTATAAGATACTTTACATGCTACATCTAGGTATGTGGTTATGAAATGGGATTCTGGCGATTTAGGATGTGAATTTGATCGTTATTCGTGAATTGGCATATCAAGCAAGAGAGTCATGATGCGAGACGTGAACCCAGACCTCGTACCACCTCAGCCCATATTGTAGTAATCAACCCGATTCCCCTCCACCTCATACAAAGCTCACACAGTATTCTCGAGCGGCTCATAGCTATTCTTGACCAAGGGGGGCGGCGGATTTAGAATTGGGAGGGTCTCTATACCACGAGAACCGATGCTGATGTATTTCTTGAGCTCGGCCTCTGACTCTCCGTTCTTCAGTCGTGCGATCCAATCCTCTGGGTCAAAATCAACCCCGAATGGATTCTGAGCCATCTCGGGGCCCACCATAAACTTCGTGGCCTCTTCGGGAGTTGCGAAGTTGTCTATCTGCGTCTCTATCGAGTTCCCGTCGGGGTCTTGGTAGTAAATCGAGGTCGAAGGTCCGTGGTTGACGCACCAGACGGGCAGGATCCCGCGGGCTTTGCGCTGGCGATACGCGGTTAGGTGGTCTTCCAGCGTATCGAACGCGAAGGCAATGTGTTCCAGACCAGCGCTGTTGCGGATCTTGTCGGTGCAGCCGGGGATCGATGCGATCGCTATCCGGTGGTGCTCGTCATCGTAGGTAAGGAACGCTAGCGCCGGGGTCTCAACTACGACGTGTGCGCCTAGGAAGGCCTTGTAGAACTCGATCATGGGCTTGAACCTTGGAGTCCGTAGCACAATGTGTGCCAATCGCGATGGCGAGAGGACCTTTCCTGTTAGGTTCGATCCGACCATTATGCTTTGCATGAATGAATGTGCGGCTGAATCCGACGAGCGCCCTATACTTCAGGTTAAATTCCAGCGATCAAATCATTAAAGACTCGCTTGGACGACGTATTTATAGAAACACAGCGTGGTATTGAACCGTAGCTGCTTGCTCATGCGGCCGTATTCGGGATCATTCAAGTTGTGTGATAGGATTGTTGGCCCGACTCCGTTGCACAACGTCCGAGCCCCCGTAAGTATTCCACGCCAACCTCCCCAGTTCATCGGCGTCTCGGGTCCCCGAATATGACATGGTTGGTCGGCTTCTGATCACCTGCTGACTTGCAAGACGCACAAGACTGATCATATAGTCGCCAGCCATTTCCTACTGGTTGATGCCACTTACTCCACCTCAGCCAGCATGCAACCGGGCTTTACGTATCTGTCCTATATATCCGTCCACGTAACTCCACACAATCTAATCTTGGGGAACCACTAGGCACACACGTTAAGGGCCACCCGCTCGCCATGTCGCCCATTCTGAAGTTGGGACCTAAGGGGAATGAGTGGATATACGATAGAGATGCTAGATCCTATGATCTCACGCGCGGCATATCTCCGCCAGCCTTGAACCTAAAGACAACACACGGTCCACAAGGCATATCGATCAAGTTGACACCGGCTTTAAGCGCACTGGTCGTGGTGGACATGCAAAATTACTTTCTTCACCCAAGCTGCAACAACCACCCCACAGGGTTACTTGCAGTAGAGCGCACCCTCGAAGTAATCAGGAAATGCCGAGAGACCGGTATCAAGGTATAGCAATGATAATGAATCATGAAGCTAAGGAAGAGTGTCGTATATCCTCTTAAAACATTGAAATTCCCCAGGACGGCACCTTTCATATAAAAGAAGTCGCAGGTGCTAATCATGGATTTGTGCCTAGATCATTTGGTTGAACTGGGGGTTGATCGATGACGATCTTAGCAACATCCCTGCTGCCGCTGAGCGGAGCTTTGCTAGCAGTCTCATTACGCCGCCGCTGGATGACAAACAGCCTCGGAACGGTTTTGGCTCCGATATGGGCGATGGGAGAGGCCGATTATTGATGGCTGGCTCGTGGAACGCCAGTCTCTACGATTCATTACTAAAAACAAGCCGAGCGGATGATATATTCTGCAACAAAAACCGCATATCTGGCTTCTGGCATAGCGAGACCCCGTTTGCCAAAGCCCTCGCAGATGGAGGATTCCGCAGTCTTCTCTTCGCTGGCGTGAACACGGATCAATGCGTGCTGGGTACCTTGTCTGATGCGTATTATCGCGGATGGGACTGTATCATGGTTGAAGATTGCTGTGCGACAAAGACTCCAGCGGGGTAAGAGGTAATTATTTAAACGATAAGCTGTAAAACTAAACCATTAAACCGTTAAAACTTTTTAACATATATTTATCTAATTTTATATAAACACATTATATATTAATATAATATTAAATAATGGTTTAATTATTATTTAGTTATTATTTAACCATTGTTTAACTATTATTTAATTATTATTTAATTATTATTTAATTATTATTAAATTATTATTAAATTATTTAATAATTTAATTAAAAATATTATGATATATAAATTAATAATTAATGTATTATTATTTAAAACTTAATAAAATAAAATTAATATTAATTTATAATAATTTAAAAATTTTAAATAAATTATTAATTTAATTAAATATATAATATTATTTTATAAATAATAATTATAATTATATATTAAATTAATTTATTAATTTAAAATTATTAATTATTAATTAAATTTAAATATATAATCGTATATAAAATTATTTTTAAAATTTTTAAAGTTTAAAAACTTAATTTCTTTTATTTATATTAATATTTTTTATAAATAATAATTAAATAATTATAAAAAATTACTTTATTATTTTTAATTAATTTTTTAACGTATACGTTTTAATAATATTAACGTATAACTTTATTAACGCTTATTTTAATTATCGTTAATAATAAATATTAAATTTTTATTTAATTTTCTTAATAAAAATTAAAAACCTTTTAAAAAACTTATTTTATTAATAATTAAATTATTATTATATTATAATATTAATTTAAATAAATTTTATTAAAATTAATGTTTAATAATTATAAAATTATTATAAATTTAAAAGTTTTAATTAACTTTTTAATAAGTTTTTATTAAATATTAATTAAATTAATATTATTATTTATATTTATCGTAATAAAATTTTCGTTATTATAATTATTATTATTAATATTAAAGTTTATTAAATTTAAATTAAATAATTTATCCGATAATTTATTTAATAATAAATTAATTATTATTTTATTAAAATTTATATTATTTATAATTATATTTAACACATTTTAATCGTTATTACTTCGTTTTTAAAAGTAAAATTATTATAAAAAAATGCGATAAAATTATTTAACGTATAATTAAAAAATCATTAATTAAATTATAAGGTATAAATTAAAACGATAATAAATTAATTATTAATGAAATAATTAATGTTATTAAAAGTAATAATATTTTATTTTATTATTTAATCGGAAAAAAGTAATTTATTATAATTAATAATCGGTGTTCGGTAAATTTTTAATAAAAATATTATCTTTAATTTTATAACGTTTAATACTATTATTTTATTTATATTTTTAAAAGTTAAGTATTATTATATATTATTTTAATAACTTTTTAATTATTTTAATTTTAATATACCTTTTCGAAAATTTAATATAAAATATTATTATATTTTTAAAATATAATAAATTTATTTTTCGATAAAATACCGCTTTTTATTTTTTAATAAATTTTTTATTTTTTTTAAAATAAGTTAATAAAACTTAAAATAATGTTTTAAAAAACGTTTAATTTACGTAATTTTTTTTAACTTATTTATTATAAGGTTAAATTTCGTTATATTATTTAAGTAAAATTTATAATTAATAAATTTTAATATTATAACCTTTTATAATAATAATGTTTTAAATAAAACTTATTTAAATTTATAAAAATACAATATTTTTTAAATATTAATTAAAATAAAATTTTAAAATATTTTATAAATAATTAATTAACCGTAATTTAATAATAATTACGTAATCGTTTAATAAAAAATTAATTTATAAATTTTTATTATAAATTTTATTATAAACGTTATTTTTATTATTAACGTTTTAATTATTTAATATTTATTAATAATTAATTATACGTATATTTAATAAATATATTTATTCGCTTTTATATAAAAGTTTTATTAATGGCGTTAAAATTAATTATTTATTAATCCGTTAATTATTAATTAAATATTTTTAAACTTATATTTAAACCTTTAAAAATTATATCGTATATAATGTTAAAATTAAAAATATTTTTATTATATATTTATTTTACATTAATAATTATTAAATATTAATTATTTATATATAATAAATATAATAAATATTTTTTATTAATTTTTAAAATCCGAACTTTTTATTAAATAATTTTATAATAAATTATTAACATATAATTAATTATTATTATTAAAAATATTAATTTTATTAACATTTTATATAATTATAACATTTTTAACGTTTAACTTTTTTAACACATTTTTTTATTTTATATAATACGTTAAATATAATTAAATAATTATTAAACATTAATTATATTTAAAAAACTTAATTATTAATATTTAAATTAAAGATTAACCTTATATTTAAATTAATTAACATTTAATAATAATTTAATAAAACTTTAAATATAAAGTAATCGGTTTTAAATAAATAATTATTATTTTTTACCGTAAAAATAACTTTAAATTAAATACGAATTAAACGTTATTATAATTATTATAAAATTTAATATTATTATTAATATAACTTTAATAATTATAATAAAACCTTAAATTTATTATAAACATTTATTTTAATTTAAAGTTATTATATTATAATTAATAATATTTAATATAATAATTATATTTAAATTTATTTTTAAAATAAATAAATTAAGCGTAATAATAATAATAAATTATATGTTATTATATAAAAAAATAACGTAATAAATTTAATTAATTTATTTTTTAAACTTTTTACGTATAAATAATTAATTAATAATATATATTATAATTAAAATATTATTAAGCCATTATTTCGTTATTATTAAATTATTATTAAATTATAATTAAGCTATTATTTAATTATTATTATGTTTTTAATATTATTTACTTATATTTTATTATAACATTTATAATATTTTAATATATTTACTTATAATCTTTTTTATTATATTTATTTTTAATATATATTTTAAAAATACGTAATTTAATTTATTTAAGTTTATATATTAAATATATGCCGAATAAATAAATTTAAATTTATAATTTATTTTTCGTACTTATAAATTTTATAAAAAAAAACTTAAAATATTTAAAACACTTAAAATATTTCTTTATTTATAATAATTATAAATTAAGCTTAATAAATTAAATCTTAAAATAAATTATAATATAAAATTTTAAATTTAAATAAAATTTAAAAATAATAAAATAATTTAAAATTATTAAACATATATAAAAAATATAAAAAAATAAAAGATTTAATTATATAAATAAATAAAATAATAATATATAAATAAAAACGCAAATAATAAATATTATAATATTAATTAAATTATATAATTAATTAAATTTTTAACATTTTTCTTTTTATAAATTTAATAATAAAAATAAAAAATAATCCTTTTATAATAAAATCATATATTAAAACCGATTAAATTAATTATTTTTACTTTAAAATTTTAATTATAATTATTATTAATAACATTATTAATAAATTAAAACAAATTAAACGTTAAAACATTATTTAATATATTAAAACGTTAAAACTTTTAACCTTTATAAAATTTTTACCATTATATATTTTTCTAATTATTCGATTAATACGATTAATTTTATCGTTATCGTTAATATTAAAAAGAAAATATTTTACGTTATCGTACATTTTTTTAATCGTACGATTATATCGATTAATTTTATTAATATCGTCGGTATCGAAAAAATATATACCGTTTTAAAAAATTAAATAATATTTAAAAAGCGTTAGCTTTTAATAAAACGCGTTTATTTTTTACTTTTTAATTCCGATTATTTTTCGTAAGATTTTTAAGTAAAATGGGGAAAAAAGAAAATTAAATAATAAAATTAATTCGATAATTTTATTACTATTTTTATTTTTTATAAACTTATAAAAAATACTTTAATAAAATTAATTTTATTATTAAATATCTATATTATTTTACTATTAAAATTAATTAAATAAAATGCATAAAAAAAATTTAAAAATTAAATTAAAAATTTTTAAAACTTTTAATTATAATATAAATTCACAATTAAATAAATTAAAAAGTTAAAATTAAATATAAATAATATTAATTTATATTTTAAAATTAAGCTATTTTTAATAAAAAATAATTAAAAACTTAATTAAATAAAAAATAAATATTTTTTAAATTATTAAAATATTATTTAATTTATTTAATTTAAAAATAATTTATAAATTAAATAAATAATTTATTATATAATTATATAAAACCATTAATTATAAAATTATAAATTAAATAAAATTATTTAAAACGTTATAAATTAAGTTTATATAATAAATTTTATTATAAATAAAATATAATTTAATATTTTATTTAAAAAAAACCGACGCTTTAAAATAAAAATAAAAAAAAATACGTATTAACTATTATAAATTAAAAATAATTTTATAGAAAATATTTAATAATTAAATATAAATATAATAAATATAAATTTATAATAAATAAACTTTTTAATAATTTTAAAAAAAAAAAAAAAAAGAAAAAAAAAAAATATATTTATAAATATAATAATAATATAAAAAAAAATATATATTTTACATTTTTTTATTTTTAAAAATAATATAAAAACGAAAAAAATTATTTTTAAAACACGTAAACTTTAAAATAAAAAAAATCTTTTAATATAAAAAATATAATTAATATATTATAAATAATATTAATATTTATTTAAAAAATTAAATTAATAGTTTTTAATAATAATATAATAAATATAATAAATTAAATTATAATAAACCTTATTATTTAAAATAAATAAATTTAATAAAAATAAATAATAATTAAAATATTTAAAATAATAAATATTAATATAAAAAATATTTTAAATAAATTAAATTAAAAAAAATAATAATAAAATTAAATATAAATTTTAATATTATATTAATATATTTATATTTATTAAATATAAATTAAAATTTAAATTTAAAGTAATTATTTAAATATTTAAATATTAAATAGTAAAAAAATAAAATAAGAAAATATAAAAAAAAAACTAACGGAAAAATCTTAAAAAATATATTATACGTAATATAAAATAAATTAATAAAACTTTTAACTTATATATTAATATATATATATATATTAATATTTATTTATATAATTTATTTATTTAAATATTTAATTATTATATAAATAAAAACTTTTTATTTATTTATATATTATAATAATTAATATTATTTCTTATATTTATTAATTTTATTTATTATTTATATATTAAATTTTAACGTTATTAATAAATTTTATATAAATAAATTAATATTAAAAATTTTTATTAACCGTAATATCCGTTTTTTAAATAATAAAGTTATAAATTATAATATTATTTTATTAATTTTATTAATAATTAAATTAATAATTAACTTATTTTTTATTTTTAATAAACGTAATAAATAATATAACGTAATTAATAATAAATAATATAAAAAATTTATTTTAAATAAATAAAAAAAAAGTTATAATTAAAAATTTTTAAAATAATATAAAATATATTAATATTATTAACGTTAAAAATATAAATTTTTTAAGGTTTTTTTATATATTTATAAAAATTTATAAAGTTTTATTTTTTAATTATTTATATTATTTTATTAAAATTATAACCATTATTTTTAACGTATTAATATTACGTATATTATTAATTAATAATATAATTAATTAAATTTTAAAACGTTTAATTTAATAAGTTTTTTATTAAAATTATATTATTTTTTTATAATTAAATTTATTTTATTAAATTTAAATAAATTTTTTTTAATAATTAAATTTTTTTAATTAATTATTATAAATTTACCCGGCTTTTATATTATTTTTAACGTATGTTTAAATTTAATTAAAAAAAGTAAAAATTAATTATTTTAAGCTTTAATAATATTAAAATTTAAATAATAAAACGTATTATATTTTATTTAATATAAATTAAAATTTAATTATTTACGTTTTAATAAAATTTATTATTATATTATTACTTTAAATATTAATATTTAATTTTTAATTTTAATATAAAAAAAACGTTTTATATAAAATTAAGTTTTAAGCTTTTTTTTTAAATTTTATTATAAATTTTTATTTTTAATTATTTTTTTTTTATTAAATAAAATAAAAACAGGTTTAAAATTTATAAACGTTATTATTAAAACGTAAAATTATTTAATATAAAAAATTATTATTTAAAAGTTATTTTCGGTTTACGTTTTTAATAAAAAATATTTTAATATAAAACGAAAAAGTTATTTTTACGTTTTTAATTAAAATAAAATTTTTTATTAATATATAATTATATAAATAATATAAATTTTAAACCTTATTATATTTTTTAATAATTTTTAAAATATTTTTTATTATTATTATATAAATCGTTTATTATTATTAATTTATAATTAATTATTTAAATTACGTTTATTTTAAATTAAATTTTTATTATTATTTTTTAATAAATTTTATATTAAAATTAGTTATTTTACATATTTTTATTAATATATTTTTAATATATATATAATATTAATAAATAATTAATTATATAATTTCAATTTATTTATAAATAAAATTAATATATTTATTAATTTTATATTATAAATATTAATTTAAATTTTAAATTAAATATTAATTTAATTTATATTTATTTATTTTATTAAAAAAAATATATATATAACTTTTATTTTTTTTTTTTATTAATATAATATTTATATAAAAATAAAATAATTTTTAATATAATATTATTTATATTTTATTTATAATATATTTATTTAAATATTTATAAAATAATAAACTTTTATTTATATTTTTAAACTTTTTATTTATATTTTTAATTATTTTATTAAAATTAAAAATAATAATTATTTTAATATAAAACTTTTATATATTACTTTTTACCTTTTATAAAATTAATTTAAATTTATATATTATAAACTTTAATATTTATTTTAACCGAATAAATATAAATAATATTTATTAAATTATAAAATGGTAAGTTAAAATATAAAATAAAAATTTTATATTAAATAATTTATTAAAATGTTTAGCGTTTTTTAAATTTATTTAATATAATTTTATAATATAATTAATAATAAATAATATAAAATTTAATATATTTAATATTAAATTATTAAATAATTTTTTATATATTAAATATAAAGCTTTATTATATAAGTTTAATAATATAATAAAACGTTATAATAATAATTATATTTAAATAAATAATAAATAAATAATTTTAATATTTAAAATTAATAATAAATTAAATATATTATTTTTAAATATAACTTAAAACCGTTTATATATATACGTAAAAAATTTAATTTTAAATTAATTTTATTTTTATATAATTATAAAATTTAAAACTTTTTAACGATTTTATAATTAAAATATTTTTAATAATTAAATAATTTTAAAAGGTTAAAAATATATATATTTAATAATATTAACGGTTAATATTATATGTTATTTAAATTTAATAATTAAAAATTTTTAATAAATAAAATAAAATATAAATTATTATAATTTATTATATTAACGGTTTTATTAACTTAAATTTATTAATAAAATCTTATATTTTATTTATATTTTATTTAATATAATAAAATATTATTAATTAATTAAATAAATTTAAACGTTAAAATTAATATATTTAATAAATAAATATTTTAAAATTAAACTTAATTAAATTTATTTTTATTTAATTATTTAAAATTAAAAAATCAGTTAAATATATTTAATAATTAAAAAATTAATATTAAAAAAATAGCATAATTATAAAAAATAAAATAATATATATATATAATTTAATTTTTTATTTAATTATAATTTATTATTAATAATTTTTAATAATTTATAAAATAATTTTATTTTATATTATAATAATAAAATTATATAAATTTTAATGTTTTTAATAAATTATATTTAAGGTATATATTATAATAATTATATAATAATAATAAGTATTTAAATAATATATATTTAAATAAAAATATTAATATATTTAAAATATATAAAAATAAAATTTTAATTTATTTTAAATTAAATTTTTATTTTTTTAAATATAATAATATTATTTTAAATTTATTATTTTTATTTATTTATTATTTATTTATTATTAAAAATATATATTTATTAATATTAATTAATATTATTAAAATTAATAATATAAATTAATAAAATTTAAAAAAATTATTATTATAATAATTTAAAAATTTTTATAAGTAATAATATACGTAATATTAATAATTAATTTTTTATTATTTTATTAATAATAAAACTTAATCTTTTATTTTATAATTTATTTAAGTTTTTTAATAAAATTTAAATTATTTTATTAATTTTTTATTTTTAACCTTAATTTTAATTATAATAATATAATTAAATTTTTAATTTAATTTTATAATTATAATTTAATAATAATTTTATTATTTAAAAAATATAAATAAATTAAACGATTTATTTATTTATATTTTTAACTAATTTATTATTTTAAATAATAATTTAATTTTATAATTTATAATAAAAATTAATTTTTAATATTAAATAATAATTTAAAAATAAAAAATATTTAAATATTTATTAAATTAATAAATTTAAATAATTAATAAAAATATTAATTATTTTTATTATAATAAAAAAAATATTTAATATATATTTAAAATATTTTATAAAAATTTAAAATTATTAAAATTTTTTTAAATATTAAAATTATTATAATTAATATTATAAAATATATTAATATAATAAAGTATTTATATAAAATAATATAATTTTAATTATTTTAAAAAATTATTAATTTTTTTTTAATACGTATTTTATTATAATAAAATTTTAATAAAATTAATAAAATTTAACGAAAATAATTAATATATTAATATAAAAAAATATTTATATATTATACGAAATTAAATTCGGTTTATTTTAAATTATAAATAATAAAATAAATATAAATAATAATACGTAATTATTTTTTTAAAAATTTTTAATTTTAATAAATTAAAGTTATAATTTTAAATTATTTATTATTTAATTAAATTTTTTTAATTAATATTATTTTTATTATTTAAACGTTTAATATTTTATTATTTATTTTATTTATTTTAATAATTTATTTTATCGTTTTATTTATTATTTTAAATTAATCGTAAAAATAAGTTAATTAATTTTATAAAATTTTTAAATTTTAATTATAAGTTAATTAAAAATATATTAATAAATAATTTAATTTTTTTTTTTTTTTTTTTTTATTTTTTTTAAAATTATTAATATTTTTTTATTTTTAATTACTTTTTAATTAATATAATTTTTATTTTTTATAAATTTATAAAATAATAATTAAAGATATAACCTTTAATTAAATAATAAAAATAAATATTTTAATCCGTAATATTAAAAAACGTTATTAAAATTTAAATCGTTAATAAATAATTTATATATAACTTAAATAATATTTTTTAAACGTTATATTAAAAAAATAAAAATTAGTTTAATAAAATTATATTTTTTTTAAATATTAATTATTTATACCGATAAATAATTATTAATAATAAATTTTAATATTAATCGGTAATTATTTAAATAATAATTAATTATTAATATTTTTAAATATAAATTTTTAATAAAATATATTTTTAATTATTATTAGTTATTTTAAAAAAGTTTAAAATAATAAAATAATTATATTAATAAACTTTATATATTTAAAAAATAAGTTACGTTTTTAATATTTATTATATTATAAAAATATAATAAACTTAATTTTATATTATATTTTTAATAATTTTTAATAAAAATAATTTATATTTTTTTATAACATTTTATTATTAATATTTTATAAATATATATATAATATAAAATATTATTTTAATATTAAATAAAATAAATTTAATATTATTATAATTAAATTACGATTATATTTTTTAATATTAAAATTAATAAAAAAAAATATATAATAAAAATAATTTAAAATATTATAAAAAATATTTTTAATAAATTTTTATTATATTAATAAATTTTAATTTTAAATTTAAAAAAAATAATAATTATTATTATTATTTATTATATTTATTAAATTATATTTTAATTATAATATACTTTATTTAAATTTTATTAAAATTTAAAATTTTAATTAATAAGTTTTAAATATTTATTAAAACTTATAAAATTATAAAATAATTAAATATATAATTAAAAATATAATAATAATAATAAAAATAAAAAATTATTAATATTATATTAATTATAAATATTATAAAATAAATAAAAAAATAAATATAATATTAAATAAATTTAAATATAAAATAATATTATTAAATTTATAAAAAAAATATTAATTTATTAATATTTTAAATAAAAATATAAAATTTAAAAAAAAATTAAAAAAATTAAATAAAGTTTTTAATAAAAATTATATAATATTTTATTAATTATAAAATATTAATAATTTAATTTAAAATAAATTAAAAAATATAATAATTAAATTAAAAATAAATTTTAAAAATAATAATAATTTATTTTTATTATAATTTATTTATTTAATTAAATATTTTAATATTATATAACCATATATTTTTTATTAAAATAAATTATTTAATAATATTTTTTTTTTTTTTATTAAATTAATATATAAAAATATTTTTAAAAATTATATTTAATATAAAAATATTTATATTTTACGGTTAAAAAATTAATATTTAATTTTATTAATAATATTTAATAAATAAAAATAAATAACATTTATAACGGTAAAATTAATATTTATTTAAACGATAAATAACTTATAAAATTTTTAAAATTATATTATTAATATTTATTTAATTATATAAATTTTTACGTTATAAATATCGATATTTTATTTTTTTATTTTTAATTAAAATATAAATTAATTAAAAATTTATTTTAATAATATTATAATTAATAATATATAAAACGTAATTATAATTAATATTATTTAAAATAAAAAATATAAATAATTTTATTTTAAAATATTATTTTTATAAAATAAAATTATAATATTTTATATTCGTTTAAATTATAATTATTAAATTATATAATTTTAAATAAAATTAATTATAACGTTAAAATTAATAATATTAAAAATTAATAAATTTTATTATTATTATTAAATTAAAATATAAATTTTTAAAAATTTAAATTTAATTTAAAATTTAATATAAATTTTAATATAAATAATTATTAATATTATATATTTAAATAAATAATTTATATTTATATTATTAATACGGTTATAAATTTTTAAATAATACGTTTTTTAAAAATTTTTTATTAAAAAATTTAATAAAATATTTAAAATAATATTAAAATTAATATTTATTTTAAATTTTTTAACGTTATTATTTATAAATAATATTAATTTTAATAATATTAAATTTAAAAATAAAGCTTATATATTATAAAAATTATTTATTATTAATTTTAATAATATATTAATTTATTAATAAAATTAATAATATTATAATTTATATATAAATTTATAAAAATTATAAATAATAAATTTTAAAATTTAATTTTAATATATTTTAATTTTAAATAAAGTAAAAATAATTAATAATATCGTTAATTTTAATAAATTTATTTTATTTTATTTATATTTAACGTATATATAAAATTAATATAAATTTATTATTAATTTTTAACTTAAATTTAAAAAATTAAATTATTTAAAAAATAATAATAAAATTAAAAAATTAAAAATATAATAATTAATTAAAATCGTTTAAATAAAAACGGCTTAAATATTTTATAAAATATATTATTTTTAATTTTAATAATTAAATAAAATTTTATTTATTAATAAAAATAAATAAAAAAGCTTTTATAAATTATTATTATTATTAATAAAAATATTATTATTATTTAACGTATTAATAAAATTTTAATTTTAAAAAATATTTATATTAAATCGTATATTTAACTTTATAAAATATTATAACTTATAAAAAATTAAAAGTTTAATTTATTTAAATTAATTTTTTAATTTAATTAATTATATAATTATATTAAAAAAAATTTTATATATATAAATAATTTTTTTTTTTATATCGTAACTTTTATATTTTATAATAAAAAATTATAATTTTATTTAATATTAAAATTTTACGTAAATAAAAATAATTATATTAAATAAATTATAAAACTTTAAATATAAAAATTAAATATTTTATTTTTAAAAATATTTTTTAATTTAAAAATATATAATTTAATAATTTATTAAAATCGTAATAATTTTTTAAATTATATATAATTTTAAAATTAAAAATAAAAATATTTTTTAATAAAATTATAATTAATAATTTAAAATTATAATAATTTATAAAAATTTATTATAATATATATAATTATTATTTAAAAGGTTAATTAACGTTTAATATTTATTTAATATTTATATTATTATTAAAAAATAAAATTATAATTTAAATATATTATTATAATTTATATTTAATTTATTACGTTAATATAAAAAATAATTTTATATACGTTTATTTATTAAATTAAAAATAAATATTTTAAAAATATTATTATATATTATTAAATTATTATATAATTTATTAAATTAAAATATATTATTTAAAATATATTTATATTATTATTAATAATAATTATATATAAAATTATTAACATTTAATTTATATTTATTTATAATAAAAATTAAAACTTTTAAATTTAACGGTTTTTAAATAAATAATTATTTTAATATTAATATTAATAAATTTTTATTATTAAAATAAATATTTATAAAATTTAAATTAAAATATAATTTTAAAAAATTTTAAATAATAAAAAAATTAAAATTTTAATTTATAATTTTTATATTAATATTTATAATAAAAAATTATTTTATATTTATTATATAAAAAATTAAATTAAAAATTTAATTTATTAAATTTTTAAAATTTTAAATATAATTAAAATTTATTAAATAATAAATTTATAAAACTTATATTTTATTAATTTATTAATTTAAAATTATTTTAATTATTTAATAATAATTTAATATTTATAATTAAATTTAAAAAATAAAATATTTAATTTTAAAATTTATAATAAATAAATAATAAAAATTAAAATTTAATTATATTAATTTTAACTTTTAAAATTTTAATTTTAAGTTTTATTAATAAATTATTTATAAATAATTAAAATTTTAATTATAAATTAATTACGTTATTATTTTTTAAAAATAAATAATTAATTTAATAAAAATAATAAAAATATAAATTATTAAAAATATTATTTAATATATTTTAAATATAAACATATAATATATAATATTTTTAATTAATAAAATTTATAAAAATAATTTAAAATTTTAATATAAATTATATTATTTATTATATTATTAATTATTTATTATTTTAAACGATTTTATTTTTAAAATTTTTTAATTAAATATATTAATTTTTATATTATTAATATTTAATATAAATAAATAATATTAATAAAAAAAGTTAATAATTAATTTAATAATATTAAAATATTTATATAAAATTAAAATAAATAATATTTATTAAATTTATAATAATTATAATTTATTAACGTTATAATTAAAATATTTTTAAATAAAATTATAAAAATATTAATAAAAAATAATTAAATTAATTTAAAATTAAAAAATAAATAAAATAAAAATTAATATATAATTTATAATTAATTAATTATAAAAAAAAATAATTAAATAATAATTATATAATAAAATATATATTTATACGGTATATATTTAATTAATATTAATATAATTAAAAATATATAATAAATAAAATTTAATTTTATTTTTAAATTAATTTTTTTTTTTTTTAAATATAATAATATATTATTTAATATTTATTATTTTATTTTTATTTATTATTTATTATTAAAAATATTTATTTATTAATATTATATATATTAATATTATATTTAAAAGTTTAAAAAATTAAAAAAATAAAATTTTAAATTATTTATTTAAATAATAAATAATTTAATATTAATAAAAGTTTATAAAATAAATATATAAAAAATTTATTTAAAATATAAAATTTTATTAAATATAATTATAAATTATAAAATTTAAAATATATATTAATATTTTTAATAATAATTAATATTAAAAAATAAAATAAATTTTAATAATTTTTTAATTTATATAAATTTTTATTAATTAATAATATATTATATATTTAAAAATTAATTTAAAATTTTTTAATAAACTTTTATAATAATTAATTTTAAAAACTTAAAGTTTTATAAATATTATAACGTTTTATTAATATTTAACATTTAATTTTTAATAATAAAATTTTTTAATTTTATAATTTTATTATTAATTATTTAATAATAAAAATTAAAATATATAATTAATATTAATTAACTTAATTTTTATTTTAAATATACGTTATAAAACGTTATTAAATTAAATAATTATATTAAAAATTTAAAAATATATTATATTAATTATAATTAATTAATAAAAAGTTATAATAAAAATTTAATATTTTAATAATATTTAATTTATATTTTTTATTATTAAAAATTACTTTTTAAATTTTAAAAAAATTAAGTATTTATAAAATAATTAAATTTAAATTATTAAATTTTAACTTTTATTAATTATTAATAATATATTAATTTTAATATTTTATTAAGTAATTATATTTTTTTTTTTAAAATTATATTAATTTTTTAAAATAAAATTTATAATATATATTTTTAAATAATTTTAAATATTAAAAATTAAAACTATTATTAAAATTTTATAAAATATTAATTATTTATATATTATAAAAATATTTTAAATACTTTTATAAATTTATTTTTATAATTATTATATTATTTAAAATTTAAATTTAAATTTATATACCGTTTTTTTAATAATTATAATATTATTTTATATAAAATAATAAAATATTAATATTAATAAAACTTTTAAATTAATTTTTTAATTAAAAAAATCGTTTAAAAATAAATACGTTATATTATAATAAAGTTTTAAAAAATATTTTTATTAAATAAATTAATTTAATAAATATAAATAAAATAATATATTAAAATAATTTTATTATAATTTTATAAAATTTATTATATAATAAATAATAAATAAATAATCGTTAAATAAATTATTATTTAATTAATTAAATTAATTTAATTTATATTATTTATTAAAATATATTATTAAATAATATTATAAATATTTTTTTTATATATAAATAAAAATAATTTAATATATTAATAAAATTATTTAAATTTAATTTAATTATTTTTTTATTAAAAATTTAATTTAATAATTATAAATAAAATAATAAAAAAATAATTAAATATTTATTAATTTTATATAATTATGTAATTTTTTATACGTAAAAAGGTTTTTTAATATTTAAAATATTTAAAATAATATTAAATTAATTTTAATTAATATATATTATTTATAATATAATAAAATTAAATTAAATAATTTTAAAATTTTTAAAAAATTTAAAATAATATATAAATTAATAAAAATTTTTAAAATAATTAACCGTTAAAATTAAAAAATAATTTAAAATTAATATAAAAATATTAAAAATTAAAGATATTAAAAACATTTATTTTTTAAAAAATTACTTAAAATAATATAAATTAATTATATATAACTTTTATAATAATGTTTTTATTTATTAAATAACTTTTATTTTTATTATTAATTATTTAAAAAATGTTTAAAAATATAATTTATTATAATATTTAAATGTTAATTAATAATATATTAAATTACGTATTTTAATAATTAAAAATTTTTAAATTATAAAATAAATTTATATTATATAACCTTTATTATTTAAAAAAAGCTTTAATTATTTATTATTAATTTAATAACGGTTTTTAAGTATATAAAAATTTTTAAACCTTTAAAAATAATATTATTAAAAAATATAATATTATAACATTTTATTTTAAAATAATAATAATTTATTATAATATATATAAATATTTACTTTTATTTTATTAAAAAATTTGATAATAATTAAATTAAATTATATTTATATTAAATAATTTTAATAAAAATAATATTAAATTTTTTAATATTTTTTTTTTAATTTTAATTTTTATTATATATTTACTTATAATATTTAAATATTTATAAATAAATTAATAATAATAAAAATATTATTTTTAATTTATTATTAATAATTAATAATTTAATTTTATATATTAAAAATATTATAATTATTTATTTTTATTTATAACTTTATATATTAATTTTAATATTTATTTTTTAACGTTATTTATTTAATTTAAATATAAATAATTTAAATTTAATAAAAATAATATATTATTAATATTAAAGCTTAAATAAATAACTTTATTAATTAATAAATAATTAATAAATAAAATTAATATTAAATATTTATTAAATTTTTTAAAAAATTAATATTATATAATAATATATTATTTTACGGTTTATAATATAAATATAAAAATTAAATAAAATATAATATATATTTAAATTAAAGTATATTTTTATTATTAATTTTAATAAAAAATTAATTTATTATTTTATATAAATATAATATATATATTTTAACGGCATTTAATAATATATTTAAATAAATAAATTTATAAATTAAAATTAAAAAAACGATTATTTAAATATTTAATTATTAAAATTTTTATATTAATTTTTAAAAAAAATAAAAATTATTAATATTTAATAAAATTAAAATTTAATATATAATTAAAATAAAACGTTATTATAATTTTAATAATTTATAATATTTTTTTTATAATAATTTTTAATAATTTATAAAAAAATTAATCGTTAATTAATTAAAATAATTATTATATATAATATTATTAAAAAATTATTAAATAATTTTTATTAATAATAAAATAATTAATAACCGTTAATTAAAATTAAAATTTATATATTTAAATAATTAATAAATAATAAAAATATTTTATATATTTTAATTTAATTATTAAACTTTATATAATATAATATATATATTTTAAAAATATAAAAGTTATTTTATTATTTAAATAAAATTAATTATTTAATAATTTAAAACTTAATTAATAAATAATTAAATTTTAAATATTTAAATAATTTAACTTAAAATTAATATATATTTAAAAAACGTAAAAACGTTTAATAATAAAATTAAAACTTTTTAATAAAACGTTTAACGTATTTTATTTAATAATATAATAAAACGTTTTAAATTATTTTATAATTTAAAAAATAAAAAACTTAAAAAATAATATAAATAAAATTTATTTTAAATATAATATAAATAATATTATTTTTATATATTTTAAGCCGTAATTATATCGGTTATATTAAATAAAATTTATATTAATTTTATAATTTATTAAAATTAAAATATAATAAATTTTATACGTTTAAATATTATATTTTTATTATATTTATTAATTAAAATAAGTTTAAATTATTTATTATAATATTAAAAATTACGGTAAATAATTAATTATTATTTATTTAATTATTTAAAATAATTTTATTTTTTAAATATAAATAATTTAATATTTATATATTAATAAAATTAATAATAATAAAATAAAATTAACGATAATAATAAAATAATATTAATAATAACGATAATAATAATATATAAAAATAAAATATATTTATTAAATATTAATAATATAATTAATAAATAAAATATTTATAATTAAAAAAAAAAATATTTTAAATTTTATAATTATTTATATAATAAATAAAATAATATTTTAATAAATTTAATTAAATTATATATATAATATAATATTAATTATATTATAAATATTATTTTAAATATTTTATATTTAATTAAATAATTTTTATATAAATAAATTTTATATTATAAAATTATAAAATATTTTATTTATAATTATAATTTTAAATAATTTTAATATTATAAATTAATTTATTATTTAATAAAATTTATTATAAATATTATAAATTTATTAATATTAAATATTTTAAATATTTTATTTTTTTATAATAATAAATATAAATTTAAAAATATTAAATATTAATAAATTTTAAAATATAAATATTTAAAAAATAATTTAAAAAATAATTAAATATATAAAATTTTATAATATTATATTTAAATAATAGCTTTATTATTTTATATTTTAAATATTAAAATATTTAAATTTAAAATTAAAATATAATTTAATGCCGTATTTAATAAATAATAAAATATTATTTATTAATATTTTAAAAATAAATAAGTTTTAAGTTAAAATTTTTAATTAAATAAATTAATAACTTAAATTTTTTAATAATTATATTATTAATTATAAATTATAAATAATTTTAATTTAAAAATTTTATTAATAATAAAAAATTATTATTTATATAATAAAATTAATTTTTTATATTATATTATAATTAATAATAAATAAAATAAATAAATAATAAAATAAATATTTATATAAATTAATATATAATTAATATTAAATTAAATATTATTTTAATTTTTAAAATATTAAATTAAATTTAAAAATTTTAAATTAAGTTTTAAAAATATTAAATTAAATTTTAAAAATATTTAATTAAATTTTAAAAATATATTTAAATATTAATAATAATTATATCGTTTTTTAAAATATTAATATTAAATTTTATATATATAATTTAAAAAAATTATTTAAAATTTAATTTTAATAAAATATTAATAATTAATTTTAATTAAAATAATTAAAATTTATTAATTTTAAATAATAAAAAGTTATTATATTATATAAAATTTTATTAAAAATTAATTATATTTTATATTATTATTAAAAATTAAATTATATATTAAATTTTTATAATAAATAAATAATATTAATAAATATTTAAAAAATATATAATAATAATAAAATATTTAAAAATAAAATAAGTTTTAAAAATTTTTAAAATTTAAAAAATAAAAGTTAAATTAAAATCTTAAAATTTTAAAATTATTAATTTATATATATATTTTATAAAATAACGTTAAAAAATTAAATATTTTTTAATATTAATTTATTTTTAATTTTTATAATTATTTAAAATTATTTAAATTTATTAAAAATAAAATAATAAAATATAAATTTTAAAAAATATTTTATAATTAATTTTTATTAATTTTTATATATATTAAAATTATATTTTATAAAATATTATAATTATTAAATATTTAAATTTTATAAAAAAAATGTTTAATTTTTAATATTATTTTAATTTATTAAAATATTAAACTTTAATAGTTTTATTAAATAATTAAATAATTAAAATTAAATATTTAAAAATAATAAAAGTTTTAATTATTTACGATTTTTATTTATATTTTTATATAAAATAATAAAAAATATATGTTAATAATAATTTATTTAATAAAAGCTATTAAAGTTTATTATTTTAATAAAAATATATTATATAATAAACATTATTTAATTTAAATTTAAATTAATATATATTTAATATAATTTATTTTATATTTTTAAGTTATATATATTATTAATATGTTTTTATTATATAATATAATAAAAATAAAATTTTAATAATAAATATATTATTTAATATTATTATTAATATTTTAATTAAATTATTAATTTTTTATTATTTTTAATAATTTAAAATATATAAATTAAATTTTAATTTTATTTAATTAAAATATTTAATTTATATAAATTTAAATAAATATTATTTTTAATTTTTAAATAATTATTATAAAATAATAATTAAAATATTTAATATTAACTTATAAAAATTATATAATATTTTTAATTTATAATATAAATATTTATTATAAATTAAAATAATTTAATAATTAAACGTTATATTAATTTAAAATTTATATAAATTAAATACGTTTAATTAAATAAAATTAAAAATCGAAATTATATATTTTAAATTAAATAAACGATTTTAAATATAATAATAAAATAAATAATTAAATTAATAATTATTAAAAATATATTTATTTTAAATAAATAATTATATATAAAATATTTATATAATTAAATATAAAAATATAAATTAAAAAAATTATATAAATATAAATTTTATATTTAAATTAAGTAATATTTATTATAAATAAAATAATATTTATTATATAAATTTAAAATTTTAATTATTTATAATATTTTTAATTAAATTTTAAATTTAAAAAAATAATATTTTTATATTTTATTAATTTAAAAATATATTTATTTATAATTTAAATTAAAAATAATATAAAAATTTAAAATTTTTAAATATTAAAATAAAAAAAATAAATTTATAAATATTTTAATAAATATTATTAATAATTATTTAAAAATTTAATAAAATTAAAAAAAAATTAAAATTAATTAAAAAAATAATTAATAAAAATTAAAAGGTTAAAAAAAATTAATAAAAAAAGTTAAAAAAATTTATTAAAATTTAAAAAAAAAATTAAAAATTAATAAATTAAAAATATTTTATTATTTTAAAAATTATTAATAATATTAAAAATTTTATAAGTTTATATTTTATATTTAATAAAAAATTTAATTAAATATTAAAAATAATATAATAATATTTTAATTATATATTTATTTAAAATCTTAAATAAATAATTTAATAAAATTAAAATAATTTTAATAATATTTATTAAAAAATAATTATTTAAATATATTATAAAAATTAAAAATTTTATTAAAAATTATTATAATTTTATTATAATTAATTATTAAAATAAATTTTAAATTATTAACATTAATATTATTATTATTTATAAAAATAAAATTATTATAAATATATTAATTAATATTAAAAAATAAAAATTAATATTAAAATAATTTTATTTTTATATTAAAAACTTTTATTTTAAAAATATATTAATATATTTAAATTAAATTAAATATTTATTATTAAAAACTTTATAATAAATTAATTATATAAAATTTTTAATATAATTAATTTATTTTATTTTTAAATTTATAATAATTTAATAATAATATAAAATAAAGTTTTTTAATATTAATAATTTTAATTTTTAATATTTTATTTTATATTTTTTAATTTAATATTTAATTATTATAATTTATTATATAAATTATTAAAAATTAATTAATATAATAATAAATTTAAAACTTTATAATTAATTTTAATTAATTAAATATATTTTTATATTAAAATAAATTAAATAATATATTTAATTTATAAATATTATAATAAAATAAATAAATATATATATATATTAAAAATTAATAAAATTAATTTAATTTTTAAAATTTAAAAAAAAAAATTAATAAATAAGTTTAATAAAATTTTAAATTTTAATTAATAAAATATAAAATTTAATTTTAAAATAATATTTAAAAATGTTAAATAAAAATATTAAATAAATTAAAAAAAATAATAAAATAAAAATATTTTTAATTATTAAAATTTTATTTTTATAAAACCTTAAATAAATTATAATTAATAAATTAAATTAAATAAAATTTTATATTTAAAAATATAAATTTTTTTAATTTT
>CADCWY010000017.1:0-64490 GCA_902806535.1 Hypoxylon rickii
TTGCAAATTATTAGGTAATTTTATAACAGGTTTTATCTACAGGAATTATGTTAGATAATGTTCTAAACTTTATTAGATACCCCTCTGTTTATGGAAGCACACAAGAAAGAATATTAAAAACCTCTTCAGGAGTTAAATGAGCTTTTCGAAGAATTAAATCGGCTGCTTGCTTTCAAAGATTAAAGGCTTGAAGCTGCTTTTTTCCTTGTAAATTATACTTAGTAAAAAATGGAATAACTTTTTCACTTATACTAGCTCAATCTTTGACTGAAAAATTAAATGAATCTTTTCTTTTTACTATTACTCCAGAATTAAAAACTCGGAAAAATTTCTTGTAAGCTAGGCTCCATTACCGGTAAATTAACAGAAAAACTTAAACTTACATTTTCTCCTAGTTTATGTTTCTTACTCTGAACAATTAGGATTAAAAACAGTAAGAATCATATTTATTTACAAACTCAGTAATTAACTCAGGACTTGCTTTAGATAGTCTTGTACTATAATGCCTTCTAAATTTAAACCTAGTAATCCTCAATCTATTATTATCTTTTAAACAAGATAAAGTATTAGAACTACTATTATTAAGATTACCCATCATGTAGGGAAAAGTAGTTAAAAACTTACTTTGGTTGCTTTTGGTCATAAAACCCTTACTAAAGGGGAATGACAACCATGAGAATATTTTAATTCCTGTAGGTACGGCAATAATTAATGTTGCAGCCGTGAAATATGCTCTGTATCCACGTCTAAACCGACTGTATACATGTGATGCTTAACCGTTAATAAATATTTTCAATTTACCCATACAAATTGTATGCTCTTTTCACAAAGAGTGTCGGACTATATCTTCATCTTTAAGCTTTTCCTGTTTTATTTGTAACACTATTATTTAAATTAATTTGTTTTTGTAAAGCTCTTATTTCTAATAATCCTTCCTCAGTTAAATGTAGTTTATTAGATACTTTATCATGAACAGTTAATCATTTTTCAAAAGAAAGAGCTTTTTTAGTTTGTAATGGAAATAATTTAAAGTATGTTATTACATCATTCAATAATTTAAACCCGGTAACTGTATAACGATAAACATTATCAGTACCAGATCTTAGTGTTATTTTCCTAATCCCCTAATCCCTCGGAGGGGGATATGGGGATACGTAGCCTCCAAATAATTCACACACTTTGTCTAGTATAAATTTATCTTTTTGGTCTAAAATGTAACGCATTTTTATTACATGGCCTAATGTATATCTAGAATTTGCAGTAATAGATACATTAAAACACCCTTCAGCATCCGTAAACCCTGATAATCAAGCATCTTGCAATGTAATTTTAACAGGGATATTATTTAACTTAATAACTTCAGAATCAAAACGATTATTTAAAGTATTAATTCAATTAGCTAATTGTTCAATTCTATGATTTTGAGCTAGATTACCATTAAATAAAAAAGCTAAAAGTAAAATATGCGAAGGGTTATCTACTATTCATCTATAAAAATCATTATTTTTACCACTTTTTCCTTGAGGGAAGTGTCTAACAACACCAATATTAAACTTAAATTGTATTTGATGTAGTATATTACTTTCTTTTTGAGTAAGAACAAAACGAACTCTTTTGCCATTATCATATGTTTGAATAGCTCCATCCCCTTCAGCAAACCCGATGAATCAAGTTAATCATTTATCTGAAAGAGGATCTTTATCTTTAAACAATGTTTTATAATAAGTATGAAAAGCAGAAAATTTAAAAGATGTTTCGCGTGTAGTCTCTGAAACACTCTGTTTGTTATCAATTAAAGAATACAGGGACAGATTGTTTGCTGATTGAGTATAGCTAATTAGATTTTTACAATTCAATGTACTAATTAGCAGCACTAAACTGTTCCAGCATATAGCGAAATAAATTATATTCCCTATATCACTATAAGGTGAAGCCATCGTTACTCGACTTCAAACAATAAATCCTAATATACCTATAGACAACATGGCGTAACTATATTTTGCATGTAAAGAATCTTTTTATTTCAATCTATTAGAATTCATTTCTAAATTTAATTCCTTAATTTTTTAAACCTTCTTTAGTTAAATGTTCTTTTGATTTAAGAATAGCCATACATTCTTTAAAACCAATAAAATCTTCTTGTTTTAGGTTTAAAAGTGGGTATCTATCAAAATGAGGTAATACTTTATCCAATATAGAAGAAGTATCTTGTACTATATAATCGCATCTAGGTGTAGATACGTTAGATCTTACAGCCACTATACCACAACCAAAAAATTTAATAAATAATTTAAGAAGTTCTTGATCTTTAATGTGTTGAGCTATATGAAATCTACAATAGACTTTTTCTAATAATACATAATCCTTCGTAGGTCTAACATAAATAGAAAAACCTCCATCTCCAGCTACAAACCCAGATACCCATTGAGATTGCAAATTATTAGGTAATTTTATAACAGGTTTATCTACAGGAATTATGTTAGGATAATGTTCTAAAACTTTATTAGATACCCCTCTGTTTATGGAAGCATAATAAGAAAGAATATTTAAAAACCCTTCAGGAGTTAAATGAGCTTTTCGAAGAATTAAATCGGCTGCTTGCTTTCAAAGATTAAAGGCTTGAAGCTGCTTTTTTCCTTGTAAATTATACTTAGTAAAAAATGGAATAACTTTTTCACTTATACTAGCTCAATCTTTGACTGAAAAATTAAATGAATCTTTTCTTTTACTATTACTCCAGAATTAAAAAACTTTTCTTGTAAGCTAGGCTCCATTACCGGTAAATTAACAGAAAAACTTAAACTTACATTTTCTCCTAGTTTATGTTTCTTACTCTGAACAATTAGGATTAAAAACAGTAAGAATCATATTTATTTACAAACTCAGTAATTAACTCAGGACTTGCTTTAGATAGTCTTGTACTATAATGCCTTCTAAATTTAAACCTAGTAATCCTCAATCTATTATTATCTTTTAAACAAGATAAAGTATTAGAACTACTATTATTAAGATTACCCATCATGTAGGGAAAAGTAGTTAAAAACTTACTTTGGTTGCTTTTGGTCATAAAACCCTTACTAAAGGGGAATGACAACCATGAGAATATTTTAATTCCTGTAGGTACGGCAATAATTAATGTTGCAGCCGTGAAATATGCTCTTGTATCCACGTCTAAACCGACTGTATACATGTGATGCTTAACCGTTAATAAATATTTTCAATTTACCCATACAAATTGTATGCTCTTTTCACAAAGAGTGTCGGACTATATCTTCATCTTTAAGCTTTTCCTGTTTTATTTGTAACACTATTATTTAAATTAATTTGTTTTTGTAAAGCTCTTATTTCTAATAATCCTTCCTCAGTTAAATGTAGTTTATTAGATACTTTATCATGAACAGTTAATCATTTTTCAAAAGAAAGAGCTTTTTTAGTTTGTAATGGAAATAATTTAAAGTATGTTATTACATCATTCAATAATTTAAACCCGGTAACTGTATAACGATAAACATTATCAGTACCAGATCTTAGTGTTATTTTCCTAATCCCCTAATCCCTCGGAGGGGGATATGGGGATACGTAGCCTCCAAATAATTCACACACTTTGTCTAGTATAAATTTATCTTTTTGGTCTAAAATGTAACGCATTTTTATTACATGGCCTAATGTATATCTAGAATTTGCAGTAATAGATACATTAAAACACCCTTCAGCATCCGTAAACCCTGATAATCAAGCATCTTGCAATGTAATTTTAACAGGGATATTATTTAACTTAATAACTTCAGAATCAAAACGATTATTTAAAGTATTAATTCAATTAGCTAATTGTTCAATTCTATGATTTTGAGCTAGATTACCATTAAATAAAAAAGCTAAAAGTAAAATATGCGAAGGGTTATCTACTATTCATCTATAAAAATCATTATTTTTACCACTTTTTCCTTGAGGGAAGTGTCTAACAACACCAATATTAAACTTAAATTGTATTTGATGTAGTATATTACTTTCTTTTGAGTAAGAACAAAACGAACTCTTTTGCCATTATCATATGTTTGAATAGCTCCATCCCCTTCAGCAAACCCGATGAATCAAGTTAATCATTTATCTGAAAGAGGATCTTTATCTTTAAACAATGTTTTATAATAAGTATGAAAAGCAGAAAATTTAAAAGATGTTTCGCGTGTAGTCTCTGAAACACTCTGTTTGTTATCAATTAAAGAATACAGGGACAGATTGTTTGCTGATTGAGTATAGCTAATTAGATTTTTACAATTCAATGTACTAATTAGCAGCACTAAACTGTTCCAGCATATAGCGAAATAAATTATATTCCCTATATCACTATAAGGTGAAGCCATCGTTACTCGACTTCAAACAATAAATCCTAATATACCTATAGACAACATGGCGTAACTATATTTTGCATGTAAAGAATCTTTTTATTTCAATCTATTAGAATTCATTTCTAAATTTAATTCCTTAATTCTTTTTAAACCTTCTTTAGTTAAATGTTCTTTTGATTTAAGAATAGCCATACATTCTTTAAAACCAATAAAATCTTCTTGTTTTAGGTTTAAAAGTGGGTATCTATCAAAATGAGGTAATACTTTATCCAATATAGAAGAAGTATCTTGTACTATATAATCGCATCTAGGTGTAGATACGTTAGATCTTACAGCCACTATACCACAACCAAAAAATTTAATAAATAATTTAAGAAGTTCTTGATCTTTAATGTGTTGAGCTATATGAAATCTACAATAGACTTTTTCTAATAATACATAATCCTTCGTAGGTCTAACATAAATAGAAAACCTCCATCTCCAGCTACAAACCCAGATACCCATTGAGATTGCAAATTATTAGGTAATTTTATAACAGGTTTATCTACAGGAATTATGTTAGGATAATGTTCTAAAACTTTATTAGATACCCCTCTGTTTATGGAAGCATAATAAGAAAGAATATTTAAAAACCCTTCAGGAGTTAAATGAGCTTTTCGAAGAATTAAATCGGCTGCTTGCTTTCAAAGATTAAAGGCTTGAAGCTGCTTTTTTCCTTGTAAATTATACTTAGTAAAAAATGGAATAACTTTTTCACTTATACTAGCTCAATCTTTGACTGAAAAATTAAATGAATCTTTTCTTTTACTATTACTCCAGAATTAAAAACTCCGGAAAAATTTCTTGTAAGCTAGGCTCCATTACCGGTAAATTAACAGAAAAACTTAAACTTACATTTTCTCCTAGTTTATGTTTCTTACTCTGAACAATTAGGATTAAAAACAGTAAGAATCATATTTATTTACAAACTCAGTAATTAACTCAGGACTTGCTTTAGATAGTCTTGTACTATAATGCCTTCTAAATTTAAACCTAGTAATCCTCAATCTATTATTATCTTTTAAACAAGATAAAGTATTAGAACTACTATTATTAAGATTACCCATCATGTAGGGAAAAGTAGTTAAAAACTTACTTTGGTTGCTTTTGGTCATAAAACCCTTACTAAAGGGGAATGACAACCATGAGAATATTTTAATTCCTGTAGGTACGGCAATAATTAATGTTGCAGCCGTGAAATATGCTCTTGTATCCACGTCTAAACCGACTGTATACATGTGATGCTTAACCGTTAATAAATATTTTCAATTTACCCATACAAATTGTATGCTCTTTTCACAAAGAGTGTCGGACTATATCTTCATCTTTAAGCTTTTCCTGTTTTATTTGTAACACTATTATTTAAATTAATTTGTTTTTGTAAAGCTCTTATTTCTAATAATCCTTCCTCAGTTAAATGTAGTTTATTAGATACTTTATCATGAACAGTTAATCATTTTTCAAAAGAAAGAGCTTTTTTAGTTTGTAATGGAAATAATTTAAAGTATGTTATTACATCATTCAATAATTTAAACCCGGTAACTGTATAACGATAAACATTATCAGTACCAGATCTTAGTGTTATTTTCCTAATCCCCTAATCCCTCGGAGGGGGATATGGGGATACGTAGCCTCCAAATAATTCACACACTTTGTCTAGTATAAATTTATCTTTTGGTCTAAAATGTAACGCATTTTTATTACATGGCCTAATGTATATCTAGAATTTGCAGTAATAGATACATTAAAACACCCTTCAGCATCCGTAAACCCTGATAATCAAGCATCTTGCAATGTAATTTTAACAGGGATATTATTTAACTTAATAACTTCAGAATCAAAACGATTATTTAAAGTATTAATTCAATTAGCTAATTGTTCAATTCTATGATTTTGAGCTAGATTACCATTAAATAAAAAGCTAAAAGTAAAATATGCGAAGGGTTATCTACTATTCATCTATAAAAATCATTATTTTTACCACTTTTTCCTTGAGGGAAGTGTCTAACAACACCAATATTAAACTTAAATTGTATTTGATGTAGTATATTACTTTCTTTTTGAGTAAGAACAAAACGAACTCTTTTGCCATTATCATATGTTTGAATAGCTCCATCCCCTTCAGCAAACCCGATGAATCAAGTTAATCATTTATCTGAAAGAGGATCTTTATCTTTAAACAATGTTTTATAATAAGTATGAAAAGCAGAAAATTTAAAAGATGTTTCGCGTGTAGTCTCTGAAACACTCTGTTTGTTATCAATTAAAGAATACAGGGACAGATTGTTTGCTGATTGAGTATAGCTAATTAGATTTTTACAATTCAATGTACTAATTAGCAGCACTAAACTGTTCCAGCATATAGCGAAATAAATTATATTCCCTATATCACTATAAGGTGAAGCCATCGTTACTCGACTTCAAACAATAAATCCTAATATACCTATAGACAACATGGCGTAACTATATTTTGCATGTAAAGAATCTTTTTATTTCAATCTATTAGAATTCATTTCTAAATTTAATTCCTTAATTCTTTTTAAACCTTCTTTAGTTAAATGTTCTTTTGATTTAAGAATAGCCATACATTCTTTAAAACCAATAAAATCTTCTTGTTTTAGGTTTAAAAGTGGGTATCTATCAAAATGAGGTAATACTTTATCCAATATAGAAGAAGTATCTTGTACTATATAATCGCATCTAGGTGTAGATACGTTAGATCTTACAGCCACTATACCACAACCAAAAAATTTAATAAATAATTTAAGAAGTTCTTGATCTTTAATGTGTTGAGCTATATGAAATCTACAATAGACTTTTTCTAATAATACATAATCCTTCGTAGGTCTAACATAAATAGAAAAACCTCCATCTCCAGCTACAAACCCAGATACCCATTGAGATTGCAAATTATTAGGTAATTTTATAACAGGTTTATCTACAGGAATTATGTTAGGATAATGTTCTAAAACTTTATTAGATACCCCTCTGTTTATGGAAGCATAATAAGAAAGAATATTTAAAAACCCTTCAGGAGTTAAATGAGCTTTTCGAAGAATTAAATCGGCTGCTTGCTTTCAAAGATTAAAGGCTTGAAGCTGCTTTTTTCCTTGTAAATTATACTTAGTAAAAAATGGAATAACTTTTTCACTTATACTAGCTCAATCTTTGACTGAAAAATTAAATGAATCTTTTCTTTTACTATTACTCCAGAATTAAAAACTCCGGAAAAATTTCTTGTAAGCTAGGCTCCATTACCGGTAAATTAACAGAAAAACTTAAACTTACATTTTCTCCTAGTTTATGTTTCTTACTCTGAACAATTAGGATTAAAAAACAGTAAGAATCATATTTATTTACAAACTCAGTAATTAACTCAGGACTTGCTTTAGATAGTCTTGTACTATAATGCCTTCTAAATTTAAACCTAGTAATCCTCAATCTATTATTATCTTTTAAACAAGATAAAGTATTAGAACTACTATTATTAAGATTACCCATCATGTAGGGAAAAGTAGTTAAAAACTTACTTTGGTTGCTTTTGGTCATAAAACCCTTACTAAAGGGGAATGACAACCATGAGAATATTTTAATTCCTGTAGGTACGGCAATAATTAATGTTGCAGCCGTGAAATATGCTCTTGTATCCACGTCTAAACCGACTGTATACATGTGATGCTTAACCGTTAATAAATATTTTCAATTTACCCATACAAATTGTATGCTCTTTTCACAAAGAGTGTCGGACTATATCTTCATCTTTAAGCTTTTCCTGTTTTATTTGTAACACTATTATTTAAATTAATTTGTTTTTGTAAAGCTCTTATTTCTAATAATCCTTCCTCAGTTAAATGTAGTTTATTAGATACTTTATCATGAACAGTTAATCATTTTTCAAAAGAAAGAGCTTTTTAGTTTGTAATGGAAATAATTTAAAGTATGTTATTACATCATTCAATAATTTAAACCCGGTAACTGTATAACGATAAACATTATCAGTACCAGATCTTAGTGTTATTTCCTAATCCCCTAATCCCTCGGAGGGGGATATGGGGATACGTAGCCTCCAAATAATTCACACACTTTGTCTAGTATAAATTTATCTTTTGGTCTAAAATGTAACGCATTTTTATTACATGGCCTAATGTATATCTAGAATTTGCAGTAATAGATACATTAAAACACCCTTCAGCATCCGTAAACCCTGATAATCAAGCATCTTGCAATGTAATTTTAACAGGGATATTATTTAACTTAATAACTTCAGAATCAAAACGATTATTTAAAGTATTAATTCAATTAGCTAATTGTTCAATTCTATGATTTTGAGCTAGATTACCATTAAATAAAAAGCTAAAAGTAAAATATGCGAAGGGTTATCTACTATTCATCTATAAAAATCATTATTTTTACCACTTTTTCCTTGAGGGAAGTGTCTAACAACACCAATATTAAACTTAAATTGTATTTGATGTAGTATATTACTTTCTTTTGAGTAAGAACAAAACGAACTCTTTTGCCATTATCATATGTTTGAATAGCTCCATCCCCTTCAGCAAACCCGATGAATCAAGTTAATCATTTATCTGAAAGAGGATCTTTATCTTTAAACAATGTTTTATAATAAGTATGAAAAGCAGAAAATTTAAAAGATGTTTCGCGTGTAGTCTCTGAAACACTCTGTTTGTTATCAATTAAAGAATACAGGGACAGATTGTTTGCTGATTGAGTATAGCTAATTAGATTTTTACAATTCAATGTACTAATTAGCAGCACTAAACTGTTCCAGCATATAGCGAAATAAATTATATTCCCTATATCACTATAAGGTGAAGCCATCGTTACTCGACTTCAAACAATAAATCCTAATATACCTATAGACAACATGGCGTAACTATATTTTGCATGTAAAGAATCTTTTTATTTCAATCTATTAGAATTCATTTCTAAATTTAATTCCTTAATTCTTTTTAAACCTTCTTTAGTTAAATGTTCTTTTGATTTAAGAATAGCCATACATTCTTTAAAACCAATAAAATCTTCTTGTTTTAGGTTTAAAAGTGGGTATCTATCAAAATGAGGTAATACTTTATCCAATATAGAAGAAGTATCTTGTACTATATAATCGCATCTAGGTGTAGATACGTTAGATCTTACAGCCACTATACCACAACCAAAAAATTTAATAAATAATTTAAGAAGTTCTTGATCTTTAATGTGTTGAGCTATATGAAATCTACAATAGACTTTTTCTAATAATACATAATCCTTCGTAGGTCTAACATAAATAGAAAAACCTCCATCTCCAGCTACAAACCCAGATACCCATTGAGATTGCAAATTATTAGGTAATTTTATAACAGGTTTATCTACAGGAATTATGTTAGGATAATGTTCTAAAACTTTATTAGATACCCCTCTGTTTATGGAAGCATAATAAGAAAGAATATTTAAAAACCCTTCAGGAGTTAAATGAGCTTTTCGAAGAATTAAATCGGCTGCTTGCTTTCAAAGATTAAAGGCTTGAAGCTGCTTTTTTCCTTGTAAATTATACTTAGTAAAAAATGGAATAACTTTTTCACTTATACTAGCTCAATCTTTGACTGAAAAATTAAATGAATCTTTTCTTTTACTATTACTCCAGAATTAAAAACTCCGGAAAAATTTCTTGTAAGCTAGGCTCCATTACCGGTAAATTAACAGAAAAACTTAAACTTACATTTTCTCCTAGTTTATGTTTCTTACTCTGAACAATTAGGATTAAAAACAGTAAGAATCATATTTATTTACAAACTCAGTAATTAACTCAGGACTTGCTTTAGATAGTCTTGTACTATAATGCCTTCTAAATTTAAACCTAGTAATCCTCAATCTATTATTATCTTTTAAACAAGATAAAGTATTAGAACTACTATTATTAAGATTACCCATCATGTAGGGAAAAGTAGTTAAAAACTTACTTTGGTTGCTTTTGGTCATAAAACCCTTACTAAAGGGGAATGACAACCATGAGAATATTTTAATTCCTGTAGGTACGGCAATAATTAATGTTGCAGCCGTGAAATATGCTCTTGTATCCACGTCTAAACCGACTGTATACATGTGATGCTTAACCGTTAATAAATATTTTCAATTTACCCATACAAATTGTATGCTCTTTTCACAAAGAGTGTCGGACTATATCTTCATCTTTAAGCTTTTCCTGTTTTATTTGTAACACTATTATTTAAATTAATTTGTTTTTGTAAAGCTCTTATTTCTAATAATCCTTCCTCAGTTAAATGTAGTTTATTAGATACTTTATCATGAACAGTTAATCATTTTTCAAAAGAAAGAGCTTTTTAGTTTGTAATGGAAATAATTTAAAGTATGTTATTACATCATTCAATAATTTAAACCCGGTAACTGTATAACGATAAACATTATCAGTACCAGATCTTAGTGTTATTTTCCTAATCCCCTAATCCCTCGGAGGGGGATATGGGGATACGTAGCCTCCAAATAATTCACACACTTTGTCTAGTATAAATTTATCTTTTTGGTCTAAAATGTAACGCATTTTTATTACATGGCCTAATGTATATCTAGAATTTGCAGTAATAGATACATTAAAACACCCTTCAGCATCCGTAAACCCTGATAATCAAGCATCTTGCAATGTAATTTTAACAGGGATATTATTTAACTTAATAACTTCAGAATCAAAACGATTATTTAAAGTATTAATTCAATTAGCTAATTGTTCAATTCTATGATTTTGAGCTAGATTACCATTAAATAAAAAAGCTAAAAGTAAAATATGCGAAGGGTTATCTACTATTCATCTATAAAAATCATTATTTTTACCACTTTTTCCTTGAGGGAAGTGTCTAACAACACCAATATTAAACTTAAATTGTATTTGATGTAGTATATTACTTTCTTTTTGAGTAAGAACAAAACGAACTCTTTTGCCATTATCATATGTTTGAATAGCTCCATCCCCTTCAGCAAACCCGATGAATCAAGTTAATCATTTATCTGAAAGAGGATCTTTATCTTTAAACAATGTTTTATAATAAGTATGAAAAGCAGAAAATTTAAAAGATGTTTCGCGTGTAGTCTCTGAAACACTCTGTTTGTTATCAATTAAAGAATACAGGGACAGATTGTTTGCTGATTGAGTATAGCTAATTAGATTTTTACAATTCAATGTACTAATTAGCAGCACTAAACTGTTCCAGCATATAGCGAAATAAATTATATTCCCTATATCACTATAAGGTGAAGCCATCGTTACTCGACTTCAAACAATAAATCCTAATATACCTATAGACAACATGGCGTAACTATATTTTGCATGTAAAGAATCTTTTTATTTCAATCTATTAGAATTCATTTCTAAATTTAATTCCTTAATTCTTTTTAAACCTTCTTTAGTTAAATGTTCTTTTGATTTAAGAATAGCCATACATTCTTTAAAACCAATAAAATCTTCTTGTTTTAGGTTTAAAAGTGGGTATCTATCAAAATGAGGTAATACTTTATCCAATATAGAAGAAGTATCTTGTACTATATAATCGCATCTAGGTGTAGATACGTTAGATCTTACAGCCACTATACCACAACCAAAAAATTTAATAAATAATTTAAGAAGTTCTTGATCTTTAATGTGTTGAGCTATATGAAATCTACAATAGACTTTTTCTAATAATACATAATCCTTCGTAGGTCTAACATAAATAGAAAAACCTCCATCTCCAGCTACAAACCCAGATACCCATTGAGATTGCAAATTATTAGGTAATTTTATAACAGGTTTATCTACAGGAATTATGTTAGGATAATGTTCTAAAACTTTATTAGATACCCCTCTGTTTATGGAAGCATAATAAGAAAGAATATTTAAAAACCCTTCAGGAGTTAAATGAGCTTTTCGAAGAATTAAATCGGCTGCTTGCTTTCAAAGATTAAAGGCTTGAAGCTGCTTTTTTCCTTGTAAATTATACTTAGTAAAAAATGGAATAACTTTTTCACTTATACTAGCTCAATCTTTGACTGAAAAATTAAATGAATCTTTTCTTTTTACTATTACTCCAGAATTAAAAACTCCGGAAAAATTTCTTGTAAGCTAGGCTCCATTACCGGTAAATTAACAGAAAAACTTAAACTTACATTTTCTCCTAGTTTATGTTTCTTACTCTGAACAATTAGGATTAAAAACAGTAAGAATCATATTTATTTACAAACTCAGTAATTAACTCAGGACTTGCTTTAGATAGTCTTGTACTATAATGCCTTCTAAATTTAAACCTAGTAATCCTCAATCTATTATTATCTTTTAAACAAGATAAAGTATTAGAACTACTATTATTAAGATTACCCATCATGTAGGGAAAAGTAGTTAAAAACTTACTTTGGTTGCTTTTGGTCATAAAACCCTTACTAAAGGGGAATGACAACCATGAGAATATTTTAATTCCTGTAGGTACGGCAATAATTAATGTTGCAGCCGTGAAATATGCTCTTGTATCCACGTCTAAACCGACTGTATACATGTGATGCTTAACCGTTAATAAATATTTTCAATTTACCCATACAAATTGTATGCTCTTTTCACAAAGAGTGTCGGACTATATCTTCATCTTTAAGCTTTTCCTGTTTTATTTGTAACACTATTATTTAAATTAATTTGTTTTTGTAAAGCTCTTATTTCTAATAATCCTTCCTCAGTTAAATGTAGTTTATTAGATACTTTATCATGAACAGTTAATCATTTTTCAAAAGAAAGAGCTTTTTTAGTTTGTAATGGAAATAATTTAAAGTATGTTATTACATCATTCAATAATTTAAACCCGGTAACTGTATAACGATAAACATTATCAGTACCAGATCTTAGTGTTACTTTCCCTAATCCCCCTAATCCCTCGGAGGGGGATATGGGGGATACGTAGCCTCCAAATAATTCACACACTTTGTCTAGTATAAATTTATCTTTTTGGTCTAAAATGTAACGCATTTTTATTACATGGCCTAATGTATATCTAGAATTTGCAGTAATAGATACATTAAAACACCCTTCAGCATCCGTAAACCCTGATAATCAAGCATCTTGCAATGTAATTTTAACAGGGATATTATTTAACTTAATAACTTCAGAATCAAAACGATTATTTAAAGTATTAATTCAATTAGCTAATTGTTCAATTCTATGATTTTGAGCTAGATTACCATTAAATAAAAAGCTAAAAGTAAAATATGCGAAGGGTTATCTACTATTCATCTATAAAAATCATTATTTTTACCACTTTTTCCTTGAGGGAAGTGTCTAACAACACCAATATTAAACTTAAATTGTATTTGATGTAGTATATTACTTTCTTTTGAGTAAGAACAAAACGAACTCTTTTGCCATTATCATATGTTTGAATAGCTCCATCCCCTTCAGCAAACCCGATGAATCAAGTTAATCATTTATCTGAAAGAGGATCTTTATCTTTAAACAATGTTTTATAATAAGTATGAAAAGCAGAAAATTTAAAAGATGTTTCGCGTGTAGTCTCTGAAACACTCTGTTTGTTATCAATTAAAGAATACAGGGACAGATTGTTTGCTGATTGAGTATAGCTAATTAGATTTTTACAATTCAATGTACTAATTAGCAGCACTAAACTGTTCCAGCATATAGCGAAATAAATTATATTCCCTATATCACTATAAGGTGAAGCCATCGTTACTCGACTTCAAACAATAAATCCTAATATACCTATAGACAACATGGCGTAACTATATTTTGCATGTAAAGAATCTTTTTATTTCAATCTATTAGAATTCATTTCTAAATTTAATTCCTTAATTCTTTTTAAACCTTCTTTAGTTAAATGTTCTTTTGATTTAAGAATAGCCATACATTCTTTAAAACCAATAAAATCTTCTTGTTTTAGGTTTAAAAGTGGGTATCTATCAAAATGAGGTAATACTTTATCCAATATAGAAGAAGTATCTTGTACTATATAATCGCATCTAGGTGTAGATACGTTAGATCTTACAGCCACTATACCACAACCAAAAAATTTAATAAATAATTTAAGAAGTTCTTGATCTTTAATGTGTTGAGCTATATGAAATCTACAATAGACTTTTTCTAATAATACATAATCCTTCGTAGGTCTAACATAAATAGAAAAACCTCCATCTCCAGCTACAAACCCAGATACCCATTGAGATTGCAAATTATTAGGTAATTTTATAACAGGTTTATCTACAGGAATTATGTTAGGATAATGTTCTAAAACTTTATTAGATACCCCTCTGTTTATGGAAGCATAATAAGAAAGAATATTTAAAAACCCTTCAGGAGTTAAATGAGCTTTTCGAAGAATTAAATCGGCTGCTTGCTTTCAAAGATTAAAGGCTTGAAGCTGCTTTTTTCCTTGTAAATTATACTTAGTAAAAAATGGAATAACTTTTTCACTTATACTAGCTCAATCTTTGACTGAAAAATTAAATGAATCTTTTCTTTTACTATTACTCCAGAATTAAAAAACTCCGGAAAAATTTCTTGTAAGCTAGGCTCCATTACCGGTAAATTAACAGAAAAACTTAAACTTACATTTTCTCCTAGTTTATGTTTCTTACTCTGAACAATTAGGATTAAAAACAGTAAGAATCATATTTATTTACAAACTCAGTAATTAACTCAGGACTTGCTTTAGATAGTCTTGTACTATAATGCCTTCTAAATTTAAACCTAGTAATCCTCAATCTATTATTATCTTTTAAACAAGATAAAGTATTAGAACTACTATTATTAAGATTACCCATCATGTAGGGAAAAGTAGTTAAAAACTTACTTTGGTTGCTTTTGGTCATAAAACCCTTACTAAAGGGGAATGACAACCATGAGAATATTTTAATTCCTGTAGGTACGGCAATAATTAATGTTGCAGCCGTGAAATATGCTCTTGTATCCACGTCTAAACCGACTGTATACATGTGATGCTTAACCGTTAATAAATATTTTCAATTTACCCATACAAATTGTATGCTCTTTTCACAAAGAGTGTCGGACTATATCTTCATCTTTAAGCTTTTCCTGTTTTATTTGTAACACTATTATTTAAATTAATTTGTTTTTGTAAAGCTCTTATTTCTAATAATCCTTCCTCAGTTAAATGTAGTTTATTAGATACTTTATCATGAACAGTTAATCATTTTTCAAAAGAAAGAGCTTTTTTAGTTTGTAATGGAAATAATTTAAAGTATGTTATTACATCATTCAATAATTTAAACCCGGTAACTGTATAACGATAAACATTATCAGTACCAGATCTTAGTGTTACTTTCCCTAATCCCCCTAATCCCTCGGAGGGGGATATGGGGGATACGTAGCCTCCAAATAATTCACACACTTTGTCTAGTATAAATTTATCTTTTTGGTCTAAAATGTAACGCATTTTTATTACATGGCCTAATGTATATCTAGAATTTGCAGTAATAGATACATTAAAACACCCTTCAGCATCCGTAAACCCTGATAATCAAGCATCTTGCAATGTAATTTTAACAGGGATATTATTTAACTTAATAACTTCAGAATCAAAACGATTATTTAAAGTATTAATTCAATTAGCTAATTGTTCAATTCTATGATTTTGAGCTAGATTACCATTAAATAAAAAGCTAAAAGTAAAATATGCGAAGGGTTATCTACTATTCATCTATAAAAATCATTATTTTTACCACTTTTTCCTTGAGGGAAGTGTCTAACAACACCAATATTAAACTTAAATTGTATTTGATGTAGTATATTACTTTCTTTTGAGTAAGAACAAAACGAACTCTTTTGCCATTATCATATGTTTGAATAGCTCCATCCCCTTCAGCAAACCCGATGAATCAAGTTAATCATTTATCTGAAAGAGGATCTTTATCTTTAAACAATGTTTTATAATAAGTATGAAAAGCAGAAAATTTAAAAGATGTTTCGCGTGTAGTCTCTGAAACACTCTGTTTGTTATCAATTAAAGAATACAGGGACAGATTGTTTGCTGATTGAGTATAGCTAATTAGATTTTTACAATTCAATGTACTAATTAGCAGCACTAAACTGTTCCAGCATATAGCGAAATAAATTATATTCCCTATATCACTATAAGGTGAAGCCATCGTTACTCGACTTCAAACAATAAATCCTAATATACCTATAGACAACATGGCGTAACTATATTTTGCATGTAAAGAATCTTTTTATTTCAATCTATTAGAATTCATTTCTAAATTTAATTCCTTAATTCTTTTTAAACCTTCTTTAGTTAAATGTTCTTTTGATTTAAGAATAGCCATACATTCTTTAAAACCAATAAAATCTTCTTGTTTTAGGTTTAAAAGTGGGTATCTATCAAAATGAGGTAATACTTTATCCAATATAGAAGAAGTATCTTGTACTATATAATCGCATCTAGGTGTAGATACGTTAGATCTTACAGCCACTATACCACAACCAAAAAATTTAATAAATAATTTAAGAAGTTCTTGATCTTTAATGTGTTGAGCTATATGAAATCTACAATAGACTTTTTCTAATAATACATAATCCTTCGTAGGTCTAACATAAATAGAAAAACCTCCATCTCCAGCTACAAACCCAGATACCCATTGAGATTGCAAATTATTAGGTAATTTTATAACAGGTTTATCTACAGGAATTATGTTAGGATAATGTTCTAAAACTTTATTAGATACCCCTCTGTTTATGGAAGCATAATAAGAAAGAATATTTAAAAACCCTTCAGGAGTTAAATGAGCTTTTCGAAGAATTAAATCGGCTGCTTGCTTTCAAAGATTAAAGGCTTGAAGCTGCTTTTTTCCTTGTAAATTATACTTAGTAAAAAATGGAATAACTTTTTCACTTATACTAGCTCAATCTTTGACTGAAAAATTAAATGAATCTTTTCTTTTTACTATTACTCCAGAATTAAAAACTCCGGAAAAATTTCTTGTAAGCTAGGCTCCATTACCGGTAAATTAACAGAAAAACTTAAACTTACATTTTCTCCTAGTTTATGTTTCTTACTCTGAACAATTAGGATTAAAAACAGTAAGAATCATATTTATTTACAAACTCAGTAATTAACTCAGGACTTGCTTTAGATAGTCTTGTACTATAATGCCTTCTAAATTTAAACCTAGTAATCCTCAATCTATTATTATCTTTTAAACAAGATAAAGTATTAGAACTACTATTATTAAGATTACCCATCATGTAGGGAAAAGTAGTTAAAAACTTACTTTGGTTGCTTTTGGTCATAAAACCCTTACTAAAGGGGAATGACAACCATGAGAATATTTTAATTCCTGTAGGTACGGCAATAATTAATGTTGCAGCCGTGAAATATGCTCTTGTATCCACGTCTAAACCGACTGTATACATGTGATGCTTAACCGTTAATAAATATTTTCAATTTACCCATACAAATTGTATGCTCTTTTCACAAAGAGTGTCGGACTATATCTTCATCTTTAAGCTTTTCCTGTTTTATTTGTAACACTATTATTTAAATTAATTTGTTTTTGTAAAGCTCTTATTTCTAATAATCCTTCCTCAGTTAAATGTAGTTTATTAGATACTTTATCATGAACAGTTAATCATTTTTCAAAAGAAAGAGCTTTTTAGTTTGTAATGGAAATAATTTAAAGTATGTTATTACATCATTCAATAATTTAAACCCGGTAACTGTATAACGATAAACATTATCAGTACCAGATCTTAGTGTTATTTCCTAATCCCCTAATCCCTCGGAGGGGGATATGGGGATACGTAGCCTCCAAATAATTCACACACTTTGTCTAGTATAAATTTATCTTTTGGTCTAAAATGTAACGCATTTTTATTACATGGCCTAATGTATATCTAGAATTTGCAGTAATAGATACATTAAAACACCCTTCAGCATCCGTAAACCCTGATAATCAAGCATCTTGCAATGTAATTTTAACAGGGATATTATTTAACTTAATAACTTCAGAATCAAAACGATTATTTAAAGTATTAATTCAATTAGCTAATTGTTCAATTCTATGATTTTGAGCTAGATTACCATTAAATAAAAAGCTAAAAGTAAAATATGCGAAGGGTTATCTACTATTCATCTATAAAAATCATTATTTTTACCACTTTTTCCTTGAGGGAAGTGTCTAACAACACCAATATTAAACTTAAATTGTATTTGATGTAGTATATTACTTTCTTTTGAGTAAGAACAAAACGAACTCTTTTGCCATTATCATATGTTTGAATAGCTCCATCCCCTTCAGCAAACCCGATGAATCAAGTTAATCATTTATCTGAAAGAGGATCTTTATCTTTAAACAATGTTTTATAATAAGTATGAAAAGCAGAAAATTTAAAAGATGTTTCGCGTGTAGTCTCTGAAACACTCTGTTTGTTATCAATTAAAGAATACAGGGACAGATTGTTTGCTGATTGAGTATAGCTAATTAGATTTTTACAATTCAATGTACTAATTAGCAGCACTAAACTGTTCCAGCATATAGCGAAATAAATTATATTCCCTATATCACTATAAGGTGAAGCCATCGTTACTCGACTTCAAACAATAAATCCTAATATACCTATAGACAACATGGCGTAACTATATTTTGCATGTAAAGAATCTTTTTATTTCAATCTATTAGAATTCATTTCTAAATTTAATTCCTTAATTCTTTTTAAACCTTCTTTAGTTAAATGTTCTTTTGATTTAAGAATAGCCATACATTCTTTAAAACCAATAAAATCTTCTTGTTTTAGGTTTAAAAGTGGGTATCTATCAAAATGAGGTAATACTTTATCCAATATAGAAGAAGTATCTTGTACTATATAATCGCATCTAGGTGTAGATACGTTAGATCTTACAGCCACTATACCACAACCAAAAAATTTAATAAATAATTTAAGAAGTTCTTGATCTTTAATGTGTTGAGCTATATGAAATCTACAATAGACTTTTTCTAATAATACATAATCCTTCGTAGGTCTAACATAAATAGAAAAACCTCCATCTCCAGCTACAAACCCAGATACCCATTGAGATTGCAAATTATTAGGTAATTTTATAACAGGTTTATCTACAGGAATTATGTTAGGATAATGTTCTAAAACTTTATTAGATACCCCTCTGTTTATGGAAGCATAATAAGAAAGAATATTTAAAAACCCTTCAGGAGTTAAATGAGCTTTTCGAAGAATTAAATCGGCTGCTTGCTTTCAAAGATTAAAGGCTTGAAGCTGCTTTTTTCCTTGTAAATTATACTTAGTAAAAAATGGAATAACTTTTTCACTTATACTAGCTCAATCTTTGACTGAAAAATTAAATGAATCTTTTCTTTTTACTATTACTCCAGAATTAAAAACTCCGGAAAAATTTCTTGTAAGCTAGGCTCCATTACCGGTAAATTAACAGAAAAACTTAAACTTACATTTTCTCCTAGTTTATGTTTCTTACTCTGAACAATTAGGATTAAAAACAGTAAGAATCATATTTATTTACAAACTCAGTAATTAACTCAGGACTTGCTTTAGATAGTCTTGTACTATAATGCCTTCTAAATTTAAACCTAGTAATCCTCAATCTATTATTATCTTTTAAACAAGATAAAGTATTAGAACTACTATTATTAAGATTACCCATCATGTAGGGAAAAGTAGTTAAAAACTTACTTTGGTTGCTTTTGGTCATAAAACCCTTACTAAAGGGGAATGACAACCATGAGAATATTTTAATTCCTGTAGGTACGGCAATAATTAATGTTGCAGCCGTGAAATATGCTCTTGTATCCACGTCTAAACCGACTGTATACATGTGATGCTTAACCGTTAATAAATATTTTCAATTTACCCATACAAATTGTATGCTCTTTTCACAAAGAGTGTCGGACTATATCTTCATCTTTAAGCTTTTCCTGTTTTATTTGTAACACTATTATTTAAATTAATTTGTTTTTGTAAAGCTCTTATTTCTAATAATCCTTCCTCAGTTAAATGTAGTTTATTAGATACTTTATCATGAACAGTTAATCATTTTTCAAAAGAAAGAGCTTTTTTAGTTTGTAATGGAAATAATTTAAAGTATGTTATTACATCATTCAATAATTTAAACCCGGTAACTGTATAACGATAAACATTATCAGTACCAGATCTTAGTGTTACTTTCCCTAATCCCCCTAATCCCTCGGAGGGGGATATGGGGGATACGTAGCCTCCAAATAATTCACACACTTTGTCTAGTATAAATTTATCTTTTTGGTCTAAAATGTAACGCATTTTTATTACATGGCCTAATGTATATCTAGAATTTGCAGTAATAGATACATTAAAACACCCTTCAGCATCCGTAAACCCTGATAATCAAGCATCTTGCAATGTAATTTTAACAGGGATATTATTTAACTTAATAACTTCAGAATCAAAACGATTATTTAAAGTATTAATTCAATTAGCTAATTGTTCAATTCTATGATTTTGAGCTAGATTACCATTAAATAAAAAGCTAAAAGTAAAATATGCGAAGGGTTATCTACTATTCATCTATAAAAATCATTATTTTTACCACTTTTTCCTTGAGGGAAGTGTCTAACAACACCAATATTAAACTTAAATTGTATTTGATGTAGTATATTACTTTCTTTTGAGTAAGAACAAAACGAACTCTTTTGCCATTATCATATGTTTGAATAGCTCCATCCCCTTCAGCAAACCCGATGAATCAAGTTAATCATTTATCTGAAAGAGGATCTTTATCTTTAAACAATGTTTTATAATAAGTATGAAAAGCAGAAAATTTAAAAGATGTTTCGCGTGTAGTCTCTGAAACACTCTGTTTGTTATCAATTAAAGAATACAGGGACAGATTGTTTGCTGATTGAGTATAGCTAATTAGATTTTTACAATTCAATGTACTAATTAGCAGCACTAAACTGTTCCAGCATATAGCGAAATAAATTATATTCCCTATATCACTATAAGGTGAAGCCATCGTTACTCGACTTCAAACAATAAATCCTAATATACCTATAGACAACATGGCGTAACTATATTTTGCATGTAAAGAATCTTTTTATTTCAATCTATTAGAATTCATTTCTAAATTTAATTCCTTAATTCTTTTTAAACCTTCTTTAGTTAAATGTTCTTTTGATTTAAGAATAGCCATACATTCTTTAAAACCAATAAAATCTTCTTGTTTTAGGTTTAAAAGTGGGTATCTATCAAAATGAGGTAATACTTTATCCAATATAGAAGAAGTATCTTGTACTATATAATCGCATCTAGGTGTAGATACGTTAGATCTTACAGCCACTATACCACAACCAAAAATTTAATAAATAATTTAAGAAGTTCTTGATCTTTAATGTGTTGAGCTATATGAAATCTACAATAGACTTTTTCTAATAATACATAATCCTTCGTAGGTCTAACATAAATAGAAAAACCTCCATCTCCAGCTACAAACCCAGATACCCATTGAGATTGCAAATTATTAGGTAATTTTATAACAGGTTTATCTACAGGAATTATGTTAGGATAATGTTCTAAAACTTTATTAGATACCCCTCTGTTTATGGAAGCATAATAAGAAAGAATATTTAAAAACCCTTCAGGAGTTAAATGAGCTTTTCGAAGAATTAAATCGGCTGCTTGCTTTCAAAGATTAAAGGCTTGAAGCTGCTTTTTTCCTTGTAAATTATACTTAGTAAAAATGGAATAACTTTTTCACTTATACTAGCTCAATCTTTGACTGAAAAATTAAATGAATCTTTTCTTTTTACTATTACTCCAGAATTAAAAAACTCCGGAAAAATTTCTTGTAAGCTAGGCTCCATTACCGGTAAATTAACAGAAAAACTTAAACTTACATTTTCTCCTAGTTTATGTTTCTTACTCTGAACAATTAGGATTAAAAAACAGTAAGAATCATATTTATTTACAAACTCAGTAATTAACTCAGGACTTGCTTTAGATAGTCTTGTACTATAATGCCTTCTAAATTTAAACCTAGTAATCCTCAATCTATTATTATCTTTTAAACAAGATAAAGTATTAGAACTACTATTATTAAGATTACCCATCATGTAGGGAAAAGTAGTTAAAAACTTACTTTGGTTGCTTTTGGTCATAAAACCCTTACTAAAGGGGAATGACAACCATGAGAATATTTTAATTCCTGTAGGTACGGCAATAATTAATGTTGCAGCCGTGAAATATGCTCTTGTATCCACGTCTAAACCGACTGTATACATGTGATGCTTAACCGTTAATAAATATTTTCAATTTACCCATACAAATTGTATGCTCTTTTCACAAAGAGTGTCGGACTATATCTTCATCTTTAAGCTTTTCCTGTTTTATTTGTAACACTATTATTTAAATTAATTTGTTTTTGTAAAGCTCTTATTTCTAATAATCCTTCCTCAGTTAAATGTAGTTTATTAGATACTTTATCATGAACAGTTAATCATTTTTCAAAAGAAAGAGCTTTTTTAGTTTGTAATGGAAATAATTTAAAGTATGTTATTACATCATTCAATAATTTAAACCCGGTAACTGTATAACGATAAACATTATCAGTACCAGATCTTAGTGTTACTTTCCCTAATCCCCCTAATCCCTCGGAGGGGGATATGGGGGATACGTAGCCTCCAAATAATTCACACACTTTGTCTAGTATAAATTTATCTTTTTGGTCTAAAATGTAACGCATTTTTATTACATGGCCTAATGTATATCTAGAATTTGCAGTAATAGATACATTAAAACACCCTTCAGCATCCGTAAACCCTGATAATCAAGCATCTTGCAATGTAATTTTAACAGGGATATTATTTAACTTAATAACTTCAGAATCAAAACGATTATTTAAAGTATTAATTCAATTAGCTAATTGTTCAATTCTATGATTTTGAGCTAGATTACCATTAAATAAAAAAGCTAAAAGTAAAATATGCGAAGGGTTATCTACTATTCATCTATAAAAATCATTATTTTTACCACTTTTTCCTTGAGGGAAGTGTCTAACAACACCAATATTAAACTTAAATTGTATTTGATGTAGTATATTACTTTCTTTTTGAGTAAGAACAAAACGAACTCTTTTGCCATTATCATATGTTTGAATAGCTCCATCCCCTTCAGCAAACCCGATGAATCAAGTTAATCATTTATCTGAAAGAGGATCTTTATCTTTAAACAATGTTTTATAATAAGTATGAAAAGCAGAAAATTTAAAAGATGTTTCGCGTGTAGTCTCTGAAACACTCTGTTTGTTATCAATTAAAGAATACAGGGACAGATTGTTTGCTGATTGAGTATAGCTAATTAGATTTTTACAATTCAATGTACTAATTAGCAGCACTAAACTGTTCCAGCATATAGCGAAATAAATTATATTCCCTATATCACTATAAGGTGAAGCCATCGTTACTCGACTTCAAACAATAAATCCTAATATACCTATAGACAACATGGCGTAACTATATTTTGCATGTAAAGAATCTTTTTATTTCAATCTATTAGAATTCATTTCTAAATTTAATTCCTTAATTCTTTTAAACCTTCTTTAGTTAAATGTTCTTTTGATTTAAGAATAGCCATACATTCTTTAAAACCAATAAAATCTTCTTGTTTTAGGTTTAAAAGTGGGTATCTATCAAAATGAGGTAATACTTTATCCAATATAGAAGAAGTATCTTGTACTATATAATCGCATCTAGGTGTAGATACGTTAGATCTTACAGCCACTATACCACAACCAAAAATTTAATAAATAATTTAAGAAGTTCTTGATCTTTAATGTGTTGAGCTATATGAAATCTACAATAGACTTTTTCTAATAATACATAATCCTTCGTAGGTCTAACATAAATAGAAAAACCTCCATCTCCAGCTACAAACCCAGATACCCATTGAGATTGCAAATTATTAGGTAATTTTATAACAGGTTTATCTACAGGAATTATGTTAGGATAATGTTCTAAAACTTTATTAGATACCCCTCTGTTTATGGAAGCATAATAAGAAAGAATATTTAAAAACCCTTCAGGAGTTAAATGAGCTTTTCGAAGAATTAAATCGGCTGCTTGCTTTCAAAGATTAAAGGCTTGAAGCTGCTTTTTCCTTGTAAATTATACTTAGTAAAAATGGAATAACTTTTTCACTTATACTAGCTCAATCTTTGACTGAAAAATTAAATGAATCTTTTCTTTTTACTATTACTCCAGAATTAAAAAACTCCGGAAAAATTTCTTGTAAGCTAGGCTCCATTACCGGTAAATTAACAGAAAAACTTAAACTTACATTTTCTCCTAGTTTATGTTTCTTACTCTGAACAATTAGGATTAAAAAACAGTAAGAATCATATTTATTTACAAACTCAGTAATTAACTCAGGACTTGCTTTAGATAGTCTTGTACTATAATGCCTTCTAAATTTAAACCTAGTAATCCTCAATCTATTATTATCTTTTAAACAAGATAAAGTATTAGAACTACTATTATTAAGATTACCCATCATGTAGGGAAAAGTAGTTAAAAACTTACTTTGGTTGCTTTTGGTCATAAAACCCTTACTAAAGGGGAATGACAACCATGAGAATATTTTAATTCCTGTAGGTACGGCAATAATTAATGTTGCAGCCGTGAAATATGCTCTTGTATCCACGTCTAAACCGACTGTATACATGTGATGCTTAACCGTTAATAAATATTTTCAATTTACCCATACAAATTGTATGCTCTTTTCACAAAGAGTGTCGGACTATATCTTCATCTTTAAGCTTTTCCTGTTTTATTTGTAACACTATTATTTAAATTAATTTGTTTTTGTAAAGCTCTTATTTCTAATAATCCTTCCTCAGTTAAATGTAGTTTATTAGATACTTTATCATGAACAGTTAATCATTTTTCAAAAGAAAGAGCTTTTTTAGTTTGTAATGGAAATAATTTAAAGTATGTTATTACATCATTCAATAATTTAAACCCGGTAACTGTATAACGATAAACATTATCAGTACCAGATCTTAGTGTTACTTTCCTAATCCCCTAATCCCTCGGAGGGGATATGGGGATACGTAGCCTCAAATAATTCACACACTTTGTCTAGTATAAATTTATCTTTTGGTCTAAAATGTAACGCATTTTTATTACATGGCCTAATGTATATCTAGAATTTGCAGTAATAGATACATTAAAACACCCTTCAGCATCCGTAAACCCTGATAATCAAGCATCTTGCAATGTAATTTTAACAGGGATATTATTTAACTTAATAACTTCAGAATCAAAACGATTATTTAAAGTATTAATTCAATTAGCTAATTGTTCAATTCTATGATTTTGAGCTAGATTACCATTAAATAAAAAGCTAAAAGTAAAATATGCGAAGGGTTATCTACTATTCATCTATAAAAATCATTATTTTTACCACTTTTTCCTTGAGGGAAGTGTCTAACAACACCAATATTAAACTTAAATTGTATTTGATGTAGTATATTACTTTCTTTTGAGTAAGAACAAAACGAACTCTTTTGCCATTATCATATGTTTGAATAGCTCCATCCCCTTCAGCAAACCCGATGAATCAAGTTAATCATTTATCTGAAAGAGGATCTTTATCTTTAAACAATGTTTTATAATAAGTATGAAAAGCAGAAAATTTAAAAGATGTTTCGCGTGTAGTCTCTGAAACACTCTGTTTGTTATCAATTAAAGAATACAGGGACAGATTGTTTGCTGATTGAGTATAGCTAATTAGATTTTTACAATTCAATGTACTAATTAGCAGCACTAAACTGTTCCAGCATATAGCGAAATAAATTATATTCCCTATATCACTATAAGGTGAAGCCATCGTTACTCGACTTCAAACAATAAATCCTAATATACCTATAGACAACATGGCGTAACTATATTTTGCATGTAAAGAATCTTTTATTTCAATCTATTAGAATTCATTTCTAAATTTAATTCCTTAATTCTTTTTAAACCTTCTTTAGTTAAATGTTCTTTTGATTTAAGAATAGCCATACATTCTTTAAAACCAATAAAATCTTCTTGTTTTAGGTTTAAAAGTGGGTATCTATCAAAATGAGGTAATACTTTATCCAATATAGAAGAAGTATCTTGTACTATATAATCGCATCTAGGTGTAGATACGTTAGATCTTACAGCCACTATACCACAACCAAAAATTTAATAAATAATTTAAGAAGTTCTTGATCTTTAATGTGTTGAGCTATATGAAATCTACAATAGACTTTTTCTAATAATACATAATCCTTCGTAGGTCTAACATAAATAGAAAAACCTCCATCTCCAGCTACAAACCCAGATACCCATTGAGATTGCAAATTATTAGGTAATTTTATAACAGGTTTATCTACAGGAATTATGTTAGGATAATGTTCTAAAACTTTATTAGATACCCCTCTGTTTATGGAAGCATAATAAGAAAGAATATTTAAAAACCCTTCAGGAGTTAAATGAGCTTTTCGAAGAATTAAATCGGCTGCTTGCTTTCAAAGATTAAAGGCTTGAAGCTGCTTTTTTCCTTGTAAATTATACTTAGTAAAAAATGGAATAACTTTTTCACTTATACTAGCTCAATCTTTGACTGAAAAATTAAATGAATCTTTTCTTTTTACTATTACTCCAGAATTAAAAAACTCCGGAAAAATTTCTTGTAAGCTAGGCTCCATTACCGGTAAATTAACAGAAAAACTTAAACTTACATTTTCTCCTAGTTTATGTTTCTTACTCTGAACAATTAGGATTAAAAAACAGTAAGAATCATATTTATTTACAAACTCAGTAATTAACTCAGGACTTGCTTTAGATAGTCTTGTACTATAATGCCTTCTAAATTTAAACCTAGTAATCCTCAATCTATTATTATCTTTTAAACAAGATAAAGTATTAGAACTACTATTATTAAGATTACCCATCATGTAGGGAAAAGTAGTTAAAAACTTACTTTGGTTGCTTTTGGTCATAAAACCCTTACTAAAGGGAATGACAACCATGAGAATATTTTAATTCCTGTAGGTACGGCAATAATTAATGTTGCAGCCGTGAAATATGCTCTTGTATCCACGTCTAAACCGACTGTATACATGTGATGCTTAACCGTTAATAAATATTTTCAATTTACCCATACAAATTGTATGCTCTTTTCACAAAGAGTGTCGGACTATATCTTCATCTTTAAGCTTTTCCTGTTTTATTTGTAACACTATTATTTAAATTAATTTGTTTTTGTAAAGCTCTTATTTCTAATAATCCTTCCTCAGTTAAATGTAGTTTATTAGATACTTTATCATGAACAGTTAATCATTTTTCAAAAGAAAGAGCTTTTTTAGTTTGTAATGGAAATAATTTAAAGTATGTTATTACATCATTCAATAATTTAAACCCGGTAACTGTATAACGATAAACATTATCAGTACCAGATCTTAGTGTTACTTTCCCTAATCCCCCTAATCCCTCGGAGGGGGATATGGGGATACGTAGCCTCAAATAATTCACACACTTTGTCTAGTATAAATTTATCTTTTGGTCTAAAATGTAACGCATTTTTATTACATGGCCTAATGTATATCTAGAATTTGCAGTAATAGATACATTAAAACACCCTTCAGCATCCGTAAACCCTGATAATCAAGCATCTTGCAATGTAATTTTAACAGGGATATTATTTAACTTAATAACTTCAGAATCAAAACGATTATTTAAAGTATTAATTCAATTAGCTAATTGTTCAATTCTATGATTTTGAGCTAGATTACCATTAAATAAAAAAGCTAAAAGTAAAATATGCGAAGGGTTATCTACTATTCATCTATAAAAATCATTATTTTTACCACTTTTTCCTTGAGGGAAGTGTCTAACAACACCAATATTAAACTTAAATTGTATTTGATGTAGTATATTACTTTCTTTTGAGTAAGAACAAAACGAACTCTTTTGCCATTATCATATGTTTGAATAGCTCCATCCCCTTCAGCAAACCCGATGAATCAAGTTAATCATTTATCTGAAAGAGGATCTTTATCTTTAAACAATGTTTTATAATAAGTATGAAAAGCAGAAAATTTAAAAGATGTTTCGCGTGTAGTCTCTGAAACACTCTGTTTGTTATCAATTAAAGAATACAGGGACAGATTGTTTGCTGATTGAGTATAGCTAATTAGATTTTTACAATTCAATGTACTAATTAGCAGCACTAAACTGTTCCAGCATATAGCGAAATAAATTATATTCCCTATATCACTATAAGGTGAAGCCATCGTTACTCGACTTCAAACAATAAATCCTAATATACCTATAGACAACATGGCGTAACTATATTTTGCATGTAAAGAATCTTTTTATTTCAATCTATTAGAATTCATTTCTAAATTTAATTCCTTAATTCTTTTTAAACCTTCTTTAGTTAAATGTTCTTTTGATTTAAGAATAGCCATACATTCTTTAAAACCAATAAAATCTTCTTGTTTTAGGTTTAAAAGTGGGTATCTATCAAAATGAGGTAATACTTTATCCAATATAGAAGAAGTATCTTGTACTATATAATCGCATCTAGGTGTAGATACGTTAGATCTTACAGCCACTATACCACAACCAAAAAATTTAATAAATAATTTAAGAAGTTCTTGATCTTTAATGTGTTGAGCTATATGAAATCTACAATAGACTTTTTCTAATAATACATAATCCTTCGTAGGTCTAACATAAATAGAAAAACCTCCATCTCCAGCTACAAACCCAGATACCCATTGAGATTGCAAATTATTAGGTAATTTTATAACAGGTTTATCTACAGGAATTATGTTAGGATAATGTTCTAAAACTTTATTAGATACCCCTCTGTTTATGGAAGCATAATAAGAAAGAATATTTAAAAACCCTTCAGGAGTTAAATGAGCTTTTCGAAGAATTAAATCGGCTGCTTGCTTTCAAAGATTAAAGGCTTGAAGCTGCTTTTTCCTTGTAAATTATACTTAGTAAAAAATGGAATAACTTTTTCACTTATACTAGCTCAATCTTTGACTGAAAAATTAAATGAATCTTTTCTTTTTACTATTACTCCAGAATTAAAAACTCCGGAAAAATTTCTTGTAAGCTAGGCTCCATTACCGGTAAATTAACAGAAAAACTTAAACTTACATTTTCTCCTAGTTTATGTTTCTTACTCTGAACAATTAGGATTAAAAACAGTAAGAATCATATTTATTTACAAACTCAGTAATTAACTCAGGACTTGCTTTAGATAGTCTTGTACTATAATGCCTTCTAAATTTAAACCTAGTAATCCTCAATCTATTATTATCTTTTAAACAAGATAAAGTATTAGAACTACTATTATTAAGATTACCCATCATGTAGGGAAAAGTAGTTAAAAACTTACTTTGGTTGCTTTTGGTCATAAAACCCTTACTAAAGGGGAATGACAACCATGAGAATATTTTAATTCCTGTAGGTACGGCAATAATTAATGTTGCAGCCGTGAAATATGCTCTTGTATCCACGTCTAAACCGACTGTATACATGTGATGCTTAACCGTTAATAAATATTTTCAATTTACCCATACAAATTGTATGCTCTTTTCACAAAGAGTGTCGGACTATATCTTCATCTTTAAGCTTTTCCTGTTTTATTTGTAACACTATTATTTAAATTAATTTGTTTTTGTAAAGCTCTTATTTCTAATAATCCTTCCTCAGTTAAATGTAGTTTATTAGATACTTTATCATGAACAGTTAATCATTTTTCAAAAGAAAGAGCTTTTTTAGTTTGTAATGGAAATAATTTAAAGTATGTTATTACATCATTCAATAATTTAAACCCGGTAACTGTATAACGATAAACATTATCAGTACCAGATCTTAGTGTTACTTTCCTAATCCCCTAATCCCTCGGAGGGGATATGGGGATACGTAGCCTCCAAATAATTCACACACTTTGTCTAGTATAAATTTATCTTTTGGTCTAAAATGTAACGCATTTTTATTACATGGCCTAATGTATATCTAGAATTTGCAGTAATAGATACATTAAAACACCCTTCAGCATCCGTAAACCCTGATAATCAAGCATCTTGCAATGTAATTTTAACAGGGATATTATTTAACTTAATAACTTCAGAATCAAAACGATTATTTAAAGTATTAATTCAATTAGCTAATTGTTCAATTCTATGATTTTGAGCTAGATTACCATTAAATAAAAAAGCTAAAAGTAAAATATGCGAAGGGTTATCTACTATTCATCTATAAAAATCATTATTTTTACCACTTTTTCCTTGAGGGAAGTGTCTAACAACACCAATATTAAACTTAAATTGTATTTGATGTAGTATATTACTTTCTTTTGAGTAAGAACAAAACGAACTCTTTTGCCATTATCATATGTTTGAATAGCTCCATCCCCTTCAGCAAACCCGATGAATCAAGTTAATCATTTATCTGAAAGAGGATCTTTATCTTTAAACAATGTTTTATAATAAGTATGAAAAGCAGAAAATTTAAAAGATGTTTCGCGTGTAGTCTCTGAAACACTCTGTTTGTTATCAATTAAAGAATACAGGGACAGATTGTTTGCTGATTGAGTATAGCTAATTAGATTTTTACAATTCAATGTACTAATTAGCAGCACTAAACTGTTCCAGCATATAGCGAAATAAATTATATTCCCTATATCACTATAAGGTGAAGCCATCGTTACTCGACTTCAAACAATAAATCCTAATATACCTATAGACAACATGGCGTAACTATATTTTGCATGTAAAGAATCTTTTTATTTCAATCTATTAGAATTCATTTCTAAATTTAATTCCTTAATTCTTTTTAAACCTTCTTTAGTTAAATGTTCTTTTGATTTAAGAATAGCCATACATTCTTTAAAACCAATAAAATCTTCTTGTTTTAGGTTTAAAAGTGGGTATCTATCAAAATGAGGTAATACTTTATCCAATATAGAAGAAGTATCTTGTACTATATAATCGCATCTAGGTGTAGATACGTTAGATCTTACAGCCACTATACCACAACCAAAAATTTAATAAATAATTTAAGAAGTTCTTGATCTTTAATGTGTTGAGCTATATGAAATCTACAATAGACTTTTTCTAATAATACATAATCCTTCGTAGGTCTAACATAAATAGAAAAACCTCCATCTCCAGCTACAAACCCAGATACCCATTGAGATTGCAAATTATTAGGTAATTTTATAACAGGTTTATCTACAGGAATTATGTTAGGATAATGTTCTAAAACTTTATTAGATACCCCTCTGTTTATGGAAGCATAATAAGAAAGAATATTTAAAAACCCTTCAGGAGTTAAATGAGCTTTTCGAAGAATTAAATCGGCTGCTTGCTTTCAAAGATTAAAGGCTTGAAGCTGCTTTTTTCCTTGTAAATTATACTTAGTAAAAAATGGAATAACTTTTTCACTTATACTAGCTCAATCTTTGACTGAAAAATTAAATGAATCTTTTCTTTTTACTATTACTCCAGAATTAAAAAACTCCGGAAAAATTTCTTGTAAGCTAGGCTCCATTACCGGTAAATTAACAGAAAAACTTAAACTTACATTTTCTCCTAGTTTATGTTTCTTACTCTGAACAATTAGGATTAAAAAACAGTAAGAATCATATTTATTTACAAACTCAGTAATTAACTCAGGACTTGCTTTAGATAGTCTTGTACTATAATGCCTTCTAAATTTAAACCTAGTAATCCTCAATCTATTATTATCTTTTAAACAAGATAAAGTATTAGAACTACTATTATTAAGATTACCCATCATGTAGGGAAAAGTAGTTAAAAACTTACTTTGGTTGCTTTTGGTCATAAAACCCTTACTAAAGGGGAATGACAACCATGAGAATATTTTAATTCCTGTAGGTACGGCAATAATTAATGTTGCAGCCGTGAAATATGCTCTTGTATCCACGTCTAAACCGACTGTATACATGTGATGCTTAACCGTTAATAAATATTTTCAATTTACCCATACAAATTGTATGCTCTTTTCACAAAGAGTGTCGGACTATATCTTCATCTTTAAGCTTTTCCTGTTTTATTTGTAACACTATTATTTAAATTAATTTGTTTTTGTAAAGCTCTTATTTCTAATAATCCTTCCTCAGTTAAATGTAGTTTATTAGATACTTTATCATGAACAGTTAATCATTTTTCAAAAGAAAGAGCTTTTTTAGTTTGTAATGGAAATAATTTAAAGTATGTTATTACATCATTCAATAATTTAAACCCGGTAACTGTATAACGATAAACATTATCAGTACCAGATCTTAGTGTTACTTTCCTAATCCCCTAATCCCTCGGAGGGGATATGGGGATACGTAGCCTCAAATAATTCACACACTTTGTCTAGTATAAATTTATCTTTTGGTCTAAAATGTAACGCATTTTTATTACATGGCCTAATGTATATCTAGAATTTGCAGTAATAGATACATTAAAACACCCTTCAGCATCCGTAAACCCTGATAATCAAGCATCTTGCAATGTAATTTTAACAGGGATATTATTTAACTTAATAACTTCAGAATCAAAACGATTATTTAAAGTATTAATTCAATTAGCTAATTGTTCAATTCTATGATTTTGAGCTAGATTACCATTAAATAAAAAAGCTAAAAGTAAAATATGCGAAGGGTTATCTACTATTCATCTATAAAAATCATTATTTTTACCACTTTTTCCTTGAGGGAAGTGTCTAACAACACCAATATTAAACTTAAATTGTATTTGATGTAGTATATTACTTTCTTTTGAGTAAGAACAAAACGAACTCTTTTGCCATTATCATATGTTTGAATAGCTCCATCCCCTTCAGCAAACCCGATGAATCAAGTTAATCATTTATCTGAAAGAGGATCTTTATCTTTAAACAATGTTTTATAATAAGTATGAAAAGCAGAAAATTTAAAAGATGTTTCGCGTGTAGTCTCTGAAACACTCTGTTTGTTATCAATTAAAGAATACAGGGACAGATTGTTTGCTGATTGAGTATAGCTAATTAGATTTTACAATTCAATGTACTAATTAGCAGCACTAAACTGTTCCAGCATATAGCGAAATAAATTATATTCCCTATATCACTATAAGGTGAAGCCATCGTTACTCGACTTCAAACAATAAATCCTAATATACCTATAGACAACATGGCGTAACTATATTTTGCATGTAAAGAATCTTTTTATTTCAATCTATTAGAATTCATTTCTAAATTTAATTCCTTAATTCTTTTTAAACCTTCTTTAGTTAAATGTTCTTTTGATTTAAGAATAGCCATACATTCTTTAAAACCAATAAAATCTTCTTGTTTTAGGTTTAAAAGTGGGTATCTATCAAAATGAGGTAATACTTTATCCAATATAGAAGAAGTATCTTGTACTATATAATCGCATCTAGGTGTAGATACGTTAGATCTTACAGCCACTATACCACAACCAAAAAATTTAATAAATAATTTAAGAAGTTCTTGATCTTTAATGTGTTGAGCTATATGAAATCTACAATAGACTTTTTCTAATAATACATAATCCTTCGTAGGTCTAACATAAATAGAAAAACCTCCATCTCCAGCTACAAACCCAGATACCCATTGAGATTGCAAATTATTAGGTAATTTTATAACAGGTTTATCTACAGGAATTATGTTAGGATAATGTTCTAAAACTTTATTAGATACCCCTCTGTTTATGGAAGCATAATAAGAAAGAATATTTAAAAACCCTTCAGGAGTTAAATGAGCTTTTCGAAGAATTAAATCGGCTGCTTGCTTTCAAAGATTAAAGGCTTGAAGCTGCTTTTTTCCTTGTAAATTATACTTAGTAAAAATGGAATAACTTTTTCACTTATACTAGCTCAATCTTTGACTGAAAAATTAAATGAATCTTTTCTTTTTACTATTACTCCAGAATTAAAAACTCCGGAAAAATTTCTTGTAAGCTAGGCTCCATTACCGGTAAATTAACAGAAAAACTTAAACTTACATTTTCTCCTAGTTTATGTTTCTTACTCTGAACAATTAGGATTAAAAAACAGTAAGAATCATATTTATTTACAAACTCAGTAATTAACTCAGGACTTGCTTTAGATAGTCTTGTACTATAATGCCTTCTAAATTTAAACCTAGTAATCCTCAATCTATTATTATCTTTTAAACAAGATAAAGTATTAGAACTACTATTATTAAGATTACCCATCATGTAGGGAAAAGTAGTTAAAAACTTACTTTGGTTGCTTTTGGTCATAAAACCCTTACTAAAGGGGAATGACAACCATGAGAATATTTTAATTCCTGTAGGTACGGCAATAATTAATGTTGCAGCCGTGAAATATGCTCTTGTATCCACGTCTAAACCGACTGTATACATGTGATGCTTAACCGTTAATAAATATTTTCAATTTACCCATACAAATTGTATGCTCTTTTCACAAAGAGTGTCGGACTATATCTTCATCTTTAAGCTTTTCCTGTTTTATTTGTAACACTATTATTTAAATTAATTTGTTTTTGTAAAGCTCTTATTTCTAATAATCCTTCCTCAGTTAAATGTAGTTTATTAGATACTTTATCATGAACAGTTAATCATTTTTCAAAAGAAAGAGCTTTTTTAGTTTGTAATGGAAATAATTTAAAGTATGTTATTACATCATTCAATAATTTAAACCCGGTAACTGTATAACGATAAACATTATCAGTACCAGATCTTAGTGTTACTTTCCCTAATCCCCCTAATCCCTCGGAGGGGGATATGGGGGATACGTAGCCTCCAAATAATTCACACACTTTGTCTAGTATAAATTTATCTTTTTGGTCTAAAATGTAACGCATTTTTATTACATGGCCTAATGTATATCTAGAATTTGCAGTAATAGATACATTAAAACACCCTTCAGCATCCGTAAACCCTGATAATCAAGCATCTTGCAATGTAATTTTAACAGGGATATTATTTAACTTAATAACTTCAGAATCAAAACGATTATTTAAAGTATTAATTCAATTAGCTAATTGTTCAATTCTATGATTTTGAGCTAGATTACCATTAAATAAAAAGCTAAAAGTAAAATATGCGAAGGGTTATCTACTATTCATCTATAAAAATCATTATTTTTACCACTTTTTCCTTGAGGGAAGTGTCTAACAACACCAATATTAAACTTAAATTGTATTTGATGTAGTATATTACTTTCTTTTGAGTAAGAACAAAACGAACTCTTTTGCCATTATCATATGTTTGAATAGCTCCATCCCCTTCAGCAAACCCGATGAATCAAGTTAATCATTTATCTGAAAGAGGATCTTTATCTTTAAACAATGTTTTATAATAAGTATGAAAAGCAGAAAATTTAAAAGATGTTTCGCGTGTAGTCTCTGAAACACTCTGTTTGTTATCAATTAAAGAATACAGGGACAGATTGTTTGCTGATTGAGTATAGCTAATTAGATTTTTACAATTCAATGTACTAATTAGCAGCACTAAACTGTTCCAGCATATAGCGAAATAAATTATATTCCCTATATCACTATAAGGTGAAGCCATCGTTACTCGACTTCAAACAATAAATCCTAATATACCTATAGACAACATGGCGTAACTATATTTTGCATGTAAAGAATCTTTTTATTTCAATCTATTAGAATTCATTTCTAAATTTAATTCCTTAATTCTTTTTAAACCTTCTTTAGTTAAATGTTCTTTTGATTTAAGAATAGCCATACATTCTTTAAAACCAATAAAATCTTCTTGTTTTAGGTTTAAAAGTGGGTATCTATCAAAATGAGGTAATACTTTATCCAATATAGAAGAAGTATCTTGTACTATATAATCGCATCTAGGTGTAGATACGTTAGATCTTACAGCCACTATACCACAACCAAAAAATTTAATAAATAATTTAAGAAGTTCTTGATCTTTAATGTGTTGAGCTATATGAAATCTACAATAGACTTTTTCTAATAATACATAATCCTTCGTAGGTCTAACATAAATAGAAAAACCTCCATCTCCAGCTACAAACCCAGATACCCATTGAGATTGCAAATTATTAGGTAATTTTATAACAGGTTTATCTACAGGAATTATGTTAGGATAATGTTCTAAAACTTTATTAGATACCCCTCTGTTTATGGAAGCATAATAAGAAAGAATATTTAAAAACCCTTCTCTAGTTAAATGATCTTTATTTAAAATAAGTTTTATAACCTCTGACCATAATAAGAAATCTACTCTTTTTTTACTAATAAGAGGAAAAGATGTAAAATGTGGTATTATTACATCTTTTATATAGTTAATATTGGTTACTCTATATACAGATTTTTTTCTATCTGGTCTATGATATACAGCACCTACACCGAAAAAATATTTTATTTTATATAATATATCTTTATCTTTTTCATGTAAATTAATTTCAAATGAGGTTCTTACTTTTCATTTTAAAGAGCAGGGTACTTCTATTATGATTGAAAAACAACCTTCAGCATCTACAAAGCCTGTTACCCAATTAGGGTCAAGTTTGTCCACATTTGTAGAAAAATTTTGTTTTAAGACTTTATTTACATTTATGAAATTTATATTATATCTCATATGTTTACAAAATACTGGACTATATCTTAGTCAACTTTTAAAGTTGACTCCCCTTGTATAGTCTCTGAGATTATCAAAAAAACACACACATTTTCAAATATTATTTAATCTGTGTATATTAAGTTTGACTACCTGCTGATTGCTCATTGTAATACCCTCAACTTTTTTACTGCGAAAAAAACTAGTATTTGAGGTGTTAGAGGTTCCCAGCATATAAAGGGAATTCACGTAACTATTAGTTATCGTGGGCCTACTTTTGACCATACCTATGTAACCGAATATAGATTTATTTGAATTGGCTGAAATAGTTGTACTTATTATACCGAAAGCAGGTACAATTAATATATAACAATTACTTTGATTAATTTAATAGTCTAATAAAGATCTATTAATATTAATACTCAAAAACTCTCGTTTTTGTTAGGACTCTATCTTAAACTGTATTTCTATTCATGGAGTTTTTTAATTTCGTAATTTTATCTATTCCTGATTCAGTTTAATGACCTTTCTCTTGGATAATTACATATGCTTTTCTTCATTTAAGATAATTAATGTGTTTTCTAGATTGTAAATGAAAACGATCAAAATAATTTATTACTTCTTTACCTGAACCAAAACTTGTTGACCCGTAATAGTAAGAATATTGGCTTTCTCTATAACCTAAATTTAAGTGTATATAGTTTTGTATTTAAGGTAGAGCTTTAAGTATATTTATACGCTTCTCTCTTGTTTCGTATAAGGTTTATTATAATAAAAGATATACGGATAAATACTTTACTATTTGTTACAGTAATACTGCTATTACTATATACCTTAAACACACAAAATATTTAAAGTTAATATATACTATTAGAAATAAATTGACTACTTACTTGAAAGATTAAAACTAATTTACATAGGTTTAACATATTAGATCTGTTATTAAACTATATCCTTTTTTATCAAATTTTTACTATTCATTTTGGATTTTAAATCTATCATTTCATTAAATCCATCTTGAGTTAAATGATGTTTATTTTTCTAATCCCTTATCCTTCGGATTAGAAGTCGGGATAAGCAGCCCCTAAAAAAGCAATTTTACGAAAATATTCGTAGTCAGATAATTTATTAACGATCCCTTATCCTTCGGATTAGAAGCACCCCAAAGCTTACAGGCTTCGCTAGGGGGATTAGAAGGGATACGGGGATACGGGAGGGGATACAGGGATGCGGGGATTATCCAGGGATACAGAAAATCATGTAATATAGTTAGGACCTCTTATTATTTTTTTTTAATGCTTTAATAGAATAATACTTTTTTGCTCTATAGAACTTTTTAAGCCCTTAATTGATGAATTACCAAAATAACTATTAAGTTCGGATTTTTTAACTTTTGTATCTATAGTAAAAAGCACATTAAACTTTTTTTCTAGTAATCCAGAAAAGTTACCTTCCTGAATTAGTATATAAGCTTTTCTCCATTTAAGATAATTAATGTATTTTCTAGATTGTAAATGAAAACGATCAAAATATCTAATAATTTTTCTAACTGATCCAAAAAAGGATATATCTAAACAGTAGTTATTTGTCTGGTTTTGAAAGGAAATATTTCCACCAAATACATCTTTGATTAGTAATAATACATCTTTATCTTTCTGGTCAATTTGGAAATTTAATCTAATTTCAGATCTAGGTTTATTGACTCTATTAACAATTTTAATTTGAAAACTAGCATCTGCATCAGAAAATCCTGCAATTCAATGATTATTAAAATCATTAGATTTATTCATTTCAAAATTTATATCTTGTTCTGTATATTTTGAATGAGCTAATATATTATTAACAACTTGATTAAATTTGTTCAAAGTTCTTAATTTACCATTAATTAAGTTTATTGCTTTAATTATACCATCTTTATTAGATATAATATATAAATAAGCATTTTTATTGTGAACTTTTTTTACATGACCAAAACCAATTATTTCTTTAATATAATAAGCTAACTGAACATCAGGAGAACTAAATACAATTACCAGTTGTTGTTGAGAACTAAAATGTCCATCTCCATCGATTAAACCGGCTAAATAATGTCCAAATTGTTCATCATTTAAAGGTTTTAAGTGCGTAGGAACATGAATAGATATATTTTTTATATTTTCAGAGTTGTTGCGTATAGTCTCTGAGGTTCCACTATTTAATATAAAAGTGTTACCTGCTGATTGGCTTCATTGGTTTAAAATTTTTACTATGTCTAAAAAGATGAAGTATTTAAAACTAGATATCGAAGCTTTTCCAGCATATAGCAACATTACGAGGCTTATATATTTTCATTTATCTTGGCTAAATTTGTATCCTAATACAAATAGAGCACGCAATATATCGCTATATTGATGGGACTATATCTTATGTAACTTTATTTACATATTTACATATTATACAATAATAGTTATTGTATAGAACATAAAGTTCAGTCTCTGAGAAACCCTTTATATTTATTTATAAATATATATTAGGATTTTATTTATAATAAAGGTTTTCTACTGATTTTCTAAATAATATTTATATTGTCACATTAGGGATAAATTTAACCTAAGTTAAATTTCCGATAAGTAATAAATATTTTTGGTTAATATTTTAATAATAATCTATATATATTATATAAAATAATATTAACCTAGATTTTCCAGTATATAGTAAATTTAAGAGGCCTATTATAATTCAATTGAATCTTTCGATAAAGAATTCATACTAGATTTTAATTTTAAGATTTTTTCAATACCATTTTTAGTTAGATGCTTTTTTTCTTGTATTAATCTATAAACATTTCTCCATTTTAGATAATTTATATGTTTACTAGATAATAAATTGAAATGATCAAAATAATTAATAAATTTTTTGCCGATCCAAAACTAACTGAAGCATAGTAATAACTATCTGGAGATTTTCTATATCCAATACTCCTCCAAACACTTCTTTTATTTGATCTAAAATAAATCTATTTTTTGATCTAATTGGTAATATAATCTAATTTCATATCCAAATTTTCTATCTTTTCTATTTAAAGTTTTTACTTGAAAAGAAGCATCAGAATCTGTAAACCCGGCTAATCAATAAGAATTTGTCAAATCAGAAGTATCTTTTTTTTTAAGTATCATAGGAGTTGAAATTCTTTTATTAATAAGTTCAAGCAAACAATAAAAATTCTCTATTTTTGCTGTTCTTAATTTACCATTTATAAGTTTAGCTATTACTATTGAACCTTCTAAATTTGCTCTATACACTAAAGCATTTTTATCTTTAATTTTATCGACTACTCCATACCCTATTCTTTTTTTTATATAATAAGCTAAGGATGCATCAAGTTGACTAAAAACAATAGTAATATTAATAACTTTTTTATTAATATATCCATCTCCCTCGATTAAACCAGCCAAATAAGATCCAAATTCATCATCGCTAACCGGTTTTTTATGTATTGGTACATGATTACTTACAATATTTACTTTTTCACCTTCGCATGGATTATCTCCTCTATCGAAAAAATTAACTGAATATAAACATAAACCAAGAACCTCTGGGTGCTATGTATATAGATTTTTTTGGATTTTTTTATTATATTTTTTTTATTTGATATGCAGTTAAATAATTATTGCAGGTAAATCATCTTAAATTTTTAATACATTCATACCCTTCTATGTTTTGATCATAATGATCTTTAATAATACCTTTTAAAATATCAAAAAATTTATCGTTATTATCTAATGAATTTACTAAGGCTTCATTACCTATTATTTTGTCCGCTAATAATAAGTTTAATAATATGAATAAAATATCTTCACATAATTCTCTATAAATTATATCATTAACATAAAAATCTTTTATATAAACATCTTTTAGATAAAAACAGACTATAGGATCATCGAATTCAAATTGTCTTAATACAATATAATAATAAGCTTTTTTAAATTCTATAGAACTGAATTCAAATTCTGAATTTGGATTTTCTATATAATATTTAGCTTTTTTTCATATATTAAATTCTTTTAATAAATAGGATGAAGCAATAATTCATTCTAGATATTTTACTTCAGCAATTCTAAGATCTTCCCCTAGGCCTGTACCTGTCATAGGAGTAATAGTAGGATCACTCATAATAGGAGTATTATAAGAACGTCAATCTACTAACTTTTTCTTTTCAAGAAAATATTGATTAGGATTTGGTATAACCAAATTTTTATTATGATCAAAAATTAAATTAGATAATTCTTTTTTAGAATAATACTCAAACTTAAAGCCTAATTTAATTCCATCGTCCGTAATATATCTGTATGAACAAGATAAATCTTTATCTAAATAATTATTAATTTCGAGTATTTGAGGGAAATTTTCTACTACAAATTGTTCTAAATCTCTTAGATTTAAATTTTGTGATTTAAGGATATTTTTATGTATTATAGCATATTCAGAAATATCTTTATTTTTTATAATATATTTACCTAATAATAAATATAATTTTTTTTCTAAAACTTCTATAGAAGTTATATCTAGTCCGTGAAAATAATTTAAAGTTGTATTTTTTTTTCGCCTCCGGCCTCCGGCGAGTTTTTTGTATATAGTTGTATTCAATAGTTAATAAAGAAAAAGGTTTATAAGTTAGACCTAACTTATAATTAAGTAATATTTATTACCTTTTTATTATCTTTAATGTTTAGTAGATAAACACATACACTTATATACCTTAAATAAAAGATAAATATTACTAATTGAATTGTAAATCTTGAGAAATTTAATATTTAGTTGATATATTATATAATATATCAACTTAGCACGGAACATATATTAATTAAATAATTTAGAGATAAAAGTACGAGCTAAAAATAAACGAACAAATCAACGTAGTTAAACCAGCCTAAGGACATTTTTAAAAATAAATAAAAAAAAATATATACATTGGACCATCTCTTTAAATAAATATAAGTGCTATTCATAATTTAATCATTTTTTATAAAAAATATTTCAGCTTTTTGCTAATTGAGTATCAACCATAGCTTTATGAGCTTTCATATCTTTCAACTCATAAAAATTATTAACTAAAAGTAATCTTTTAATTTTGGCGGATTTTGGGGGATTTTCTTTAAAATACTCCATTAACTTAAGTATATCCTCTCTTTTAGTTATATATCATTTAAAAGATTGAGAACTACCATTATCAATGTAGACATATCCACCATATAACTCTATTAAAGGATTAAGTAACTCAGCTGTTTTTTGAGTAGCAGATAAGGATAGTTGTCAGCTAGCTTTATTTATACTAATAGACCCATCAGCATCAAAGAAACCAGATAATCATGCATCATTACAAGTTAAACTTCCAGGTAAAATTAAGTTTACATCATACTTAATACAAACATTATTAAATTGAACTAATCTATAAGAATTTCTAATTAACCCATTTACATCGTTAATAAGTTTTAATAAACCTTCTTTATGATGTAATCTATATCTTAATGCTTTAGCATTAGATCTTAATTTAATTGATCCACCATAGACTTTTTTAACCTCTTGTAACGCACGTTCATCCCTTATATCCATGGTTATTTCTAAACCTGCGTAGCCTTGTTTTGACAATGTAAAACAACCATCTCCATCTATCAACCCAGCTAATCATTGTTTAAATTTATGATTAACCTCAGAATTACCTCTTTTAGTATGAATGCATCTTATATTTTTATTTAACAAACGTATGGCCTCTGAAGTTCCTACTAACGAGTTAAACGCTTTGGTTACTTGCGGATTATCGCTACTAAAAAAAATTTTTACTTTAGCGGTACATTTCTTTATTATTCAAGCTACTAGTTCGAAGCAATTAGCTACTGGTTCGAAGCAATTACCTTCTAGAACGTTAGATGGTAATGACTCCTCAAGATTAGGTATTCTACTTCTATTCATTCTGGCCTTTATCTTAAGAATTTTATCGAATCCTTCAGTTGTTAAATGCTCTTTAGTTTTCATTATTTCAGCAGCTTCACAGAAATCAGAAAAATCTAAAGCTTTAACCCCATGAATAGGGTATTTCTTAAATAACGGCAGAATTTTTTCATAAATATCAGTAAATCTTGTAACAACCAAGCTAGAACTTGAAGTTTTAGTAAAAGTAAATACTAAACCACAACCTAGAAAATCTTTCAAACTTTCTAATAAAGCTTCGTCCCGTGAATTCTGAAAAATAGTGAATTTTAAAGAAATTGTCTTACCATTAACCTGTATGAAAAAAGCTCCGTCGCCACTTGTAAAACCAGCCAATCCACCAGGATTCTCAATTTTTTTTATTGAGAACTAAAGGTCTTGGTATAGATTTAACCATAGGAAAGAGTTGAGTTAGATAATCTTCTTCGAGTAAACCTTTATTCATATTAGTTCTAATAGCTACTAATTTTTCTAACCCTTCAGTTGTTAAATGTAGTTTATTAGAATAAATTTCAAAAGCTTGCTTGAAAAGTAGATAGTCTCCTAGTTTTTGAGTTATAAGACTGTATTTATCTAGGAAATTTATCAGTATTTCCAACTCTTCAACCTTTCTCACTCTAAATTGAATAGCGTCTCCTCTTAAGTTTGATATTCGCCCAATTTCTCCTAATGATTTTTTTATTGATTCTAAAAGCACGAAATCCTTTTATGTAAAGCAATAGCAAAAGTCAGATCTACCTTTACTCCCGTTTTATAAGATTTATTCTTCACAAGAGATAGTATAAAGCTACCTTCTGCATCTATAAACCCGGTAATAAAGAAAGGATCAACCTGATAAGAAGTATTGTTATTATTCAACGTAGAATAGTAACGAATACCTTTTGTGTATGCAATACATCTAGGTAGTTTCTTGAATATAGGGTATGGCTGGTAAGAGTACCTTTTACTTTTATTTTGTAATAAAAACCACCCAACCCCGAATATATAACTTATGCATAAAGTACTTAATAGATAAAACACGAACTTCCCGCATATAGTTTGTTGCATCATATTAAATATAAAGGGCCACTTTTGACCAAAGAATCCAATTCCGTATTATATAATTATTTATATTGGAAGCCAATATAAACTAAATTCATTGACAATCTAATTGGCTAACCTGTAAAGCTACAATTAAATTACAAAAGGCTTCACATAAGACCGCGGTAGGAGAAGCCAATAAAGAAGACTTAATCAGTAGATGGAACTTCTCTTTTTTATCTTTACTAACTTACCATTAAATAAAAAAGACTCACCTTTAGTATATTTAACTCAAACTGTACACTGAGCCATTCCTAAAGATTTAGCACAAGCTGTAAGTGAAGTAAAAGTTTGAAGAGTTTCTCCACTCTGGTTATCTACTAATTGCACTACTTTAGCCTTAGGCGATGAAAGATATTTATTTAATGATTTTATATAAATTCTATCTCCCTTTATCTCATAGTTACTTGGTCCACTTAACATACGATCAATATCTGCATGTAAAAGTGTTCTATCAACTCGGACCAACTTAGAAGTAGATAATCGATTATTATTCATTTGGCTTAAAATTAACTCTATTAATCTTAAACCTTTATCAGTATAGTGGTGACCTTCTTCTTTTAACTTAAACACTAATACTCAATCTTGGAAATCCCAAAATTTTTTACTGTGTCAAACCATAGAACTAAAAAAAGGAATTATAACTGATTTTATGAAATCCGTATTTTTAATACTTAGATGAGCCGCTCTAGTAGAACTTTTAGATACATAGATCATTATACTAGCCTTACTCAAATTTGAAGAAGACTCAACCTCAGGTAAATTATACAAAAAAATCCTTAATTGCGTCTAATAAGACCAAATCATTACCAGAGAGAGTTATATTGAAAATCAATCTATTACTACTTCTATCAAGGTGAAAGGAACCTTCTCCTTCCACAAACCCGAGCAATCAATAAGAAGTAACTATGGGACGATGCCCTTCAGGAAATTGGAAATCTAATCTTCCTCTGTTCATTGTACTTTTGATTTTCTCTATTTCTAGAGATAAATCCTTAGTTTTATTCTTACTACTTAGATAGAGCTCCAAAGCTCCTTTAAATTCTAAGAAGTTAAGAAGTTTAGTAGACTTTAATGGATAATCTGAAAAAATAATAAGTATTTTTTCCAGATGTTTTGACTGGTTACAATAAAATGAGCCGTATTTCCATAATTTTTACGCTCCCTATTCCTAATCTATCCTTAATATAGTATAACATATCAATATCATCTATGTGAAGTAAAATTTTGAAAATAAATTGATAAGTTTGGCCGCTAATACGTTCAATTCTAAAACAACCTTCTGCGTCTGTTATTCCGCAAAATCATTCATAGAACTTATCATCCCTGTTATTTAATGAACTATATTGCCTAACAGTAAATTTATTTTTATATATTTGAAGCGTCCATTTAGATAAAGTTATGTTTTTAATACTAAATATTAATTTTTTAGGGCATAATACGCCACTGATAGCAGGAGGGAAAAATAATTTTGCGATATTTAACATATCTAAACCTAAGAGCGAGATAACAAAAAAAAGCCAAATTAAACAATTTTCTATTATATCCCGTTCAATAAGAGAATTAAATAAATAACCAATTCCATATCATATAATTAGTTATATAGAGTACCTAAGCGGATATACTATTCCGATCTGGCCCCAACCACATCCCTTTAATTATATAACTTAGTATAATATACTAACCTAGGGTAGAATACCTAGAGGAATCCGACTGTACATTAAGCAGCATTTCAGCTACCCGCCGGTGAACCAGTCTGTAGCGATTTCTTAGAAAACCGACGGTCTTAATTTAATTGGGAAAATTTTTGACCGTTAGACTATATTTATTATAATAGTCACACCAATATTGCTCAAGCATTTTATTGTTTCTTTCTAAGAATTGCACAATAAATAATATAGCAAGAACTAGAGTTAAGATATACTTAATAGTATTTATCATCTAAGGTCTTATTTTTATTTTACATCTGCCTTAGACAATTCTAATAGCTTTTAGTTGCTAAATCTTACCCATTTTTCCTAATTTATATAAATTATATCGTTTTATTAATTTGTTTAGCTAAATTAATTAATTCTAATCTAGTATCATTATTTAAATGATCTTTATTGACTAATCTATTATAAAGTGATTTTCACTTCAAATAACTATCTTTCTTTTTAGACATAAGATTATAATTATCAAAATAAAGAAATAAACCTTTACAATTTTTTAGTCCATTTATCCTAAGTTCTCATACATTATCTGCATGATGACCCACTACAGAACCCTCAATTGAATGTTTATTTAATAATCTCAATATATATTCAAAAACATATTTATTGGCTTCCCACTTTTGAGTTAATATAAATCTAAATCTAAAAGCAGAACTATTAGAAAGTAATGAACAAGTAAAAGAACCTTCTCCGTCACTTATACCAGATAGTCAACCATCTTCTAAAGTAGGTGTTACACAATTATCTAAAGGAATTATAGTATTAAGATTCTTTCTTATTAACCTTTCATTAAAAGTAGATAAAAAAGTTAAAAATCTCGCTTTCCTTGTAGGAAATACCATGTTCCCATTAAAGAGTAAACAAATTAAATAAATATTTTTAAAATCTTGTATAACAAATCTATGCGTATTTTGTTTAATAGATTGTTTAATCACTCTACCAAAACCTAAATTATCTTTAATGTAATTTAATACTTCTATATCTGAACTAGATTGAGTAACAACAAAAGATAAGTCACCTCTTTTAGCTAGAATAAAAGAACCTTCCCTTCTGAAAAACCTATTAGTCATTCTAAAAATCTACTATCAGGTTCCTTTAAATCTGGATAATATTCTTTAAATTTAGAGTAAAAAGAAGAAAACTCAAAAGATTTTTGAATTGTACTATCTAATCCTGAAGATATGCAAGTTATGAAAAACTTTGTAAACAAAACTAATAAAACTATTTTTAATAAACTTCTTACAATTCCGTACTATATAATTATTTTTATTATACCCTAATTATAAGCTTAATTTCCTAAAAAAAATGGGTTTTTATTTTTACTCTTATCTATCCCTATCCCGATCACCAGGAGGGTGCGGGATTACCCTACGGTATAAAAAAAGTTTAGGGATTAGGAGGAGCTAACTTCGTACACACAAAAAATGAGTAGCTTGCTCCTTCAAGAGAAAAAAGGAAACTAACCTGGAATAACTTACCAGAGGAATCCGACTGTACATTAAGCAGCGTTTCAGCCACCCATTGGTGAACCAGTCTGTAGCGGTAAGTAGATAACCGACGGTCTTGTCGCGGTAAAGCGGTTTTAACCGTTAACACCAACATAGCTATATGAATATATGGATTATATGTAATTTATATTCATACTTACCTTCTAGGTAAATAATCCTTTATGATAAATAGTTATTTCCGTCTAGATATAGAACCGAGAAACTATTATAATATAATTCCTTCTACCAGTTACTTATATTAAGAGATTACAACTAAACAGTAGCTTCTTTTTATTTACAGAGGGTAACCCAGCTGTGCCAAAAAGAATATAATAATATAGTCTTTTGATATTATAATATCCAACAAATTTATAAATATATTTCATAAATCAACACCTGCTATATTATTATATATTGATACATTAGAATCATCTAATGATTTAGTTAAGATTTAGCTTCACTACCTTTCAAAGTATATAATAGGAAAAGGATAAATGCTTTTTATTTTACGTCCCCAACCCAACTTCACCCCTTGACGAAAAAGAATTTTATACCTGTAACCTTACGTAGCGCGCCTACGTTGAAAAAAAAATAAACTGACGTGCCTAACTCAGTACGCGATTTTTTTAACTCAAAGCATCCCATTTAGTAGTACGAAATACGAAGTAATGGTCTTTCCTTATTAACATAACGAGGTAGTGCTAAAGCCTCCACTTAACGGACTACTGCTTCCGTTTTTCCAATTGTTTAAATTAATCTTATTAAGAATACTTATTTACAGTTTTAGACAGACTTATCAATTTTTGTCTTTGTACAGGATCTAAATGTTCTTCTTGGTTTATAGAATTACGTATTTGTTTTCATAATAAATAACTAGAAGCTTTTTTAGTTAATAATGTAAAATCTGAATTTTCCAAATAATTAATAACAGCTAAAGTATCATATAAACCACTTACTCTAAAATATCAAATATTGTCATGGTAATGTCTATTTATAATCCCTACTTTGAAAAGTTCAAAAAGTCTGTCTAAAACCACTTTTTTATTATCAACCCCTTTTTGAGTTAAATCGAAACAAAGGCGATAATACCGGTTTTCCTCACGCAGTGAGGAAAATCCTACATGAAAACACCCCTCTGCGTCTATAAACCCTAGTAATCATGTATCATCTAAGGTTATAGTTTTGGGGGTTTTAATAGGTTCTATATATTCATAAACACTTGTATCTAACCCAAATTCTTTCAACTTACTTAAGGCACGACCTCTAGACTTTTTAATACTTATGTTAAGCGCATATAAAAATTTATTAAAAGACTCCAGCTTATCCGGAGTTCTAAGATTACCATTAAAAATTAAAGCAATCAAATACAAACCTAATTTATCTTGAACTACAAATCGTGAAGTAGTTTTTCCTTGAGATATAACTTTCCCAAGGTTAAGTTCTTTTTGAATATACTCTAAGACTTGTTTATCTCTGGTATCTTGACTAATTACAAAATAAAGATCACCTCTTGTTGATTTAATAAAACTACCGTCTCCTTCACTAAACCCAATTAACCAGTTTAGGAACTCAGGGCTCGGTTGTTTATTTTTTCCTGCATCTGTATTTTTTACGGCTACGCATCTGGCATTTAATTGATAATATTTTTTAAACATATCTTCTTTATCTCCTTTATACAGTAACTGCGCGGATATTAAAGTATGTAATGTCTCTAAAGTAGGTTGATAATTAAAATAAGTACCGCAATAATAAATAAAAATAAAAACAGGGCCGTAGAAAAGATGTTGGAATAAAATAGGGTCACCTCCACCAGCTGTTTCAAAGAATGATGTATTAAAATTTCGGTCAGTTAAGACCATAGTTATTCCCATTAAATTTGTTGACCTACTGGATGAAATCCCATAGCTTAAAGTATTACTCTTTAAGCTTAAAAAGTTATTAAAACTTAGTGTAGATACGCAAACACTCTCGTGTGCTTGATCGGACCATATCTTATATTTTTAAGTTGTAGAAGTTTTGTAAATGATCTCAAGTAAAATTTGTTCTGAAATTGTTCATACCTGATTTGATCTTTACTATTTTTTCCTTTCCTTCATCTGTATTGTGCTCCTTTCTGTCAAACATGTCTACTACTTCTATTCAATCTAATGAATCTAAATGTTTAGTTCCAAATAGAGGAAATTGTAAAAGATAATTTTTAGCTTTAATATTACCTTTAAGGTTAGTAGTTCTAACTCTATACTCAGGTTTTGGTTTATCCGATCTTATTTTTTTAACTTCCGTTTCTAAAAACTCCGCAATATAACTTAAGAAATCTGAATTATCATACCCTTTGTGATCTTCTCGTCTTTGAGATATTTCTAATTTACATTCAAGTTTAGGATATTTACCTGAAAGAGTAGTTCTTACTTGAAAAGAAGCGTCTGCTTCTATAAACCCTGACAGCCACGGATTGGAATCTAAAGACTCTGTAGATACAGGATGTTTTTCAATACTGGTTCCTTTAGTTTTATTTAAAAAATCGATTAATGTATTAAGACTATGTATTTTAGGTGTTCTCATATTTCCATTTATTAGTGAAATAACTAATAATATACCTTCATAGTTATTTATAGTTAATATATAAGCATTAACCCCTTTTTTTCGAGATAATGAACCTAGACCTAACTCTTTTTGAACAAGTAGAGCTAAAGGTAAATCTTTTAAATGAAAAACTATTTGTATAGACATGGCTGGTCAAATTTATCATGCACACTTAAAAATATTAAGATATCTCTAAGCTACCCTACCAAGTTGAACTAAGCAACCTGGCCTCTTAAAAATTCATAATGTTAGAAAAAAATATCCCCACCCTTACCACTCCCTCGAAACTAAAAGCAAAGCCGTAAGGCTCCGCCTTTAAGAATCTACTTTATATTTTTCTTCCTTTATTCATTCCTGCTTTTATTTTACGTATTTGATCTAGTCCCTCTTGATTTAAATGACTTTTGTCTTTCATTAAATCAGCGACTTGGATAAAATTAGAAAAATCGTTACTTTTAACACCTAAAATAGGATATTTAATAAAGAAAGGAATTATTTTACCATAAATATCACTTAACTTGTGTACAACAATATCTAAGAATTGAACATTTTCACCTTCATGTAAATGACCACAATCTAAAAAATTTATAATATTAATTAACAAAAATCTATCTCGAATATGTTGAGTAATTTGAAATCTTAAAATTGTTTGATAACCTAAAGAAATTGTTTTTGACTGTTTAATATTGACTAAAAAACACCCTTCAGCACTAGTAAAACCTGCAATTCACATAGGATCAGGAATATTTTGATTAGAAACTATAGGTCTATTTACAGGAACAACTTCCGGGAAAGCTGTTTTTAATTCATCTGAAAGTCCTAAATTTAAGGATGCTTTGATAGCAATTAATTTATTTATACCTTCCCCGGTTAAGTGTTCTTTATTTTTTAATAATTCAATCCCTTTTTTAAATAACTGGTAATCTGACCATTTCTGAGTGATTAAGCCATAGGAATCAAAATGATTAATAAGAATTTCTAATTGTTTAACAGACTCGACACGGTATTGAGCTGATTCTGCTTTATTACTATAAATTTTACCTACTCCGAAATAATTTTGGATTTGTAATAACAAACCGAGATCTTTCTTATGAAGAGATATTTGAAATTTAGGTTTTACACTTCAACCAGTTTTATATTTATCATCTCTAACAAGACCGATAATAAAGCTAGATTCTCCGTCTGCAAACCCTGTAATAAATCAAGGATTAATACTAACAGGTTGTAAATTAGTTAGGGTAGAAACAAATTTTTTATTATTGTTTATATGTTTAGAAAGATTTTTGACTTGAGAATTTATAGGATAACGTGCCTATTAACCTAAAAAAAACTTCTTTCGAAGCCTATTAGAGTACACCTTAAACTATTAAACGCATTAAGATTTAATAATCAACTACCGTCTACTCGTTGCTCTTTTACAAATATTTCTACATATTTGATTTAGATCCACGATTGCCCATTTCAGTTTCCTTCATCTATTGATTTATTACTATACCTGAGTAATTAGTTCAGCCACACAAATATTTTCATATTTGGTTTAGTATCAATAGTTTTAGGGTGTCCCCGGAGTTTGATAGTTTTTCCCACACAGAGATGATTTTCTAGATCACCAAGCAGGATAATTTAATTTACCCTTAGGGCTTCTTAAAGTTTTGGGTGTTACTATTGTACCATCACCTTCAAGAAGTCCGGTGAAATAATAACTAAAAAGAGATTTATTTATATTTTGACTATGGTTATTAGTATGAATGGATCTAAGAGTTGTACATAAAGGAAAGGTAAAAAGTACTAAACTACAACAAAAATATTTTGGCGTATAGTCTCTGAGGTTCTCTAAAAAGTTCAAACTTAATAGATTACCTGCTGATTGCGATATATTTTCATACAACGGTTCCCAGAAAACAGCCAAATTTAGAGCCGGCAGAATTAATTTACCGGCTAATACAGGGAGAGATAGTAATAATAGTACAGCAGTAATAACAACAGCTCATCCAAATAGAGCCAATTTGTGTAATCTTATACCTGGAGTTCTCATGTTAGCTATAGTTGTTATGACACAATATAATGATAGAATCTTATTAACCGACTAATCCTAGGATAGGATGCGTAGCCATAAAATTACATTGTAAATTTTGTGGACTATCTCTTCAGCAAATCGAAAGCTCGATCTGGTGTAAAACGTATAGTCTCTGAGGATCCTACTACACAAATGTATTGTAAATACTTTGATGATTGGTTTCCTGCTGATTATGCATAAGCCTATAAGATTTTTACTAGAATTTATCTTCTTAGTACTTATAAACACTAAGCCCTTCCAGCATACAGTTTTAATTTTATATCAATCTCATTTTTTTTATAGCTAATATATTATTAACCCCAGAATATTTACTCTACACTTCCCCTAATCCCTCGTCCCCTTACAGGGGTGCTTCTAATCCGAAGGATAGGGGGGGGGGATACGGAGCGCGGAGCGCGAAAAAGAAAAATATTAATCTTTATTTATTTATTATTTACAGTTTTACAAATATAACCTTTATATGATAGATCTGAATTTAAACGTTTTACTAAAGTCTTTTGAGAAGCAGAAAATCCTTTACTTTTTAAGAAATTAATACATTGTCCTAAACTTTCAAAGACAAGTTCCTCCTTACTCTGTACGTCTATTAATACAATAGCTTTACTTAAACTATTAACAGGCTTTTCCCTATTAAATTTAACTCTGTCTCTTTCTAACATTAAAGCTATTTCAGGTAAAGTCATATGAGACTGTCTAGCAGTATTATTACTTTCTCTCGTAAATAAATATTTACCTAAGTAATAAGTACCCTTTGTAAGGTGTTTAGTAAATGTAAAATGACTTATACTAAGTTTAGAGATAAAATCTTTTTGTTGTGTAGTATAGTAATAAAGTATCGATTGATCTCTATTATACATAAATAAAGCTTTAGAATTAGATCCACTAGGGTTATTTGAAACTCTTATAGTATTTAAATTAAAGGAAGGATCTAGTAAAAAGTATTGCTCTAATATTATTTCTGATTTGAATTCAGGATAATAAGGTAAGCATATTACTTCTAATTTAAATTTAGATAAACCTACTTCTTTCATTAAAGGTATGAGTTTTCCAGTGCTTTTATGAGTTTGATTTAAGTAACCTTTTAATCTAAAAGCTAATTGGGAGGATGAACCCGCATATTTTTGACCAGTACTTAAATAAGTAAAAATATATATACCTTGAGGTTGGATTTTACTATGCGGTGTTCCCAATTTCTCGTAAATTAAATCCAAGGTTTCTTGTTTATGTAAATCATAAAAGACTAATCTAGGTATAGCTAATAAGGAATTTAAAGTATCTTCGCTTACTAAAATATTAGAATATGCTAATATTTCATTTAATACCTTTAAAGTTACAGGTTTATTACGGTTAACTTGAGTATTAGCTAATTGATGAACAAAAACATCTTTACCTTTTCTTCCTAAAATAAAACCCCAATCCTGCTTTTTTCCTGAATTATTACCAGGTTTTTTAGGATCTTCTTCAGGCTCTAATTCATTTTCTTCATTGTCATTTTTGCTCTTATTATCTATCTCATTTTCTTCGTCATTCTCTCCGGAGGGTTCGCCACCGTTATCTTCATTGGATTCTATGTCTGAATCATTAGATTTAGCTAGCATAGTGAAACTTTCATGTTTAATCAACAAAGAAGAGAAAACAGTGATATAGTAAACAATATAGTAAACAATATAAATAATATAATAAATTATTCATGGGGTTAATAATAGCGGCAACCACAAGCCGAAATTGATTGCTCCAAGTAAAGAGCTAACACCCGACAAATGAAGAGCAAATATAGCTAAATCAACACTAGGCCCACTATGACTTTGTACGCCAGACAATGGGGGATAACATATATATTGATAGCCTCATATTTCTATTATAATTTGTTTAGCTTATTATTTCCTCCTTAATACCCACCCCTTATATTAAATAATAAACTAAAGCTATAATAATTACTATCGCTATATCCATCATTCACATGATGGGTTGGACTATGCCTTCATCCTAATAATAAACATTAATGGTTATGATGGTTAGTATTTTTAAAATTTTTATCTAATCTAGCTGATCTAAGGTTTCTTACAATTTCTCTTATTTTTTCTAATTTTTCATGTTTTCCTTTATGTTTTACATAGCTTCTAGCTCAAATTCTAAACTCTACAGCCTTCATCCCTTTAATACAATTATGAAAGTATGATATTATGTTTACTATAGAACGAGAATTTGTTGTAACTACTGTGTAATATGTTCTTTTTTTTAATAAATTAATACCTAGTATTAAAGAAATAGCTTTTAAAATAATAACATCTAATTTTTGAGTAATTTCAAAAGCATGAACTATACGATTTGATCCTTTACTTACTAAGTAAAAACTACCTTCAGCTTCTGTAAAACCAATTAATCAATATTTACTCATTACTAATTTAGCCTCATTAGTGTTATTAACTTCATAATTAACTACTTCTCAAGCGGGTGAAATGTAATTATCGGGCATTTGTCTATTAACTATGTCCAATAATAATATATCTTTCTCTTGAGTAGTTAAACTACTGTTTTCTAAAATAAGATAAGCTTCTTTAAATTTAGAATAAGAGTAATATTTACTTGTTAATAAAGGATATTTGTCAAATATAGGTAAAATAATAGATCCAATGGTTTTTCTATCTCTAATTCTAAAATCAGCATATAAATTTTTTAAATCAACGCTTACTGAACCAACTCCTAATTGAGCTTTTATAAAGTGTAACAATCTTAAATTATATGTACTTTGAGTCAATTTAAAGAAAAGAGTTCATTTACCTTCTTTTGATCTATAGATAGTAAAACTTCCATCGCCGTCTGTAAAACCTACTAACCATTGATGAAAATTATCTTTATTTTCATAATATTTAGATTTATTGATTCATCTAGAATGATCATGAATATTATTAGGATGCTCTACGTTTAGTCTCTGATGGGAATTAAGCATAACTGCTAATTTTTCCCAGGCATATTGTCTTGAACCTGATTCAATAAATAAAACAAGGTAAATTAAGTACATTTTAACGGTTAAAATAAAAATTAACGAGTAGTAATTAACTCTATCATTAAAGATATCAAGAGTTTTATGCATCGAGTAGAGTTTTATTGCCCTTGAGTTACCTCAAGGCAACACCTTATCCTTAAGTGTTCATCCTGTCAAATTATATTAACTTTACAATTCTATAAAGCTAAGAGACTTATTGCTTTACAAAGAAAAGCAAACCTCGTTATTACTAATCCTGATTACATTTAACAGTAAAATCTGTTTAATGAATCTCAATCAAATTGAGTTCTTTTAGTGTTCATGCTATTTTTTTAGGGACGTTAACTTTGAGGTACCCTCAATAGATTTATAACTTTTAGATAATCTAATTTCATGTGCTTTTTTTCAATCTAAGAAATCTTGATGTTTAGAACTAAATAGTGGGTAATTTGTTAAGTAATCTATTAAAAGATCGCAAGATTCTTTTCTAGTAGTTCTTACTTCATAAGCTAACTCTACATAATTCTCCTTAACTCTTTTAATTTCAGTAACGTTTTTTACATTAAGAAATTCTCTTATTTCTTCCATTATGTTAAGATTAGTGTTTTTATTTTCGGGTATTTCACTGTTTAATCTGTAAGATTTTTTTTGAGAAATTCTCATATAGCACTTTACAATTTTTGCTATACCATCAGAATTTAAATCAAATCCACAATAAAAAAATTACCATCGGATTCTATAAATCCAGCTAATCAAGCATTACTACTTAATGGACTACTATCCAATTCCAACCTTGATAGTTTAACAGTATTATTAGATCTAGCATTTAATCAATCAATTAGTCTATGTAAAGCTTCTATTTTAGGTGTTCTCATCTGCCCGTTAAGTAGTACAGCTATCGATTGTATTGAATTAACATCTTGGAATAAGAGATTAAAATAATCCGAATTCTTAGGATGCTCCATTGTTCCACCGTTAATAACTTCCTTAATTTTTAAAGCTAACGGTAAATCTTTCTTTACAAAAGTGATTTTCACTACAGGATATAATAATCTACCCTTTTGATTTCTAATAGTTTTAGGTACTATTATAGACCCATCACCTTCTATTAACCCTGCTAGATAGCCCCCTAGGGTCTTTCTAGCTGAATCATTAGTCGCCGGAGGTGCGGAATTAAAATCAAGGGAAGGTTCGGACATTTTATTTCAAATTCCTACCTATAAATAAAAATCCAGATTAATATGATGTACATACTTTCATATGTACAAGGACTATATCTTCACCGTCTTAAGGTTAAGACAAGTGTTTCACGTATAGTCTCTGAGGATCCTACTTATAATATGGTTTATTACTTTGGTTTCCTGCTGATTGTCCATTATTGCATTTCTAGGATTTTTACTGATTTTATTACATAGTACCTAGAACTTTAGGAGTTTCCAGCATACAGTGAAATTCAATTATAGTAATTACTTACTACTCAAGCACAGGAAAGTACCAGCTCCACCCTCGATTACAGCAGAGAAAACTAATAATAGCAAACTAGGTATTAATAATCAGAAACTTATATTATTAAGTCTAGGGAATCTTTATAATTAAGTAATTTCTTACCTAAACGGACTATGTCTTCATCCAATTTTTTTTTACCTAACTATCTAGTTTAGTTAGTAAAATTGGAGTTTTGCGTATTAATGTATAAAAAATTTATACATTCTTAATAAATCAATTTACTAGCTAATTAGTTTATTAAAGTCTCTGAGGATCCTACTAAAGTATAAAATACTCGTTGGTTTCCAGCATAATGCCCCCATGTATGTATTAGTTTTACGACTAATTCAGTAAATTGTATACTTTATAACCGCATTATAACAGTTCAATTAGGTGTCAATACATCTGTTAACTGAGTAAAAACTCTATTTCGAGGGGTTCCATGCTTATAGCAAAATAATAATTATAAAATTTACACTTTATAACGGCATTTCCCTTAAATTTCTTTTCCTATCCTCTGGATACGGAGTAAAGTTTCCGTTTTTTTTTATTTAATTATAAAAATTTTTCAACACTTCAGTCACTTTTTCTTATAAGAAAAAAAAAGATGCAGATAATTTAATTTTTTTTTCTCGGCGGCGGCGTAGCCGCCGCCGGAAATATCCATAAGCGTATTTAACTAAAATTTTGTAAATGATCTCAATTAAATTCAGTTCTTTTTGTATTCATACGACTTCTTACAAGTTCTACTGTATTTATTCCTTCCTCAGTTAAATGTTGATTATTAATAATTAAGTAAGCTACCTGTTCCCAGTCTTTATAGTCTAAAAACTTACTTGTAAATAACGGATATTTACTAAAATATTTAATTAAAATAGCTGAAGATACCTTACTAGTTGCAGCTAAAGTATAAAAAGTATTATTCGTAGATTTTTGGGTTCTAGTCAACAAATTACAATTTAGAAATGTACATATTTGATTCAATATATCAGAATAACTATCATTTGTTATAGGATCTAATACTCTTTGTTCAATTCTCATTCTACAAGAGATTTTTCTCTTTTTTGCACCGTCCTCTGTTTTAGTATATTGTACAGAAAAACTTCCATCTGCATCCACAAATCCACTAAGTCAAGGGTTATTATCTAAACTACCTTTATTCAAAGGCAATTTTTCTAATTGAGTATTATGATTTAAATTTAATCAATCGATTAAACTATGTAGTTGATGAATTTTCACGGCAATTAGATTTATCATTCAACTAAACAAGGATCAACTCCAGTATATGAATAACTCATACAACTTTAATTCTAACTACTCTCTTCCTTTATTCATATTTGATTTGATTAATTTAATTTGTTCTAACCCTGCAGGAGTTAAATGTAATTTGTTCTTCATTAATTCTAGAACTTTTACAAAATCATTGTAATCTAAAAACTTTACTCCTTGTATTGGAAATTTTTGAAATAAAGGAATAATTTTGTCAGTTAAATCACTAAATCTAGTTACTCTATATTCTATAGCAGAACCATATAAAGAAATTGTTCCACATCCTAAGTAATTAACTAAAAATCTTACCAATAGTTCATCTCTAGAATGTTGAGTAAGTTTAAAAATTAAACTTACTTGGTAACCTGAAATATGAGTAATAGCTTTAGTAATCTTTACAAGAAAGCATCCCTCAGCACTAGCAAATCCAGCTAGCCATTCTGGGTCTTTAATTGTAATATCCGAAACTTCAGGTCTAGGGTAGGGAACAATCCCCAAAAAAGGCAGCATTTAAATCAGTAGGAAGACCTCAATTAAGAGATGCTCTAATTGCTACAAGTTTACGTAACCCTTCGGAATTTAAATGAGCTTTCTCTTTTATTAAATTTATAGCCAATTTAAATAAAAGATAGTCAGCGTACTTTTTAGTAATTAAGGGATAACTATCAAAATGATTTAATATAACATCCAAATCTTTAATAGCTTGGACGGAAAAAACACAACCCTTAGTTTTTATAGCTACACTACCCACTCCAAAATAATCTTTAATATCATTAAGAATAGATATATCCTTATTATGTAGTCCTATATGAAAGGTTGCACGAGCTCCCCAACCGCTTTTATGAGCACTACTTTTATAAATATTCACTATAAAACAAGCTTCCCCCTTCTGCAAAACCTGTTAAGAATCAAGGATTAATCTTAGTCTGAGTCTCCATCTTACTTATTGAAGAGTAGAATCTCACGTTATTTAGTTGATTAGAAGGGATTCTAACTCGATAGTTTCTTTCGGAACCCATTAGAGTACACCTTAACCTGGAAATTTCGTATTTGTAGCTAGAAATTACGTTTAAATAGCTAGAAATATCCAAGTAACTACCGTCTACTCGTTGCTCTTTTACAATAATATGTTTTATTTGACTTGGATGAAATAATGTTAAACATACTATTGATTTAGATCCGCGATAACCTATTTCAGTTTCCATCATCTTACGACTTGTTACTATACCTGAGTAATTAGTTCAGCCACACAAATACTTTCGCATTTGGCTTAGTACCGTAAGCTTTAAGAAGTCCCCGGAGTTTGATAGTTTTTCACCCGCGATAGAGGGTATCCCACGCCCCCCCCAGCAGGTGTTCTTAGCTCACCGTTAATTAAATTTACAATTTTTTTTAAACCAACAACAGGTGAAATAACTAAAACACAAGCATTTTCAGAATGTTTATACCTAATAAACCCTCCTGATCCTATAATATCCAATAATTTCTTACATAAAGGCTCATTTTTTAAACCAAAAGTAATACAAAATCTTGGATTATGTTTCTTAGTACCTTTTTGTTTTTGAATCCAAATATGCCCGTCCCCTTCAAACAAACCTGCTAGATAGGGACCTAAATTCTTTCGATTATTATTAAAACCTGTGGGCGCACAGCTACTAAAATAAACATTTAATCTCAATTTATCCGTAAAGTTTGAAAAGGATTTTTTAATAAAAAAATAAAAAAAAACGGCGGAAAAAGAAAGTGATCCCTTGTTTGCCATATCAGGACCACCTACTAAAAGTGGCAATAAGAAATTACCGAAACCTCCGATTAAAGCAGGCATACAGGGTTTAGGCAGAATTACACCTCACGCCTAAATATAATTAAAAATATAATTAATTTTCATTAATGTTTGGACTATATCTTTACCTTTAAATATATAGTACGCAAAGTACACATAGATTTACCCCTGAATTAAAAAACACAGTAATCTTAAAGATGGACACTATCAAGTAGAAAATTAAATAAGTTTAAACAATAAAATAAAATTTGAATGAATTATTTATCTAATCAGTTAATTATTTCCACTATGGTTTTCATACCTTTGTTTATTAATTCATCTCAAGCTTCGATATCCTCTCCAGTGTTTCCTTCATTTGGGTCATCGTTGTCTCCTTCTCGACTATGTAGCTCATTTTCAAGCTCACGTTCCCGACGATTCTCCTCTAATTTTTGGAATTCCTCTCTTAGTTTAGCTTTTTTTGCTTCCACTTCTTCTTCTGAAGCGTCAGAAGCACCATTAGCCAATAATATATCAAAAATTTTTAAATCAAAACTAAGAAAGTTAAAAACTAAAAAACCTAAAAAATCTTTAAAAGCAGGCATGCGTTTCATCTAAAGATTTTTTATCATTAATTTTCATTAATATCTTAAAAAATGTATTTACTAAGGTATTTCGCGTGTAGTCTCTGAGGATCCTACTAAATAAAAGTGTTTAATGCTACAATGAGCCCTTTTATTTTGGGTTTCCGGCTGATTACCTAATCCTTTGAAATGTTACTGTATTCTGCCGCTTTTATACAAAAATAAAGTCTGCAGTACTAGTTCCAAAAGCTCTAAAGGGATTCCAGCATATAGCGAAAAGAAAGTAAGATATTTCTACCTCACCCGGCCATGCCTTTTTTTTTTTAATTTTGTATGAAAATTCTCATTTACCTCGATAATAACCTGATTTATTACCTTTTAGGTATTCTCTAATAACTTGACGATCACCTTTTAGGTGGTTAGCTAAACTATTTAGAGAATTAAATTCTAGATTTTTACTAGAATCATCTTTAAACTCTGCTAAAATAGCTTTGGCTCCCGGATGCTTAATATTATATACATCTCGTTTATCCTTAACTAAACTCTGAATTAAATCTAAACTAAGTAGGTTAGTTTTAGTAGATTCCTCTATTAAATCTAAAGAAAAGAAGAAAGCGTCTAGGTATAAGGTCCCTAAATTTAGACAATCATTTAAAAAAGTATGATGAATACCTATTGAATCGTACATATGTTGTTTTGATTCAAATATATACAATAAAGAAAAATCTTCCGCACTATAAACATATACAGGTGTACCTCTTTGTTTACGAAGTCTATCTCGTATTTCTTGACTCATAGGTGTATGATAACCTGAACTACTAGCAACTAAGTCTACTTTAAGGTTTGGTTTCAAATTATCAATAAATTCTTGTTCTAATGCTACTACTTGTTCTAAACTAGATTTATCATCCATAATAAAAATAGTTAACTTAATATTACTAAAACCGTACTTATTTAAATAACGTAGAACTCTAGTGCTTTAGTTTTAAGTATAGAGGGCATAAAATAAGAATTTATTCTATTATATAAATTAATAGAATGACCTACATAAATATGTTAACCGTCTTCACGGTAAAACCGTGTAGGAAATTATTAAAGAATAACTTAAATGTTATATAAAGGTTATTATAAAAACTAAATAATTAAAAAGCAGCCGCCTTTTCAATCGTTCTGTTCAGTTAATCAGCGCTGACCTAAAACTTTTTTAGTAGTTTCCTGCGGATAATCTAATCTTTTGAATTGTTACTGTATCCTGCTGCTTTTCGTATACCGATAAGTTCCGAAAGTCTGCAATACTAGTATCAAAAGCTCTAAAGATATTCCCGCATACAGTGAAAAGAAAGTAAGATATTTCTACCTCACCCGGCCATGCCTTTTTTTTTATTCAAATTGCATTAATAATACAAATATACAGATTTTAAAAATAATAATAAATGATGATAAATATATCCTAAATAAAGATATATTACGTTTTATATACTCGGCGGCTGCGAAGCCGCCGCGCAAAGCACAAAAAATTTCTATTATTTATTCTGACAGGGAATTATATTTATTCAGGTTTAATAAGAAATAATTGATTTGTTTAATATATTTCAGGTGGAACGGTTCCTAATACAATAAACATAAACTTTGGCAAATGGCAATAAAAATGAAGGAGAAGAAATAAAGAAATAAAGAGGCTATATTGCGCCCTACCTTGCGCATTGGTTATGGCTAACAACCATAATAATTTAGCCTCTATGTTTGTAATAAATTAATCTCTTTATCTACGTGGACCCGTATAAATTTATTTTCTGCTTTTGTTCATACCAACTTTAATCTCTCTAATTTTACCATTTGAATAAAAGAAAATCCGCCTTTTTTTTAGATATCAAAGGAAATAATATAAAATGAGGAAGAATTACGTTTACTAAATCCTCAATAGAATTTACTTGGTATAAGGCAGAGCTTTTATTATAACTAATATTACCAACTTTGAAAAACTCTTTAATATCCAATAATATTGAAAGATCTTTAACATGCAAGTTTATAAAAAAATAAGGAATTACTTCTCGCCGAAATTGGAAGGCCTACTTTTATTTATTGTTTTTTCGAATTCTAAACCCGAAACAACCTTCAGCATCTATAAATCCGGTGAAAAAATAAGGATGAAGTTTAGAAAAAGATGACACTCCGTTCTTATTTAATATTCCAGCCGTTGTAGAATACTTACGTTGTGTTTTTTTAAGACCTAAACTAAAACAATTAATATGATTAGATTTAAAGCCCACCATTTTCGAAGTATATCCACCGGTGATTGAGTAGACACCTCTTTGCTTTTTAGTAACTTTTAATATAATATCTCTATTATTAAAAGGATCATTTACTAAAACCTTAACATACTTAGGATATTTATAATTTTTATTATCGTCATTATTATTATCGTTACCTATTATTAAAATATTATTATTATTATTATCGTTATTTACCTTCTCTAAGTTTAGAGATGGTTCCAATTTATAATTAAATATACAAAAAATTTTTGACCATAAAAATATCATTAGTATAGCATGAGCTGTTATGATACTGTTGTATAATTGATTATCAGCAATATATTGTACACCAGGACCGCTAAGTTCCATTCTTATGAGTACAGAAAACGCTGTACCTAATAACCCCGAAAATAGTGCAAACATTAAATACAATGTCCCTATATCCTTTGCATTTGTTGACAAGAATCACCGTTCTAACCAAATACTAATAGAAGATTTTAAATTATTTGTTACATTGTGGTCACGTATCTGCCTATCTTCTTGATCTTGAACGATGTATTCAGGCATAAGCATCCTTCATCTATAATAAAAATAAATTTCCTTCATATATAATAAAAATAAATTTAAAACTAGAATTATATTATAATTTAAAGATTGAAAAAAAAAAGAAGCTAGATAATTCTACGAATATTACACTAGATTATGGAGGAATCGAACCTCTAACATAAGATCTGCAGTCAAAGTGTAGACCAACTACTTCATAATCTTTATAAATATTTTATATTTATAATTCTATTTTTTTTTTAAGTCAATAAACTTACGATCTTAAACTATAAATTATTTTCTAATTAAAAACCTATCACCCAAAACTTAATAAAGCACCTAAATAGCTAAATTTTTATAATTACTTATAAATTCAATACTAAAATTAGTCATTTGCTCAATTTTTATAATCGTCCAACTATCATTATGAATAATTAGGTATTGAAAGTAAAAATTTTAATTTATCAATAATTAAAAGAAATTAGGATGTAATTAAAAAGTAATTACATTAACGTAGCATATGCACCATTATCAGATAAACTGAGAAATTAATTATTCAATTATATTAATTACTTATATCACTTAAATGATTTTTGTCTAATATATTCTATAGCAGCAAAAATCCATAATGAGTATTAGATAAAAATTAATTTCTTGCCTTATAACTCTATATTATATAATACAATATAATAATACGGCTAAGCAATACCGTTAAGTAGTATCATATACAGAATTAATCGATTATTTTAAATAGTTACTGTAGCAACCTTAGATAATATTAATCAAACTGTATATTTTTTGTATATTATCTTAATTTTTACTATTTATGTATAGTATTAAAATTAAAATCGATTAAAGTATTTTGCTAAGCGGTATGACTTATAAACCTTTATATATACCTAGGTCTGTAATACCGGGAATAACATAATGACTAATATAGCACTAAATATAACAATAATTCCTAATAATTTATTAGGAATAGATCTTAAAATAGCCTAGAAAGGTAAAAGATCCATAAATTTTAATAAATTTATACCGTATATAGCCTCATCTATAGTATCCGCTCCATAATAAATCATCTATTTATCTTCCACTTATGAAAGTAAAAATATGATTTTTAGCTCTAATTAATATGCTCTTTACGTATCCTCTCTTACGAAGTAGAGTAAGCTCGAATAAAAAAAAAGGTGAATATTATGCAACGTATGTATATATAACTATCTTCCATTTATTGAATTTCATGCAGATTTAACTGCATGCATTTCTGTTATAGATGGAGTTAGACTAGTTCTATTAACATTAGTTACATCTTTTCTATGTAAACCACGTAACATAGCTTTACCGTTTTCTTCGGCTTCTTGAGCATCATTTACGTGTTTCATTACATTATCGAATTTTTGTGCAGCTCTTTCTTTAACACTTTCTGATATAGCATTATCAGTATTAAATGAAAAAGGATCGGTATGTCCATGTTGAATCAAGTATACTTTTAAGTTAGCGTACTCTGCTATAGCTTAGTAGTAACATGTTTTACCAACTGTATAAAAATTAATACAAGCATCCGTGAACGTTGGGATATCTATACCTCCATAAATTGAAAGAGATTTGGTTGCGTGAAAATATCTTTAACCTTTAGATACTTTACCTAAAGAAGGTTTAATTATACTTACTTTAAAA